>CM070728.1:48899954-49340713 GCA_036346275.1 Otatea glauca | reverse complement strand
AGAAAAGCCCTATTTGAATAAATCCAATTAAATTTAAATAAATTTCCAAAATTTCTCAAAAATCAAAAATACTTCAAACTTTTAAATTAGAGCAAAAATTAGGTGTTACAATGCCCTGGCATCTTCGAGCGCGTTGGCAAGAAAAACCCATCCCAAGGCCTTCCACCATAGTCCCGAAAGAGGAGTGAGCGCCGCATGTGCCGGAGTGAATGTCGCTGAGGTGTATTTACCTTCTTCTCGAGTGATGCATTTTGTGAACGCCTAAGGCCCTCGACGGTGGAGCCGCCGCCGACGAGCCCAAGACGTCGCCGAGCCCTGCTCCTTCGGCAGAGTGGCGGGAGCCCCTTGGTCGAGGAACTTGATGAATGGATCCATCCACGCCAAACGTTTTGTGGAAGGCCACCGGTCTTCCCGGTCGGCGACGGACGGTGTGGCCAAGGTTTCAAGGATGACGTCCGGCAGAGCTCGTTCGGATGATCCGAGCACCGACAGAGATCGGCGGTGGAATTGTCTTTCCTGGTACGTCTTTGGATCCTCGTGTTCCGAACCATCTCTCCATCTTGCGCACCTCGCGAGGTATTTGGCCATCGAGGCTCGAACTTGGTAGACTTTGTTGTACTTGATTGACGACGAGCCGAGTCTCCTTTCACGATTAGGGCGGCGGATGCCCAGGACTTGCGTGCTCGAGGCGGCCAAGAGGGCCTCGATTTCGCCGCGCTATTGGTAGCGGAAAGCCGGCGGACCACATATCGCAAGTGGTCACCTTGAGGGGTGATGAGGAGAACGCCGCCCCGAGCGCCAAAGGATCTTGATTTGTCAAAGAACATAGTCCATGGGTCCTCGGCCGACCTCGGGCTCGGGGCAGCTCCGCCGTCCGCTCGACCACGAAGTCTCGCCAGCGCTTATGATTTGATGGCGGTGCGGGCCGTGAAGCTGAGGTCGAACTCGCCACCCATGGCCCATTTGGCGACGCGACCTCCGGCCGTGGTTTCGAGGATTTCCAGCCGAGGCCGCCGACGACCACCGCATGTGCTTGGAAGTTGTGTCTGAGCTTCGCGAGGCCATGAAGAGTGCGAGGAGTTTCGACTCGGGATAGCGCCTTCGCCCATGGAGTACTTCGCTAACATAGTAGATCGGTGTCGCCGCCTACCCGCTCGCCACTAGGACCGCTACCGACGGCCTGGTCGCGCGCCGCGAGGTAAAGTAGCAAAGACACCTCTCCCTCGCTGTGGAGTTGTCGCAGAGGAGGACGCGAGAGGTACGCCTTGAGCTCGTCGAAGACCGCCGGGCTTCGGGTCCACTCGAAACCCTTATGATCACAAGCAGATCTTAAAGAAAGGCAGCCGCGCCGCCGAGCCGAAATGAAGCGCCGAGGGCGCACGATGCGGCCGGTGAGGCTCGCACTTGTTTTATCGAGGTCGAGCGGTCATCCGCCGACGCCTCGATCTTCTCTCGGTTCGCCCACACCCGCCCCCGATCATGTAGCCGAGTACTTTTCCGAGGCTGTGCCAAGACGATTTTTCGGTTGAGCTTGATGCCAACCTGCTCAGGTTGGCGAAGGTCTCGGTCAGTCGTTGACGTGGTTAGCCTTAGAGGGCTCTTGACGATGATGTCGCCGACGACACCTCGAGGTTCCGCCGACCGCGAGTCGAAGGCTTTGGCCATTAACCGCTGGAACGTGGCGCCCGCGTTGCGGAGGCCGAACGACATGGTCGTGTAGCAGAAGGTTCCAAACGGCGTGATGAAGGCGGTCTTGTCTTTGTCTTCCGCGGCGAGCTTGATCTGGTGGTACCCGGAGTAGGCGTCGAGAAAACTCAACATCTCGGCGTTGGCGGTGGAGTCCACAATCTGGTCTATGCGGGGGAGCGGGAAGTTATCTTTGGGGCATGTAGCGTTCAAGCCCGTGTGGTCGACACACATTCGCCACTTCCGCCTCTTCTTCAGACGATCACGTGGTTGGCCACCATTCGGAGTAGTTGACTCGCGAACGAAGCCGGCCTTAAGGAGCTTGTCGAGGTGCTCTCGACATCGCCGCCTTCTCGTAAGAGAAGCGCCAAGCTTCGCGCACGGTGCAGCCGTGCTTTGTTTGCGCTTGTGCTCGATCACCTCCGTGGGACCCGGGCATGTCCGCGGCTCCCATGTGAAAATGGTTTTGTTATCTCGGAGGAAGGTGACGAGCTCGTCTTCCTATTTGGGATCGAGCTGGGCAGAAATGTAGACGCATTTGCCCGTGCCCCCCTCCTCAAGTTGCACGGCCTTGGTCGGGCCATTTGGCTGGATAGCCGTCTTCCGACGGGCGTCCTTCGGGGTGATCTCGGGGCTCGGCTGGGGCAGTATGCCGGCCAGCGTCGCCGTGGTTTTTCTCGCAGCCGCAGCGCTGCCTTAAGGTCGCCGAGGACCGTTATGACGCCACCGGGCCCTGGGAGCTTCATACACCGGTGCCCGTAGTGATTCGTAGCCATGAACTTGACCAGGGCGGGGCGCCCGAGGATGGCGTTGTAGGGGAGATCGCCGTCCACGACTTCAAAGGTGATCAGCTCGGTGCGGAAATTTACGGAGTCACCGAAGGTGACGGGGAGGACCACTTGCCCTAGGGGGGTGGTCGAGCTCCCCGACACGATGCCAAAGAAGGCGATCGCTATGTTCTTGATTTTCGACCGGGGTATTTGCATCCGGTCCAAGGCGCCGCTAGGAGCAGTTGAGGAATCGCCTCGCCGACCATGACCCGCCAACGACGGCGTTGCTTATGGTCGGGCGATGACCGAGCGTTTTGAAGTCTCGGACATCCCCGGAGGGGCGTCGTCCCGGGAAAAGGTGATGGGGACGACGCCCCATCTGCAGGGTTGGTCAGCGGGCTTCCCGGCGGTGGCTTGATAGACGGCGCGCGAGGCGTCCTTCAGCTCGCGCCGAGATCGGTATGCGGAGGAACCACCGAAGATCATGTCCATATGGCGGTCGCCCTGTTGGAATTCCAGGTCAGGGCCCGCTTGAGCCTGATCGGCGTCGATTCCTCCTGGCCGTTCATCGCCTTTTTGTAGCGTGGGCATTTCCCGGCCCCCTATAAAGGCGCCCGGCTTGAACGACCATGTCCCGCAGCCTCGCAGTCATGGTCGTGGATCTTGTGGAACAGGCAAAACTTGTTGGCGTCGAAGCCGGGCTGTTCCTCGTTGCCCCAAGCTCGGATGTTCGCGTGGAGGGGGTCCCCGACCTGCCTGTTAGGGCGGTAGCGGCGCTCGTTGCGATCGCGGACGGTTCTCGAGGCGTGGCCCCGGCGGTCGGCCGGGCGGCTCGCGCCTTCACGCTTGTCGCCGATCGTGGCGACTAGGCGGGTAGCGCGCCTCGACGCCGCGGTCTTTTCTCGCTTTTGTCGCGCAGCCCGGTCTCCTTCCCTAGCGCGGATGGCCTCGCTTTCGCGAAGGCGAGGCCGAGCTTGCCCGGCCATTGTCATGCTTCCAATGACAAGATCATCCGCGTCCGCGTACGCTCGACCATGCGGAATAGTTTGTCGATGGTGAGCCTTGTGGCAATCTCGAGGTCCTCCGTAAGGCGCCCGTCTCTGACGCCAAACTTGAAAGCCTTGATGACGGTTTCGTCGTAAACATTGGGGATCGAGTTTTGCGCTGGGTGAACCAACCGCACGAAGTCCCGCAGATGTTCCCCTTTCTCGGATAACACGGTCCCCGTCCTCTCCCGCCTGGGCCGCTCGTAGCAACTCCGAAGTTGGAGTGAGAGCGCTCCTCACCGGGCGCCACGACCGAAAGGTGCCGGATGCTCGGTTGAAGAGCCGTGCGGGCGGCGCCGTCGTAACAGTGGGGAGATAGTTGGCCATTACGCCTCGTCTCTCCGGCGCCAGATGGCGGTGGAGTAGATGGAGAGGAATTCGCGATTCTTGGTCCCGTCGAACCGCTCCATCATCGCTGGCCTAAACCGGCCGCTGTACCGACGGAGATCGCACGAGTACGCCGGCACCGTAGTCCGGAGGTCTGCCGCCCATTGCTAAGCGTCGAGTCGTCACCGGCCGGCGTGGAGAACTCGAGCCGACGGCGCACCCCACGCCGGCCGTGATGGTCGACGGAGCGTCGTTGCGTGGCGCCGCAACCGTTACGATCTTCTGCCGCCGAGTTGGACGTCCGAGAGGGACTTCAAAGTACCGCTGTCCGGCGAGCATCGTTATTACGCTACTGGCGACGGGCGAGTTTCACGCGCCGCCTCTTCCGCCGGGAGGCGTGAAGATGGCGTTAGTGCGAGCCCGAGGGCGGGATCTCGCCGTGAAGCGGCCGGCGATCATGCGACAGGCCGCCGCCACACGGGCGAGACTCGAGCCTGCAGAGCTTGCTTGCCGCCGGGTGTGACGCCGCGGCCGCTTTGTTGAGCTCTTCGCCGGGACCGCTCGGAAGAGGCCGAGCCGGCCGAGCGGGTCACCATGACTCGGCGATGGCTCGCAGCGTTCTTAGGCAGGTTTGTGCGACGGGAGGGCCGAACCGCCGGATCGAGCGGTCGCACACGCCCTCGCCGAATGGCGGCGATGGCTGGTCGATGGCGACTGGCGAGCCGCGCGCCCCGAGGGGTTTCGAGCCACCGTCGCCCGCCTCAGGTTGCCTCACATCCGTCGCCACGAAGGCATGGAGTTCGCGGGCGGCAAGGATGGCGAGCATGGATGTGGAGCCTTGGCACTCGGGGACAGCGCCCGAGCCCAAGCTCGCCGCTCGTGACATCTTTGGTAGTGGAGCCGAGGTGTTGAGCCGCCAAGATGACGAACTTTGACGAACGAAACTGGCCCCACGGTGGGCGCCACTGCCGACGATCGGGACCGTCGACCGCAAAGAAAGAGGGGAAGGATCGTGACGAGGGCAAGGCCTGAGTTTCGTTCGTCGGGTGGCACCTCGCGGGCGCACTAAGCGGGGAACTCGCGCAACCAAACAGGGACACAAGGTTTATCTTGGTTGGGCCAACCCCTACTCCATTTCGTGGTGGTGTTGTATTGCCTTTAGTGTAGATGGTTACACCGGTGTTTACAAGAGCGAGCTAAGAGCCTTAGCGCAAGAATGCTCGTTGCTTAACTAGAAGAATCCCCTTTCCCGGGTTCTGCCTCCCTTTAAACGGTAGGAAGGCAGTTACCTCGAGAGTGGGAAGGGCGAGGTGACCTATACTAAGAGCTTCGGTCCTTCGTCTGCCGATTGGTCACCGCTCGCCCCGCTTACGGGGGCCGTAGTCTCGCTGGTCGTGGCGGTTAGGTATTTCACCGGAAATGGCGACCGCCTCGTGATCTCGACGAGTGTTGACGTTGTTGTTCATGACGCGTTGGTGCCGCCTTGGGAGGAGCGTGTCTTCGTCTTTATCACGTGACCGGTCGATGGGACTGGATTCAATGTGGTTACTGCCCTTCTCACAACAACATGATCGCTTTTAATTTGTAGGGATTGAGAGATATGACTGAAGATCAATCGGTTATTGGTGTCAAACAAATTGACACTATACTAGAGTTATGGAACTTCAAAGAGAACTGAGAAGCCTCTATTGCGGAAGCTATGGCACATATGATGAAAGATATAAAAAACTATAAGGTTTTCTTGTCTTGAATTACGAAATAATGTGGTTTCTAGCTGAACACTTATTGATATTTGTGGTATATATCATATTTTGTTAATGTATTGTTACCTGAACTATGAAATATTTTGTTATCATATTTGTGGTAAGGTCTTCTGGCCTTGAACTATGAAATAATGTTTTCCCCCTAACTCTCTTGGCAGAACTTCCATGATTAGTATCTGATGTTCAAAATTTTGTTCTCCTTAGATATTTATGCAATGACATTTACAAGACAACCAATTATAGATTTTGCAATTCAATATCAAAACATCAACATCAGATACTAATCATGGAAGTTCTGCCAAGAGAGTTAGGAGGAAAAAGTATAACACAGACGGTTCTATTTAAAATCCGTCTGTGATAATCATATCACAACGGTTCTAATTAAAAACTATCTGTGAATACTTATCATTAGAGACGGTTCTATCTTAGAACCGTCTAAGACGAAAGATCATCACAGACGGTTCTTAGATAGAACCGTCTCTGATATTAGTTTTACTGACGGTTCGAAAACCGTCTGTGATGTGCCTTCTCATCATTGACATATTTTTTGCAGACGGTTCACAAAACCGTCAGTGATGAGGTTTTCGAACCGTCTGTGATGAGCTTTTCTGTAGTAGTGATCAACAATTTTATTTTTCATATATAGGGAAATATTATGTTGTTGATGCGGGATATCCCAATCGAAAGGGCTATCTAGCTCCTTATAAGGGACAAAAATACCATCTACCGGAATTTCGACAAGGTCAACAACCGAGTGGAAGATACGAGGTGTTTAATCATGCTCACTCCTCCCTTCGAAATGTGATTGAATGTTCCTTTGGCGTGCTAAAAATGAAATGACGAATCTTGTTGGCTATGCTAAGTTACAACATAGACAACCAAACACAAATTATTATTGTGTGTATGGCTCTTCACAAATTCATCTGAGATAGTGCTTTAAGTGATGAACTTTTTGAGAGATGCGACGATGATGAAGACTATGATCCAAACACTACACAAGCTGGATTATCTGAAGGAGGTGGTGGTAATGTATCCACAATGGATGATAGAGACATGTGTGCCTTTTGCGAGAGTATTGCTAATTCCTTGATGGTTGCAAGAGTATAGACAGTAGGTTAATACATAGTTATATGAACTATATAAGCTAAAACAATTTTATGATTAAAGGGAGAAGTCAATTCTTTATGTAATCAATCTTGCCTTTTTCATTGTGTATATTGCAGAGCACTAAAATTTAGCATTTTGGTGCAATGGAAATGGTTCATCTTGTACTCTGGACTCTTCATGCTTTTTTTACACGAGTTCTCCATGCTGACGTAGTATCATACATTGTTGGAAGTAAAAAGTGGCAAAAACCACATCAGAAACTTGTGAAAAACGTCCAAGGACTTGTCTGTGCAAGTTGTGTTCATGGTTGCCTGCATCCCAACCTGGGCTTGTTAAAATTTGTCCATTGCTTTGCTGTATTATTCGGCCAATGGGCTTATCAGCAGCACTGTACGCATGTCCGAGTGCATGCATTAGCTAGTACTTGAACCAAAGGAGCAGCTAATACGTATGCATGCATGTAATCAACTCAAGATGCAAGTTAGTGTACTGACTCACGAACTGGGGCCGTGCCTAGCGACGCGCGCCTACCGACGAGCCGCGCCATTAAAGAAAAGTCCTCACATCCAAAGTGTAATTCAGAATTTCCAATAATAAGCTACAATATTCATTTCATCAGAAAGTCATGATGTCAAACAATCTGTCTTAACTTAAAAACAAATGGTTTATAAACTCATAAAACTAAAATGCTGGTTTTAAACTATAAGCCGAAAAGCCTAAGCCCAAACAAACAGGGATATTTGTTTGGGCTTAGGCTTTTTAGGTTAAATCTAACTTTTTGGCTTAAGCAACTTAATTATAAGCAATTTGCTTTTTAAGCCAAGTCAACCTGTTTGGTAGTACGTCTTTTTCTTGTGTGGCTTATTGTCTTCAATGATGAATTTCTAGAATACCCTTTTACAAATGGGCTAAGAAGAGTTTTTATATCATCTATTTTGAGTTTTTCTTATACAATAATACACACAATTTCCATGAACCCACAACAATCACCAGTATTTACATAATTTTGAGTACTAGAGTAAATTTTACAAAATTATAGGATTTTTGTATAAATTATCATAAAACTACAGATTTTAGCTTCTATTTCACACAACAATAAATGATAATCACAATTCAGTTCAAAAAAGAAAGAAAACAAAAAAGTAAAATCCTCGTCTTCACACCGATCGTCGTGGTGGTGCCGCCTCTGTCTGCGGGTTGCCACTACCGTTGGGACGTAATCGCCCTCACTGTTGAGATCTGATATGATCTGTCACTGCCTAGCCTCCCTTCTTCTAGATCTAAATAGAGGGGAGCAGATCTGTCAGGGGTGTGGACAATATCAGCGCAGAGGGGCAGATGAGGCCAGTGAGAGAGAAGGGCAGAGGAGGCCAACAGTGAAGAAGGGAGTAGATCCGCCCCTAGTTGAGGAGGTCAAGGGCGACAGGAGGGAGGGACGGAGGGAGGAGGCCCGCAATGACGCCCACACATGTCGCAGGGGAGAGAGAGAGCAAAAGGGGGTGAGAAAGCATGAATGGGAGAAGGGAGCTAGGGTTTGAGAGGATTGGCACCATTTATGCGTGGTATAGATAGATAATTTTACACCAACTTTAGTGGCAATAGTCCAAAACCATCCCGCAATAAGTTGAGAAGCTCCTCTCTGGTGGCTTTTGGCTTCTAATTATAAGGTGGCTCAGGCTTTTCCAAAATCCTACTGAAAAGCCACCTATTTGTTCGGGATTTAGCATTTTTGGTTTTAAGTTGAAGTTTAAGCACAAACAAACCGAGCCTACCAAATGAAGATGTAACTCATCATATGCAAGCCTTCTCCGAGTTGTGCAAGATGTTTAAAGTTCAAGGAGTTAGTTCAGATATCATTAACTTCAACCTTTTACATTCTCCCTTCTGGGAAAAGCAAAAGAATGACTTTTATCATTGTCCATGGTAGTACTTCGGCCTTCTTGTTTGAGTATTACCCACCTGTTAAAAATGTTTATCTTTGTAATCAAGTAATGTATACCTTATATTAAGCGTGGAGAGATTGCCGGGTGCAGAGGTGAGCCACGTCAGCGTCTCCATCGAAAGCCCCTTCGGAAAATTCAAAATTATGTTCGGGTCCTTCAGTCCGTTTTTTAATAAAATAGACACTAAAAAATTTGAAATTAC
The DNA here is from genome assembly GCA_036346275.1 of Otatea glauca. Taxonomy (NCBI): domain Eukaryota; kingdom Viridiplantae; phylum Streptophyta; class Magnoliopsida; order Poales; family Poaceae; genus Otatea; species Otatea glauca. Next base: position 49,331,869 of record CM070728.1, on the reverse strand, counting down.
GTTTAGATCCCTCTGCGGTTTACGTTCAGGTCTTCCCGATGGTTTTTAGCAGAACGGATCCTGGAAAAACGAAATTACGTTTATGTCTCTCTGCGGTTTATGCTCAGCTCCTCTCGGTGGTTTTTAGAAAAATGGACCCGAAAAAAAACAAAAAAACACGCCTGCGGTTTTCTAAAAAAAATAAAACACAGATTTGCCGAAGGTTTATAGCAATTCGCAGATTCACTGACAGGTCCAAATGACCCATTTTTTTTCAAAAAAAACACGAAAACCGAAATAAAAAAAATACGTCCGCGGTTTTCTCAAAAAAAAAAAACACAGATTCACCGAAGGTTTATAGCAGTTTATAGATTTGCCGATGGGTCCTAGCGACAATTATTTAAAAAAAAAGGATTTCGCACGACGCAGCGTCGTACGACCGAATTTCGCACGTCGCAGTGCCACGGGCTGAAATTTCGCACGACGCAGCGTAGCGCGTGAATCTGGCTAGTGACCTTTAAATTCCATGACAATGAAGCTCTTAGCAAAGTTTGGGAAATATTCAATGATGTTTTATGTGATAGTCTTCATGGACTTGAAGATCGGCTAATGATCTATACTTTGTGTAACGGTTTAAATTATCTTTGCAAAATGAACTTGAATCTGGTTGCGGGGGGACATTCATGAATAAAAGCATTGCACAAGTGATGGCGGATTATGTAGCAAAGAAATCCCAGTGCGACCTCTCTAGGGCTGGCTGTTAGGACTCGAATATGCAAATACAGACCATCTGTGCATACTGTATTAGTTCAGGATCATACGAGTGTATACAGTGGCAACATAGATATAATATCAAAATCATATAGCGAAAACATACTAAACGACTAGATTTATTAAATAAAAAGATAGTTTGATGACCTTAAGGTCGACTTTATATCTATTAGGCCTCACATGGTTTATTTACTAAGAAAAACTGCAATGGAACAGAAGACTTCGGCTGACAACCCATCGACCTACCACTGGCAATCGACAAGGCTCGCCTCTTATTAACTCGCTTTCTCGTATAACTCCTCCAAAGCAGGTGATGACTTGTTAGGACCCGAGTATATAAATCCGAACCCTCTATGTATACTACATTAGTCCATGATCACGCTAATGAACATAGTAGCAACATAGAGGTAATATCAAATCATACACAACATAAATATAATAAAAGACCAAATTTACTAAATAAAAGATAGTTTAAGGAACTTAAGGTCGACTCCTCTCCAACTGATGAATTTATTGTGGCAAGGGTGAGTACATAAAGCACTCAACAAGTTATACATAAAATGCAAGTATATTATAACTACATGCAAGGCTTATCAAAAGAATGGCTGATATGACTATTTTCCAATAAAACAGCATTTTCAATTGAATACAATAAATAGATTAAAATAACAGCAAAACAAATAACCATAATTGATACGGGTTTACTTGATCTTCACGGTATAGAATTAAGATACTCACATGCTCTCTTGATGAACACTATATGATCCCCGCTGCTAGATGCAATGGGCTTGTAACTCTTCGATTCACTAAAATCGCACAAATTGAACTTCACGAACATCGAGTGAAGTATATCGATCTCTCAATTCCCAGTGAAAAAGCATAACGATCTTTTGAAGAAGTCACCCAATTCCCCTCTCTATGCGTATGCAATAAAGAAGAATAAGCGAAGAATATTTAATAGATGCAAAAATATCTATCTTATTAACATGGTGTCTAGAGAGGGGAGCGTAACGCTCTAGGATGTGGTTCGGTCGAAGGCCCAACGGAATCAAATCCTGTACAACGTACAAGTAACAGAAAGAATCAAAAGCCAGTACAACAGAATTCGGTTTTAAACTTCTCCCTTTGTGTACTGTAGCGCCTGCTCCTTGCTACAATTTCCGTAGTATGCAACTGTATCACAGTCCTGTTGTGATTTGATAGATCTTGTTGTGAGTGTTAGTAAGTTGTGATTTGATAAATCATGTTCCATCCAGATGGCGCATAGGCCAAGCCCTACATATAATGATGTTTAATTAGTTAATTACGATTTTCTAATATTTTTCCTGAATTTGTTTTGGTTTTAAAAATACTTTTTCCTATTTTTAGAATTATAAAATAATTTACTGTAGAAAAAATGAAACTCTAATATTGCTAAAAATAATTTTATTAAGTTCAAAATGTTTCAAAGTATTTTTGAGAATTATTCCAAAAATTTTGAACCTTATTTTTTATTTTCTAAAAATCTTCTTATTTTAGTAATTAAATAAATTAGAAAATCACCTAAGATTCCTCTCTGACACATGGGATCTGACCCCACATGTCAGGCTTTATCTTCAACCTTCAGACCAAAGCCACTGAGCAGCAGTGCTTCTCTTCCTCCGTGAACACGATTTTGAGTTCAGAAATCTTGCGATTTCCTCTCCAGTTTCTTTTCAAAATTTGTGGCTAACATTATCCTCATCTAACCAACCCGTTTTGCTAGCCAAATCCCCTCTTTTTTTTTGCTTCAAAATCGTGTTATTTCCTTTTTGAGCGAAATCATGTTCGTGTTGGATTCTATCTCTCCGAGCGTCCACGAGGCTATTTAAGGTGAGCACCGGGACTGTCTCTCCTCACTCAACCCGTTCATTCGCTTGTTCCTTGCTTTGGTGCCCTCGTTTGCCCGAAACACCGCGAAGTCCTGAAGATCATCATTGATGTCGCCCGATGTGTCCTTGCGAGCTTTCTGTCTCCTCAGACCTCCTTATTTGGGCCTAGGTCCATGTATCTAGTCAGAGTCCAAGGGGGAATGAGTCCTTTTCGGTTATGGCAACAGTTTTGATAAAACAGTTTCGATATAGGCCATTTAAATAGTCTCCTAGACGATTTAATCTAGCCATGTATAATAAAATAAAAGAAGAAATTAAGCGATTATTGGAGGCAAAATTTATCGGGCCTTGCTGATATACTGAATGGGTTTCCAACACCGTTCCTGTTATGAAGAAAATGACAAACTCAGGGTGTGTGTCGACTTCAGAGACCTAAAGAAAGCCACCCCAAAGATGAATATCCAATGCTTATAGCCGATGAAGGATCGAGATGGCGAACAGAGGGGGGTGAATGGTCGCAAATAAAAATTCCCCCAAAATACTCCAACAAAAACCTCGACAAGATCGCTCAAAGGAAATTGTGAAAAACCCGAAAAACTAGACAACTATGTGTACCCCAAGCTTGCATGGATAAGTACCATAAAATATGTCGGGATTTTTGAGTCACAATCCTGGTTGTCTAGTGTCCAAGATAAAGAGGAATCAATTCAAACTCTTGCTTTTAAAAAGGACATCAATTCAAATCACAAAAGTCACTTTCAGAAAAGCAAAAGCAGAATTTCCAGAACTTGTCCTCAATTTGCACAGGAGGTTGGTGGGTTTATGCAGCTCACAAAATTCTGAGAATTTTTATCCCAATGAGCATTAGAGTCGTGAAGAACTCCACCAAATTTCTCCTCAAAAAGCCTTACAGAAAAAACAGAAAAAATCTAAGAACACAGTATGTTCAAGAACTTCGAGCAGAAAGTTTGGAGCTCGGTTTTCACCTCATGGCGCCCAAACGGTGCAACAAGTGAACTCCAAAATTTTTTTGCAGGCGTATATCAGAGTCCCCCACCCCCTCAAATAATAATCACTCAAAAAGGATTTTTCTATATTTTTAAAAAAATCAAACACTGACTGCTGCGCGAAGAACAAGTTCTGAACAAAGTTGGAACTTGAAAGAAAACATGTTCTCTACTCAATCCAAGAGTTCAAAAGAGATGTAAAACCATATGAACACACTCAAAACATCCAAGATCAGCAGCATTTAGAAGGAGGGGAGGCAAATCCAAATTACTTGAAAGTAAATTACTGGAATGTAATTGCGGGAAAGTAAATGCTGAATTTAAATTGCGTAAAGTAAAGACATAATGTAAATGCGCAAAATAAATTCAGAGGTGGATGGATAAAACTTTCATTTCTGGAAGGGGAGGTTACAAAGCCTCACATTCATGTGGGCAAAGCTCAAATGAGCATAAAAAACCTCAACACCTTCAAGGGAAGGAGGCTACCCCTCCACCCCTATTTATACTACTCTTGGGCCACCTACCACCCTTGGATGAGTCCCTCAACCCTAGAGCACTCATCTAAGGGCTAGGATTAACCCCACACACACAGCCATGCAAGGGCTAACCCAAAACCTACACACATACCGGGTTTTCTTGCACGGTTTTCAAAGCATACTACCTAGACCCGCTAACCTATCAACTAGACCTCAATCTGACGGCCCTCATTGATCCACGCGGCATCTAGCTAGCATCAACTCCTTTCCTTGTCTTCTTGACTTGCCCGGACTCCGTCTCCGATCATCTTCCGGCGATCTCCCAACCGTCTGAACCTCCGACGCCTCGCCTAGTCCGGTCATCCTTCGCCTCACCATGACCTAGCACCAATCGCCTCGCAACCATCAAAGACAAGGAAACTCCTCACATAGCAATGCCCACAAAGATGTGCAATAAACCATCCAACTCATCACTACCACGTCCATACGATCGGTACTGCCACTCCTGGCAGAGACAACTCAAATTGCTTCATTTTGAAAATCAATCCAAATCAAACTCAAACTTGAGCACAACTTGCTCAAATAAAGTCAAATACTCATCACAAACATGGATGGACCTCCACATGGTCCTTCAATCTCCTCCTTGATGAGTATATTGACAAACCACACAAAAGGCATAAATTTGAGTTTGAAGAAAATGAAGAATAAAGCAATTTTTAGTTGCAAAGTTAAACTTGGTCCAAAGATAGAAATTAGAACCATGACCAAGTTGACGAAGAGGAATTCAGATTTTAGAAGTTTTCAACAAAAACTCTAAAATCCAACTAAACATGTCAAATGTGATTATGAGATTATGATCCAACAGAAGTAGTAGCATAGTTTTACAAAGATCATAATAACCAAATAAGCATTCACATTTTTATCATTTTAGTGATGCCTTTTCTACGTTTTCTCCCCCTTTTGGCAATATAGGCATCAATTTTTTTATGTATGCATGAAATGCAATCGAAAGAGCTTTGAAGATTATCCAATTGATCAAAATGGAAGGATATTACACCAAGCTTGTCAATTTCAGAAGATGACTAAACTAAGACATGTCGAAACGCCTCAGGAGGTCACGGGTATATTTGCCTTGATGCAAGAAAGTACCCTCCCGAGTCTGCTTGATTTGGAAGCCAAGAAAATAGCTCAACTCGCCCATCATACTCATCTCAAACTCTGTGCTCATCACCTCAGAAAACTGAGACACAAGCGAATGAGACGAGCCACCAAAATGATATCGCCCACATAACCGGACAAGAAGAAAATTAGACTCATGGTGTCTGATTAACAGAGTTTTGTCTACTATGCCCATTTTGAAGTCATGGTTGAGAAGATAAGACTTGAGCCTCTCATACCATGCTCTGGGGGCCTGCTTGAGTCCATACAAAGCTTTGGAGAGCTTGTATACATGACTCGGAAACTTGGGGTTCTCGAATCACGGAGGTTGTTTGACATAAACCTTTTCCTCAATATAGCCATTGAGGAATGCACTCTTGACATCCATTTGATAGAGCTTGAAGCCCGGGATGCAGAGAATGCAAGCGGGATCCTAATAGCCTCTAGTCTAGCTACAGGGCAAAGGTCTCCTCAAAGTCAAGACCCTCAACCCGAGAAAGCCCTGTGCAACTAGCCTAGCCTTGTTGCGAATGACAACCCCATCCTCACTCTGCTTGTTTTTGAACACCCACTTGGTCCCAATGACATTATGACCATATGGGGGCTCGACAAGCTGCCATACCTTGTTCCTCTCAAAGTTCTCAAGTTCCTCATGTATAGCATTAATCCACGATTCATCAGATAATGCATGAGAAACATCCTTCGGCTCAAAGGAAGCAACAAAGGCAGAGTGGAGGCAGAAACTGGACAAATCTGATTTTGAGCGAGTGAGCCGCTCAAACAGATCACCAATGATCTGATCAGGTGGATGAGCTTTCTGGATATGACGGGGAGGACCAGAAGCAGAAGTGGCCTCTACCTTATGCACAGAAGAGGTAGGAGCAGAGCCACTCGCTGAAGGAGAGTCGAAAGGCAAGGACTGGTCTCCCTGAGGTGCATAAATGGAAACAGGAGGCACCTCAGGTGTAGAGGGGACTGGATCCGGTGGAACACCATCATCTCCATCATTCTCATCTTCTACAAAGATGGTCTCGGAGGGATAAGAAGAGCCTGAAACATCATGTCTAGCTCCTGGGCTAGCTTCATCAAAGGTCACATCACAGGTCTCTATGATCCTATGCGCATCAACGCTCTAGACCCTATAGCTACGAGAAGAAGTCGAGTAACCTAGAAAGATACCATCAGAAGAGCGAGACTCAAACTTATCTAGGTTACCAGACTTCAAGTTAAAACACTTGCAACCGAAAACGCGAAAATGAGATACACTAGGCTTTCGCCCATACCTCAACTCATAAGAAGTGCGATGCAAATGTGCTCTCAAAAACACGCGATTAGAAACATGGCAAGCATTAGCTATAGCCTCATTAAAACTTCCTAGAGTCTTGTACTGTCTAGCATCGTCTGGCCATCTCAACTGTGGTCCTGTTCTTCCTTTCCACTACACCATTCTCTGCCGAGGCGCGAGGGAGAAAAGAGCGATGCTCTAAACAGACTCCACACAAAAACTCTCAAAGTAGGAATTCTTGAACTCCGTGCCATTATCACTGCAGATAGCTCGTAATGCACCGGGAGCTCAATAGACAACCTCTTGATCAAACCCCTGAAGTGAGAAAAGGTCTCATCCTTCGAGGCCATGAAGAATACCCAAGAGTATTTAGAAAAATCATCAACGATGACAAGAACATACCACTTCCCTCCTCTCGATTGCACTCTATTTGGACCAACGGTGTCCATATGTAAAAGCTGTCTGGTGCATCGATCATCACTACTGGATTGGAGGATGAGAAGCGATAACCATCTTGCCATGTCGGCAAGGAGAGCAAACTAAGTCTTTGACCATCTTGAGTTTGGGCAAACCCGAATGAGATCGTGGTCGCTAACTCGGGTCAAATGATCAAAACCAATGTGACCAAGTCTCCTATACGGAAGGAGGATCACGGGACTCGAAGCAATCAAACATCAAGAGAGTCTCGGAAGAAGCGGAAAAATCAGCACGAAAGACTCTCCCAAATCTAGAAATCCATAAACTAACCCTCCGATGAATCAAGGATTCTACAGCATTACTCTTGAAACTTACCTCGAAAGAGTCATCGATAAGTCGAGAAGCAGAGAGCGATTGTATTGCGACTTACTTACTAAGGCAATATCTTTAAGAATGAAATTTTTGTTAATGCAGATGGTACCTTTAGCAATGACTCTACGAAGATGCATCCCCAAAAGTGATTAACTCATCACCGGGGCTCGGACTAGGAAGAGAACCAATGAGAATCTCGGTCATATAGCGAGAACAACCGAGTCAACAATCCAAACATCGCCCTTTCCCATCCGGCGAACTGATCAAGACACAAGAGAGAAAGATGACTCGATCTTGGGATAGAGTGAAGACTTAGGAACCCAATCTTGAACCATCGACACCTCAGTACCACCACGTAAGAAGAGCGGACTCGAGTGTCTCTCTGACGCTCAACTCCACACGATCGGGAGCAACTCGGTAGATAATCTAGGAGTCAAAGCTGGGTTGGTACGCCGTGGTGCAAAAGCCGGACCATCCCAAGAAGGTGCTGGATCTCCTCTGGGAAAACACCTCACGCCACGATATCTTCCTCGATGGGAAAAGCGAGGAATATCAAGAAGACGACGGAAAGGCCGACTACTGAACAGCTCGGGGCTAAAACTCAAAGAACTAGCATGAAAACCGAGTCACGGGCTGCCTAAACACAAAGCGACTCTCTAACTTTGTCTAGAAGCGGTGTGTGTCTTAGGAGCACTCAAAGTCAGGGATGACCACGAATACCCCTAAGAGCGACAACACGCCACACCGAGTGATCTTGCGCGCTCAAGCGAAATCTACTAGGTGACTATCCTTCTTACGGAAGGTGCATGTGTACTTCGCCTTGCTAGAGGCGAAGCAATAGGAGTAACACACCCTTCTAGTCGAAGTCCTATGGACAACCCATGAGACCTAAATTTGGTGGTGCTCACTCTGGAGCTACCACAATCTCACCACTCTTGGAGCCGCGCACAATGGTGGGAGGATGCGCCGGCGTGCTCAAGGGATCAAATCCTAGACCTTGATTGAATCTACTAATCTTGGATTGGTCTAGAATAAGATTGAGCTTCTTCTTGCCTCCAACAAACTTCTCGAGAGTGCTCATAAGATACCGCAATCTCGGAAGAAAAAGCACAAGAAGAGCAGGGGAAGGAGAGGAAGAAGAAGAACCGTAAAGAGAAGATCTCTCAAAGACGTGCTTTTTGTTCCCTTAGCATGGCTGCCTCAATCTTGAGGGCCTCACAAGAAACGCAAGGAGCATCTCTAATCCTAAGGGTTTGGTCTTTTAACTTCTTCTTAAGCTCGACATGGATTTGATCCACATCATCCTTAACCCCAACACACACAAGCAAGCAGGTTTGTGACTTAACTAGTAAATCCTTAGTAAGTTGATCACACTTGACATTCAAAGCATCATTGTCAAGTTTTAGTTGCTTCTGACCCTCACATGAGATGACTGGGTCCTTAGAAGCATGCAATTCAAGTTCATCATTTCTAGCGAAAGCTTTCTAAGGTGTTCGCTCATGGCATCAATTTCGCAAGCAATTTAGGGCAATTAGCACATGATGGAGTGGAGTGAGCATGAAGAAAACTAGCCTCAACAGAATAGCATCAATAGAACTAGTGCTAGCATTCTTCAACCTAAGACCATCAAGTTCAACAAGCACACTATCATGTATGGTCCTTAGGTTCTCCAACTCCACAAGAATAGCATCACACAAGAGCAATCATCGGTGACTCGGGAGGAGAAGATCTAAGTGAAGCTAACTCCCGAGTCAAGGTACCTACTTCCTTCTCAATCTCCGTACACCTAGCTCTAGCTCTAGCATTAAATTTTCCTAATTTGCGAAAGCTTCGTTGATTTGGTCATAGGAGGGTACCTCATCCGAGTCATTTGTCAGCTCGAGTCGCTGATGTCGTTGGTGTCGGCCATGAAGCACATCTTAGGAGAAGTCATCGCCGCCCTTCTTCTCTTGCGGATCATCCTCGCCCTCGTCGCTCCATGTCTCCGTGTCGGAGAGGTTGATGTCGTCAAGCGGCGAGGACGCGGTGGAAAACTTCTTGTTCTTGGAGAAGTTGCGGTACTTCTTGTCGTGCGCCGGTTCACGAACTGGAGGCTTCTTGTTGCGGTTCTTGTCGGTGTAGTCGTTCTTGCCCGAACCGTCAACGTCGTTCTTGCCCTTCTCCAGCTTGGGACAGTTCGCCCGAATGTGGTTGGGGCCACCACACTCAAGCGGTGATCATGCCACCTCTCTTCCTCTCTCTCACCCTCTTGTATGCATGAGAAAACTTGCGAGCGAGAAGAGCAAGCTCATTTTCTGGAAATTTTTCCAGTTGGTCATCGCTTAGCTCGCAAAGGGCGGAAAGAGAGAAACCAATAGAAGGATCAGAAGAAGAAGATCCAATGGGATCGGTGACCAAAGCCATCGACTGAGATTTCGTCTTTCGAGAGACGACATCGATCTCATGAGTCTTGAGGCGGGAATAAAGCCCGTCAAGAGTCAGAGTCGATAAGTCGGTGGTGTCCTTGATGGTGGTCACCTTCATCTCCCAAACCCGAAGGTCGAGTGAGGTCAAGAAATACCGAGCATTGTCCGAGTCAGGGTATATGCAACCAACTACTCGGAGGTCGCTCAAAATCTTTGTAAACCGATCAAAACACTCGTCGAGACTCTCACCAGCGCGTTGATCAAACTTGTTGTACTCGCTTGAGGCTGTCTGCCTCACAGTCTTGATTTGAGTAGAGCCTCATGGTAAGCATCGAGGTTACCCAAATCTCGTGAGCGGAGCGAAGGTGAAAATCTATCATACTCACGCGGCTAAGACCTGTATGAGAATGTTCCTTGCCTTAGCATTCGCCTCAACGTCAACCATATTGATGGCCGTGACATTTTCATCGCCAGGAACCTCATACGGAGTTTCACCTTACGCCATATCAGGTAGCCAGGCGATGATGTATGACTCCATCCGGGACTTCCAAAAAGGAAAATCAACTCCATTAAAGATGGGAGGCTTGGTGGAATATTTGTCCGTCGCCATGGCTCTTGAGACCGGTCAAAATCTAGAAAGAGCAGAACCGGCTCTGATACCAATTGAAGGATCGAGATGGCGAACAGAGGGGGGGTGAATGGTCGCAAATAAAAATTCCACCAAAATACTCCAACAAAAACCTCGACAAGATCGCTCAAAGGAAATTGTGAAAAACCCGAAAAACTAGACAACTATGTGTACCCCAAGCTTGCATGGATAAGTACCATAAAATATGTGGGGATTTTTGAGTCACAATCCTGGTTGTCTAGTGTCCAAGATAAAGAGGAATCAATTCAAACTCTTGCTTTTAGAAAGGACATCAATTCAAATCACAAAAGTCACTTTCAGAAAAGCAAAAGCAGAATTTCCAGAACTTGTCCTCAATTTGCACAGGAGGTTGGTGGGTTTCTGCAGCTCACAAAATTCTGAGAATTTTTCTCCCTATGAGAATCAGAGTCATTCATAACTCCACCAAATTTATCCTCAAAAAGCCTTACATAAAAAACAGGAAAAATCTAAGAACACAGTATGCTCAAGAACTTCGAGCAGAAAGTTTGGGGCTCGGTTTTCACCTCATGGCGCCCAAACGGTGCAACAAGTGAACTCCAAAATTTTTCTGCAGGTGTATATCAGAGTCCCGCACATCCTACAATAAGAATAACTCAAAAAGGCTTTTTATATATTTTTACAAAAATCAAACACTGACTGCTGCACGAAGAACAAGTTCTGAACAAAGTTTGAACTTGAAAGAAAAGATGTTCTCTACTCAATCCAAGAGTGCAAAAGAGATGTAAAACCATATGAACACACTCAAAACATCCAAGATCAGCAGCATTTAGAAGGAGGGGAGGCAAATCCAAATTACTTGAAAGTAAATTGCGGTAATGTAATTGCGGGAAAGTAAATGCTGAGTTTAAATTGCGTAAAGTAAAGACATAATGTAAATGCGCAAAATAAATTCAGAGGTGGATGGATAAAACTTTCATTTCTGGAAGGGGAGGTTACAAAGCCTCACATTCATGTGGGCAAAGCTCAAATGAGCATCAAAACCTCAACACCTTCAAGGGAAGGAGGCTACCCCTCCACCCCTATTTATACTACTCTTGGGCCACCTACCACCCTTGGATGAGTCCCTCAACCCTAGAGCACTCATCTAAGGGCTAGGATTAACCCACACACACAGCCATGCAAGGGCTAACCCAGAACCCACACACATACCGGGTTTTCTTGCACGTTTTTCAAAGCATACTACCTAGACCCGCTAACCTATCAACTAGACCTCAATCCGACGGCCCTCATTGATCCACGCGGCATCTAGTTAACATCAACTCCTTTCCTTGTCTTCTTGACTTGCCGGACTCCGTCTCCGATCATCTTCCGCGATCTCCCAACCGTCGGACCTCCAGCGCTCCTCGCCTAGTCCGGTCATCCTTCGCCTCACCATGACCTAGCACCGTCGCCCTGCAACCATCAAAGACAAGGAAACTCCTCACATAGCAATGCCCACAAAGATGTGCAATAAACCATCCAACTCATCACTCTGGCGTCCATACGACCAGTCGCCACTCTGGCGAGAGACAACTCAAATTGTTTCATTTTGAAAATCAATCCAAATCAAACTCAAACTTGAGCACACCTTGCTCAAATAAAGTCAAATACTCATCACAAACATGGATGGACCTCCACATGGTCCTTCAGCCGATATGCTTATCGATATTACATCTAGAAACAAGATTATTAGTTTTCTAGATGGCAATGCCAGTTACAATCAAATATTTATGGCTAAGGCCGATATCCCTAAAACGACCTTTAAGTGCCCAGGTGCCTTAGGTCTTTTTAAGTGGGTAGTCATGACGTTCGGCTTGAAAAATGCTGGTGCAACATATCAGCGTGCTATGAATATGATTTTCCATGAGTTAATTAGCCATATTGTGGAAATCTACATTGATGACGTTGTTGTGAAGTCTAGAGAAGATTACCAACATCTAGCCAATCTGGAAAGGGTGTTTACGAAGACGAGAGCACACAGTTTGAAGATAAATCCGTACAATTGTGCTTTTGGGGTATCGGCTGGCCAATTATTGGGGTTTATGGTTCATGAGAGAGGAACTGAAGTTAACCAAGAAAGGGTCAAAGCTATAGCTAATACCAAATCACCTGAGTGCAAAAAGGATCTTCAAAAATTATTGACCGACAAGATAAACTACTTAAGGTGATTTATTTCTAACTTGTTTGGCCGAATAAGTGCGTTTACCACACTACTGAAGTTAAAAGAAGGTCAAGAATTTATATGGGAAGCCAATCAGTAGAAGGCTTTTGAGAGTATAAAGTAGTACTTATCTAAGCCTTTAGTATTTGCTACACCACAGAAGTGAGTACCATTTAAGCTTTACATATCGGCTGAAGAGATAATAATTGGAGTAGTTTTGGTGCAAGAAATCAACGAAAATGCATGGGTTATCTTCTACTTAAGCCGACGCCTAATTGATGCAGAGACAAGGTGCCCTTCTATAGAGAAACTTTGCTTATATTTTTATTTCGCTTGCACCAAGTTAAGGCATTACATATTGCATCGACGTGTAAAGTCGTCAGCAAAACCAATGTAGTAAAATACATGCTCTCGACTCCAATTCTAAGAGGTCGACTTGGAGAATGGGCCTACACGCTTATTGAGTTTGACCTAATTTACGAATCGGCTAAAGCCATTAAAGGACAAGTGGTTGCCGATTTCATAACAAACATAGAGTCGACACAGGTACAAACCTAGTGTTTGTAGCACCTTGGCACTTGTTTTTTGATGGATCAGTGTGTAGAGAAGGGGATGGTATTGGCATAGTGCTAATATCCCTAGAGGGGTTTAGTTTCGAGTTTGCATTTACGATATACTACAGATGCTCAAATAACCAAGTCAAGTATGAAGCAATACTAAAAAGCCTATGGTTACTCGACAATATCAGTGTTAACTCTGTTGAGGCCCATGGTGACTCCTTGTTGGTAGTTCAACAAGTGAAAGGGGAGTATAACTGCTACGATGAGACCTTGATTAAATACTTAGATGAATGCCTTAACATAATCGGCTCATTCAGTTCTTTCTCGATCTATCACGCCCCTCGTGAATTGAATAGCAAGGCCAACTTGTTAGCACAACAAGCATCAGGTTACAAAATGTTTGGCCATTTAGAGGACTGTGAGCTGATGGTTAAAACGATCCTAAATATTGAGGTCATGTGCGTCAATATAGACGATTGGAGGGCAAAAATAGCCAATTATTTGTCCAATCCATCAAGAACCATAGATAGGAAAATTAAGAGATAGGCTTTGAAGTACGTTTTGCTCAATGATACGCTTTATTATCAAACATTGGAGTGGCTACTCTTGAGGTGTCTTGGAACAGAAGAAACCAAGGTAGCAATGGGAGAAGTACATGAAGGGATTTGTGGAACCCATCAATCGGCTCATAAAATGAAGTGGCTACTAAGACGCATCGGTATTTTTGGCCTACGATGCTGGAGGATTGCTTTAAGTACTACAACAAGGGTTGCCAAACTTGTTGAAATTTGACAACTTGCAATTGGCGCCAGCGTCAGTTCTACACCCGATTGTCAAGCCTTGGCCAATAAGAGGATGGGGGATAGATGTAATCTGTCAAATACACCCTTCCTCATCTAAAGGACATAAATACATTCTGGCTGCGATCGATTATTTCTCTAAGTTGGTTGGCGCAATACCTTTAAAAAAGTAACTTGCGTTGAGGCAATCGGGTTCATCAAGGAGTATATTGTTCGTCAGTTCGGAATCCCTCAAACTATTACGATCGATTAAGGCTCGGTATTTATGTCCGATGAGTTCTAGATTTTTGCTCAAAGTCTAGGGATCAAGTTACTAAATTCATCGCCTTACTACGCACAAGGTAATGGTCAAACTGAGTCGTCAAATAAAACACTTATCAAGCTAATTTAGAGGAAAATTAAAGAGAGGCCAACGAATTGGCATGTAACATTATCAAAAGTCCTTGTGGGCCTATCAAATTGCTTGCCACGAGGCAATAAAGCTATCGCTATACCAGTTGGTTTATGAACAAGAGGCTATGTTGCCTTTGAAAATCAATATCGACTTAATTAGGATCGCTAGGCAAAATAAATTATCTATTCAAGATTATAAAGATTCAATGACCGGCAATCTAGATGACTTGGTGAAGATGCAGTTGCGCACATTGGATCAGATTCAGAAAAAATAAGGCTAGAGTCGTAAGGGCTTACAATAAGAAGGTGTTACCTAAATCGTTCCACAAAGATAATTTAGTCTGGAAAATCATATTACCTATCGGCTCGAGGGATAGCCGGTTTGGTAAGTGGTCTCCAAAATGGGAAGGACCGTATAGAGTATATCGGCTTGTACAAGATAACTCCTATATCCTAGAATCGCTGGAAGGGGTGGTATTCCTTAAAGCAATTAATGGCAAGTACTTGAAAAAGTACCATCCAAGTGTGTGGGTTGGGTCTTTGAAAGACCGAGATGGCGATCAGAGGGGGGGTGAATGATCCCAAAACTAATTTTCCCATCTCAAAATGATCCAACCAAGCCCACACACAAATCAATCAAGAAGAGCAAGTGAGAAGGAGCAAGTTGCTCTGTAAGCCCGATATGACTTCAGGGTCTCCGGTATGACCGGACAGTGAGCGGTATGACGGGGCTCAAGAACAGCAGGAAGAACAGAGCCAAAAACAGCACGAACTCAAAAGCAAATTTGAAGAATCTTTTGATCGGCTAGACAAAAACTCACAAAACTTGGTAGATGTGATTCTAAGGATGTCAAGAACTTATTCCAACCTTCAATCACAAGGATTGACTTCAAAGTTCCAACCTTTTTCACTTTGAAGGAAGAGCACACTAAGTTTGAGCAAAACTCAAAAACTTGATCTTGGACTTGCTCGTGGGGTTTGGATGATCAAGATGATCTTGGATAATCTCCCACACATCACAGCAAGCAAGAACACAAGTCAAAAACCCCTCAAACATGATATAGAAAAATGATTCACTCAAGCACACAAGATTTGGAGGTAGATCCAAAAGCATGCAGAAGGAGGGGAGGCAAATCCAAATTACATGAATGTAAGTGCAGAATTTAAATAATGAATTTAAGTACATAAAATAAATTCAAGCATAAGAGAAAATGATTTGCATTTCTGGAAGGGAGGTTTACAAAGCCTCACAACAAGGTGGGCAAAAAGCTCAAAGGAGCTAAAACCTCTAAAAACCTTCAATAGGAGGAAGGCTACCCCTCCGCCTTTATTTATACTACTATTGAGTCACCCTCTACCCTTGGATGAGTTTCTTCTACCCTAAGAATCACCATCAAGAACTAGGAATGACTCCCACACACAACCATACATGGGCTAACCCGAAACCCAATAAGCATAACTGGTTTTTCTGCACGCTTTTCAAAATATACTAACTAGACCCGCTATTCTATCACCTAGACCGTGATCCGACGTCCTTCCTTGATCCGAGCAGCTCCTAGCTAGCATCTCAACCATTCCTTGTCTTCTAGGTTCGCAGCGACTCCGTCTTCGATCATCCTCTGGAGATCTTCGATCGATTGGACCTCCAGCGCACTTCGCCTAGTCCCGGTCATCCTTCGCCTCACCATGATCTAGCACCGTTGTCCTGCAACCATCATAAATAAGAAAAACCCATCACATAGCAATGTCCAATGAAGATATGCAATAAAACATCCAATTGCGAGAATCAATTCTCACATCGCTCATCAAGTCGGCACTACCGATCACCGTATCGACTTTTCCACCATCGAGTAGGATCCTCGCTCGAGTAGTAACTCGACCATCGTTTCGACCGCATCGAGTGATCGACCACATGTCCAACTCGATACCTCTATCGATCACGGCACCAAGTAGATAAAACGATATCGAGTAACAATTGGTTAGACTAAGGACTCGAGTTGAGCTGACGGTAGGGCGCTTGACCCAGCAATATTTCTACACGATACTTAGCTACTACCAAACTACTCGAGTCATTCAACCACAAGTCGGCAGGGCGTTACTTGAGGCCGGTAGAGCCGCTTATGACAGACACAACTCAAATTGCTTCAATTTGAAAATTCAATTCAAATCAAACTCAACCCAGAGCATAACAAGCTCAAATTTAGTCAAATACTCATCACCAATATGGGTAGACCTCCACATGGTCTTTCAGTCTTAACTGGCTAAAAACTTGAATCAACTCTTTGCTATCAACTATAAATAGACAAGTCAGCCGATTACCGATCTAGAAAGCCAAATTAATTCGATGCGGTTAATTTTTGGCTACGAGATACGAAGACAAGTAAATTATGGCCGATGGGATTCATTGCCCTTAGCATCAACGAAATAGCTTAGCAAAAGTCGGTTGTATAGCCGATCAAACCATCCTTACAATAAGACATCATTCAATAACAAATATAACCGATGTTTTACAAAACAACATAAGTTCATTCTTGGTGGCCAAGACCAAACAGAACGGCCACAACTTTGGCAATGGTCCTCTCCAGCTCATCGAGGATTGCCATGTCCTCCTCCTCACTCCCAGGCACTAAAGAGACCTTAGCCGATTGCTCTTTCACAGCTTCTAGAGACGAAGTTAGAGTTTGAGTTTTGAGAGCCAATGAAGACTGAACCAAAGTCGGTTGAAAATCGAACAGCTAAGAATTTATCTTGGCCAGCTCTTCCTCTAGGAATTCTTTCTTTGACTCCAAGTTAGAGCATATTTGCTCAATGGCCTTGTGCTTCTTGATGGTCTCATCGTATTTGACCTTCTAAGCCTTTGCATCGGCCATGAGCTGATTTAAGCACTCTTGGTCTTAGCACTGCACTACTCGACACTTCATCGTTGCCTTCGTCGCACACACTGATTCCTTTCTATCATCAATAAAGCAGACATCAAGCAGGGCAGTGGTTGCTTCTTCAGGGAGGCCAGCCTTCACAGCGTCCATCACTTCTCGAATCGGTTGTGCGTTCTCGGCTAGCAAAGTTGACAAAGTATGAAGCAAGTCAAAGAAATGCTGGATTTTTTGCTTCATCCTCGACGTTGATGTCACTTGAGCCGACACGTCCTTCGAACCAAGATAATCTTCTCAATTTCGTTGGGGACCCTCTCCACAGCCTCCTCGTCGTTGTCAAGGTTTGATAAATCGAACCCCAACAGCTGGGTGAGGGAGGAGGATGGTTTGCCGACGGGCGGAGCAGCAGCAGAAGTATCCTCATCCAAGACGATGTGACAAGTCTGCGGCGTCGGCTGTGTTGGCAGGGGGAGATTGGCCTCCACATTGGGCATAAAAGAAGGCAAGGGAAGTACATGCTACAAAAGGTGTCAAAGAGATCTCGTTAGAGAAGATGATTATTGTAGCATCCCAATTTTTGGATTATTTGGGTTTAATATGGGTTTTATGAACTTTTTGAAATTTTGGGATTTTCTTGGAATTTATCTGGATTTGTTTATTATTTTTGAATATGCCTTATTGTGGATATTAATTAATTAATGAGAAATTTTAAATAAAGTTTTATCAAAAATATTTTATTTGAGTTCCAAATGTCTTGAAATATTTTAAATTTTTTTTCTAGAATTTTCCTGATATTTGTACTATTTATTTTGGTTTACACTATTTTTGAGAATTATTTTAATTAGAAAAGTTTTGGGAAAAACCTTTGAACAGTGTTGGGCCTGGCCCATTACTGTGCGCAGCCCAACCCGCCTAGAGAAACCCTAGCATCGCCAGCGTTGGATCTTGATCGGACGGTTGTGGGCGATCATGAAACCGTAACGTGTGTGAGCCGTTGGATTGCGACGCGTGTGCACCTGTGATTTCGCCGCATTGCGCATGACAGGAATCGTTGGATGGCTGACACGTGTACGTCTAGGATTGCTTCTTCTCTGCGTCGGGCTGCCCCGGATGGTGCTACCGCCCATCTAGGGGTGATGCTACCACTGTTTCAGCAACTAAAACGATCATAACATTTTACTCCGAAGTCTGTTTAGGTGATCTTGGACTCTATTGAAAGCTTATCAAGTTGCATCCTTTTTCAAGATTTAAACAACCATAGATATTTTTAAATATCACATAAACTCCAAAGTAGCCACTCAAGTCTAAAATCTGATTTTTCTTGAAATCTCTGACATAGACTTGATCAAGAGCATGACTATAAGCTAGCAAGAATCAATAAGATCAAATCTTGAGCCATGTGATGATCAACTCATGATCAAAACAATTTTACAAAGCACATTTGCAAATTCTAATCACATGCTCCAAGATCAAATGCATGAACACCAATATTTTGCAAAACACATTTGCAAATATAAATCTTGCAAACAAGAGCAATCAAGATCACATCTTTGAGCCATGTGATGATCAACACATGATCAAACTAATTTGCAAAACATATTTGCAAACTCTAGCCATATGCTCCAAAGAATTGCACAAATATCAACTTGTTTGTAAAACAATATCAAACATGAGCTTCTCCTATTTGCAAAACGTATTTGCAAATCAAAGCTCTACGCAAAAAACACATCAATAAAATTACAAGCATAAGCTACAACTATTTGCAAAACACATTCGCAAATATTTGCTTCATGCAAAAACCAAATCAAGAAAGTGTGAGCTAGAGCAAGCGGGATTGAGATATCAACACATGCTGAGACTCAAGCTATAAGACTCGACCCCTCTTAATAGTACGTCAACCTATACTAGCAACCCGGTCTCCCAACCAAATACCGAGACTGGTAAAAGACTAGGAACATATCCTTAGCCCTATGCTAGTTATACCTTTGCCTTGCGCAACCACTTGGAGCTTTTATGATTACTATCATTTTCTCTCCAAGTCGGGATTTCCTCTCGTTCATTAACACATGATGGACTCCTTTTGGTCTTCTCTTCGGGATCTCTCATTGATGCCCATCAACACATAATGGCATTTATCTTCCCAATTCTTGACTTGATGGCAATCAACACATAATGTCATCCAAATCTTCATCATCGTTGGACTTAACCTACTTTCACAACTCATAGAAAAGGTTAGTTCAACAAATACGGCTGTCTCAATCATCAACGCACTCCATTAACACATAATAGGTGCATCCAAGATCCTTTGATCTAATCCCTTGATGATTGACCACAACCCAAATCAGTTGATTGAAATAATTTGATTTGTCTTGAGTATATTAATGCAACTAATGCTTCATATACTCAAGAACTTTTCGTTTGTCCTTTAACCAACAAAGAACACCATCAACACATGATTGTTTTTTTATGATTGAATGACAACCGAACACAATTTAAATTAACTTTAAATTGTCATGGGTATATATTAACTACAAAAGTTTCATATACTCATTTTGATGGTTTCTAAGTAATGATCCAAATTATATGGAGTGGTGGAAAGGGATCAATACTATTTAGACCATCAAACATAGAATAAACTCCCATAAATGTGTGCACATATAAAATTGGACTTGAATCAATTTGTACATATTCAATTTGAGATTGCTTTTGGAGTTTGTCCTATATTAACATGAGTATACTACAACTGCACAAGTTTTATATATATACTCAAGAGTTTGTTTCAAAGTAATGATTCTTTATAAATGGAAAGAGGTAAAGGGATCAATACTATTGAAACTTCAATATTAAGCATGAACTCCTACATGTGTGCATTCATGTATATATGGAATTGAAAACATTATGCATATCTTAATATTGAGACTACGGTGAAGTTCATCCTTTATCTTGAATCCAAGGAATGCATCTAGAAATAATAGAGTTGTATTGAATGCATACCTTTGGGATTTCCATTTTTCAATGAGATGAGACTTTGATATTTCTTTCTTTTTCATCCAAAAGAGACTAATAAGAGTTGAGCTCAACAAAAGAGTTGGTCTCATAAAAATATTTGTCATTAATTAACAATTGAGATTAATCAATATTATGATCTTGTACAAATCCAACGTCTCCTGAGACATGTCATCACTATCGGTTGTTAAATGAAGAAAAATGGGCAGGAATAACTGTTGGTGTCTTTGCAGCAGAAGAATTCACTCTGATGAAAGTCTTTGTTGTTCAGTTGGAAAAAGAAAGATAAATATTTTCTTGCTCTGATAGGAGTAATCTTGGTGTCACCAGAGGAGCAAAGAATGAACCTCTTCTCGAAGGATCGGCTATCTCTAAATTCCATATCTTGATCTTTTGGAACTCCTTCACGGGGGAAAGGGATCATCACGGTTGCGTCAATGTTCAAAGGTCGGTTGAATATGGAGTACAGCCAAATCTGGATGAACCAAAGGGGACCACCCATATTGCCGATAGAGTAAGATCCTGCTCTAGTGAAAAGCCGATTGCGGATATTATGCATCATTTGAATGTTGGCTCCTAAGAACATTTTTTCTAGCACTAGCCGATGGCCCTCTAACAGCTTCTCTACTAAGACCTGATATGCTTGAGTTAGGCCCAAAGATGCGCCACAGAATACGTATCGATCAAGCCATATATTTAGAGAAGCAACATGTTCTCGATCCGATACTGGGCCGATCCCACTGTTTTCACTGATGTATTGGCTCCAACCTTCTCCCTTAGTGGAAACCAGTTTATTTTGAGGCTTGGAACTGAAGGCTGATATTTGATCTCCATCTGGCCTTAAGCAATAGAGCTGCACCACATCTAGGAGAGTTGGGCCGATAGGGCCTGTCCTGAACATGAAGGCGTTCAGGGTGTCTGATCAGAAACAGCATGCTGTGGCCACCAAGGGTTCGTTGGCTTCTGGATCGACTAGAGAAAGGGGAGACACTCTATGCCTATTTGTTCCAATAAAGGCATTTTTTGTACCGGTCCCTCCAGCCCTTTAGTGTTGTTGCCCAAGCTCTGAAGCTTTTGCTCCATGTATCAATGTTGTACTCTGGAGCATGCAGAGGAAGTTTAGGTATGTCCTATTCTACGATTGTCGATGGATCTAGGTTTCCAAACGGACCTAAGTAATATTGATCTTCACGATTGGGCATAGGGATAAGTATCTGTTTGGGGTCCATTTGTTGTGCCGACGAGGATGAGCGCTAAAAGATGCTAAAATTGGCAAAAATGTGGTTGAAGCCGATGATATAAGAGTTATGAGCAAGGAGGTGTAAAAATGACGGAAGTGAAATACGGTATTTATAGTTGGGTGAAACTAGTGGCATTCTGCGGGTAATTTCAGTGAAGTTTCAAGAGCAAGGGTGTGTTTGGTATGGCTCCAGCTCCACCAGATCCGTGGATCTGGTGGAGCTGGGTATTCCTAGCCCCACCAGATCCATAGAGCTGGAGCTGTGAGTAAATTAAGAGTATTTAGATAGATCATCTTTTCAAATTTTAGATCAAAAATATAAACTTAATTCACTTTATTTTAGCCTACAAGTTTCAGATCTCAGGTGAAGCTGGGATCTGGAGCTCTACCAAACAGGCCCTAAATATGGTACGAAATTGCACGTTCCCAGGTTTTATGGCATGAAAAATAAGGAAGTTATCGTAAGTAGTGACGAGAGGAGTGTGAAAGGAGGAATTCATGGTGAAGCCGATGAAGAAGATTTTTGAAAGATTAATATCATCTCCTAAAAATTAGGGGGCATATGTTGACACCTGAATTTAGCAGAAGTGGCTGATTTAGGAAGATAGAGTTAAGCATGGATAAAGAATCTTAACCGATATCGGTTCAAAGTGGAATTTATCTCCCAAAAGTTGAGGCCGATACGAATTGTGAATTTTGAGGAATTGGGGGAGAATATGATGCCTAGGCATTATAAAAAGGGGTCGAGAGGCAAGACGAGAGGGAGGATCCACCAATCAATCAATTATTTGCATATACTTTTATTTACTTTCTATCGACTAGGAGTAGTTTTTATACTTGGAATCTTTTTCTCTGTAATTCATTTTTTATCAATAAATTGTGCATCACCGTTTTGATCACCATCGACTTATGTTAGTTACTCAGATTTATTTTATACCAATCTTGTTGCGCATCACATTTTTCGGGAAAAACAGATCTTTATCATTCATCTAATCAGCTATAATAGCCATTTAGATTTATCTTGCCAATTACAGGATTAAATGGGCTGGAACGCCTAGAACCTTTTGAACTCTACGTTCGTGTGTGTTGAAGCCGATTGGCTCTTTTTTGGCGCCAACACCATGGAGGAGACCTCTACCTCCACATCCATGGCCACTTGGGGCTCCATGGCCATGGAGACATCCACTTCCAGATCCAGGGCCACAGGCCTCCATGGCCACCATTTGGCGAGGTGAACGCCGAGATTGATGGCAACGGAGTGGGAGCAGGCCGAGCAGCGGAGGCGTCGGAGGTGGTCGCTTGGGCGAAGACGATGAGGTGAACGCTGGGGTCGATATGAGACTAGGAAGGAGGGCGGTTGAGAGAGAGAAGGGCTGAGAGGGTAACTGGGAAAGGGAGAGAGTGAAGGCTGGACATGCTATATATGGTGCTCTTGTAGTGCGTGATGGGCTAGGCTGTCATAGTTATTTGTTGGCGATTGATGGGCTGGGTTGTGAAGATTAGGATGGTTTTGATGAATGGGCTACTTTCGTGCTAGACCGATCCAAGCACGGCCCGGTTGTTCATATCATGTCGTACCGTACCACCTATCGGGCTGAGTTTCTAGACCTAATACAGCAAGATTATTTGTGTTGTGCCGCCCGGTCTATGCATATCCGTGTTGTGCCATGCCTTAGGTTGTGCCGTACCTGTCGGGCTGCGTGCTGATAAAAAATAGCCCAGATGACCAGGTCTAAGTAGAAGCAGATGACGGGGTCATGGTGCGTGGGGTTAAAATGCACGCCGCAGGGCAGTGGCAGCGGCGACACGCCGGACGTCACGAAGACTGCATGTCGTCCATCTCGAAATATCGATCGATCTTTGATCGACTTGTCTTGTGGATGCTAGTTCTTGGGGCTTGAATAGATTGAATTGGAAGCTAGAAAGTCTACATTGTTGATGCAGCATTCATATTCTCTCTACCTGATACATATATGTGCTAGCTAGTAACTAAGATGCGGTGAATTAGCTCGTACCTGATGGCGTTGACCAATTCCAATGCGAACGCCCTCGCTCGTGTGGCTAGTGCTTGCCCGCGGGGGGCACCGGCAACTGCCTGAGCTTTTGCATGCTGTGGCAGCACAACCACCCGAGTTGCCGGGGCGTCGCGGGCCAGCGGCACGGCGTCGGTGGCGTGGCCGCGCGCGGCTGGGCAGGCCGTCACCGAGCAGGCACTATCATTCTCCATCTCTTTGCCTTTATGTTGTCTTCTCATTCTATTCTGTGCCCTGCTGTTTGCGGTCGTGCCATGTGTGTGTCGTGCCCATTAGTACCATACGTGTGTCGTGTCCGTCAATCCTTGTAGCGTGCCTTGCCAGTCTAAGCATGATCTTTCGAGGTGTACCTTGCCGTGTCGTTCACCGTGCCCAGCTATTAGGCCCAACACGACCCTAACAACCATAATGTGCCTTAGACTATGTCGATGTAACATAGATCAACCCAGTGCCCACATCTAGGAAGGATAGAGATGGGGAAGAGGTGCCATGGCAGCATTTTGCGAAATTTTTACTGTTCTAGCGTCCGAATAATTTTTTTTACGTAATTAGCCTCCTAGCCGACAAATTGGCAAAAATGGCCTCTGTACAGTTTATTCCTGCGAACCGGTTGCGCGAATTTTTTTTTATTATTTTTCCTCGGTTTATTGGACTACGTCAGAGATTTTAATTCTTTTTCCGCGACGTTCGTGACGCGATCTTGTGATAATTTTTTAAATTTTTCTCGACGATGATGGGGCGGGCGGGCTGGCGTGGGCGAGGCGGCGCTGACGGCCTTGTGGCCGCGCGGCCTTCATGAGCGAAGGCGAGCGCCTTGTGAGGATGGGCGTGGTCGCATGGTGGTGCCAGTGGCCGGGATGGGGTGGGTCGCATGAGTCGATAAGTGAGAAAAAAATATTTATAAGGCTATAAGGACTTTGAAAAATTGTGGTTTTTTTGTGGCGGTTTGTGACGCATCAATAATATTTTCGTAAAAATTTGAGAAGTTTATCATATATGAGAAATTTTAAAAATTCAAACATTATAACTATCTTGATGAAACACTAACCAGTAACTTTGAAGCGAACGAAAAATAGCACGAACCACGTTGATAAATTCTGAAAAAAAATTTGCGGGTTTTTTAGACATCAATTATTTGTCCAAAAAAATCTGAGAAGATTATCACGTACAAGGAATTTATCAAATTTCGAACATTATAATTGTTTTGACGAATCAATGACTAGAAAGTTTGAAGCGGATGAAAAATGGAATGAACCGCGTTGATAAATTCTAAAATTTTTCGTGCAGGTTTTTGAGACATCAATCATATTTTCATAAAAATCTCAGAAGATTATCACCTATGAGGAGTTTATAAAAATTCGAACATTACAACTGTCTTGATGAACACTGATCAGTAAGTTGTAATGTTCGAATTTTTATAAACTCCTCATAGGTGATAATCTTCTGAGATTTTTATGAAAATATAATTGATGTCTCAAAAACCTGCACGAAAATTTTTAGAATTTGTCAACGCGGTTCATTCCATTTTTTGTCCGCTTCAAACTTTCTAATCATTGATTTGTCAAGACAGTTATAATGTTCGAAATTTGATAAATTCCTTGTACATGATAATCTTCTCAGATTTTTTTGGACAAATAATTGATGTCTAAAAAACCCGCAATTTTTTTTTCAGAATTTATCAACGTGGTTCGTGCTATTTTTCGTTCGCTTCAAAGTTACTGGTCAGTGTTTCATCAAGATAGTTATAATGTTTGAATTTTTAAAATTTCTCATATGTGATAAACTTCTCAAATTTTTACGAAAATATTATTGATGCGTCACAAACCGCCACAAAAAAAAACCATAATTTTTCAAAGTCCTTATAGCCTTATAAATATTTTTTTCTGTTTACCATTCATGCGAC
This sequence comes from Otatea glauca, assembly GCA_036346275.1. Classification (NCBI taxonomy): domain Eukaryota; kingdom Viridiplantae; phylum Streptophyta; class Magnoliopsida; order Poales; family Poaceae; genus Otatea; species Otatea glauca. The sequence goes on along the minus strand of CM070728.1, from coordinate 49,306,531 downwards.
CCCACCCCACCCCGGCCACATGTGCCTACCGGCGACCCACCTACCTGCGCGCTGGCGCTCGCCTTCGCCATGAGCGCCTCGCCCCCATGCAAGCGCTGGTCGTCGGCCTCGCCCATGCCAGCCCGGCCCCACCATGCGCGAGTTCCAGCAGTTTGGAACCACTGAACTCACGCCCCACTCGCGAGAAAATTTTAAAAAATTACCGCAAGATCGCGTCCGCTGAACGTCGCCGGGAAAAAGAATTAAAAAAAATCTCGCGGACGCAGTCCACTGAAACTGAGGAAAAAATAATAAAAAAAATTTCCGCCCAACCGGTTCACGGGAATAAACTGTACAGAGACTATTTTTGCCAATTCGTCGGCTAGGAGGCTAATTGAGTAAAAAAAAATTATTCGGATGCTAGAACAGTAAAAATTTCGTATTTTGCAGTGTGGCTGCCATGTCAGTATTTTTGAACCAAGCGTTGAAGTTTAAGAGCCTACGGTGCAATTTACTCTTCAGAAAAGTTCATGAATGTGGTACACATAACATTCCGAAAACATGCAAAATTTCAATATTAAATTTGTCCCTGTTATCAGAACAAAATAGCTATGATTTACTCTTCCATAAAAATTACGGATGCACATAGCATTACGTAAACATGTAAAATTTCAATATTAAATTGGACCCTTTCATCGAGAACAAAGAGAGAAGTCAATCTTGCAATGTTCATGTCTGTAAAGAACTACTTTACTCTTTTTTTCATGATATCAAGGACGAATTTGTTTGAAATTTTGTATTTTAATATAACTTTGTGTATTACATCCATGACGTTTTGTGGAATTTTTGAAACATTGTATTATGCACTTTTGGCTTATGGCAATGCCGGCTGCCTTGGTTCACGAGGTAATTTTTCTATTGTGAAATCCCCATACTCCAAACAAAGCCCAATGGAAAAAGTTCGTTTGAGCAAACAATGGAACATCTCATCGGTTTTGACCGGGCAACAGCAATTTCGCACCAAGCATAATCGTCTTTGAGCAATCTTTCCTCGCTAATATTTCGATATTGACCAGAAACATTTATACCTACCATGTTTCAACCAGATACAAACAGTACATACAAAAGCTTTGTGTATTTTAGGAAATTGAATGAAATTCCAACTACCAGAATGAAAGATAAATGTCGTGCTGCTTATTTACAATTTCCAGATAAACATAAACCCGAAGAACTAGGTATTAACATATGTTCCATATAATTTAAATGAAAATATCTGTTCTAATTTTGGTATCAAAGCGGTAAGTATAAATTGATCTCAACAAAAGTGGTAACTATAAAATGTCGAATGGTGTATGCAGATACAAGATAGCAAATCTGTATAGCTACAGCCCACAGGTACCGGCAATATCAACTCACTTCAATGTTAAAGCAGCAGCTTGATAATTTAGTTTCTGTCTAAAGCCCTTATCAACAGGGTAATAGAGTTAAAGCAATCAGTCCAGTATGTGAGATAAAACATAGTAAAGTAGCTGATATTATGTCCTAAAAAACTAATGCTACAATGCAAAAGAATCTAGTGGATGAAGTAAACACTCTAGGATAGCAGCAGTAGTAACTATTATGTCTCTTCCACTAGATAGTCCAGTCACTAAGCACGGTAGTTGAAATAATATAGAAATACCTTCTTATTTACCCTAGTCCTTGCCTAGGCATATATTTGCAAAATTCCAGCAAAAATTGCACCATCATTAAATTTTTTGATACAAGAGGAACACAACTATATCTCGACATTAACCACCAAATAGACGTAAAAATAAGGATGCATCAAAAGAAAAGTATTATGAACAACTGAAATTTGGAAAGCATTAACCCATTGTGAAATTTTATACAAATAAAAGTGGACTGCACTGTAAAGAAACATACCAAATATCAGCATCTTACATCCAACTGATCAGAGCTGTCGTTGCAAATGCTATTTTGTCCCGCAGACTGTAATCTACATTAGCTTGGATTAATTAAAATGATTGTTCAATGGTGGTTCACCAGACCAGAATAAGTATAATCAAGCCATTCACTGTTTTGGGGGGGGGGGGGGGGGGTTGTGCTGCAACAGAGTTTGAGAACAAGCCCTTTGCACGGAAATACCATGTTATAGCTCTGACACGAATTTGGTGTAAATTCAAATTCAAAATTTTCTGTTTCTTATTGCTTTGAAGCCAATGCAATCAAAGGTGCACTTGGGGAACTAGGACCGTAACTTGTATCAGGAACAAGGTTTAAAAAATGCATACAGAAGCAACAAGTATAAATCAATCTCAGGCATCATACCCTTCAAATATCATAGGAACAACAGAATCACACAGGACCAAGTATTTTGTCAAAGATTTAGAACAAAATAGCAATTTAGAAAACATCATTCAGCCAAAAGTCCTGATAGTAGTTAACTACTTTTAAAAAACTCACATGATATACCTCCAAACTGGCCCAAGAAATTTATCAAGAAAATTAGGACCTGTCTAATAAATTGTTAAAGATTTATGGAGCATGTGGAAGTCTGCGGCAGTTCTGCAGATCAAAACTCAGTATGCTACAATGTCTAATTGAAGGTCATGATACAGCACCATGAAGATATTATCATGAACAAATAAGTCCTATCGAGCAATAGAATATGATATGCACGGATGTCATCCAGCTCAAAATTATGACAACTTAGCTTTCAACCACGCACTTATCCTCAATGTTGTCACTTGTTTGGGAAATTTCAGTGCCTGAAGTCATGACTTTCTTCTCTTCACAATCATAGACTACATTGCAATAATGGCTCTTCAAGACTGTGGAGATATCTGATTCCGAAGCTCCAGCTAACTTAAACCTTTCAACAGATGCATCAAGATTCTTCTTCCAATCACCAACATTGAGCTTGAACTCTACTTGAGAGCGCTCAAAAAGCATATTGCCCCAGAAGAGGTGAATCTGTTGCCTCATTACCACTGCCTGCTCAGCTGCCTCCTCCTGTGTCAACTCCCCTTGACCATCTGCACTGTGTTGCTTCCTCCTTTTCTTCAATACCTCGTCCTTCTCGCTTGCACCATGTTCTTTTAACTCCGCCATTCTCTGCTCTTCCACTTTCTCCCACATCTCTGTTGCAGCCCTCATCTTCCGCTCAGCACTATCAAAAAGCTTGAATGTCTCTGAAAAATCCCACGTAGACAGATCAACCTTGTCTGCCAATGCAAATGACCAATGAAGCTTTGCAGTCTCAAAGTGTTGCTGGCCTAAAGCAAGAAGCCCTTCATAGAAATCTGGCTTGATTTTAAGGGCCTCCTCGTACTTGTGCCCTGCAAGAGCATACCTCAGTTGGACCCAATCATAAGCTGTGCGGAGCTGAGCAGCCATGACGTCCTTTGGAGCAGATTCGTCAAGAGGGATGCGCTTCCTTGCTGCACACATGTGCACATTTCCCCAGTTAAATAAGGCCAAAGCAGCGACCTCCTGGAATTTTACTGCAGCCATCTCAAAAAGGGCCTGGGCATCCTCGCTTGTCACCGTTTCCTCAAGTGCCTCAGAGCACAACTCCATTCCCAGTTCATGCAGGTCCAGATGTGCATCTGCATCAATCCCAACCTGGTTCCGGAACAAGTCTGCGAACTGAAGAAGCCAATCATCAATCTCAGCTTCCTTGCACTCAGCATGACCACAATCTTTGTTCCCCGTCATGGTGCTTTGTTCAGCAACTCCGTTCTCCACATCTTGCTTTGTCACCTCTGCTGAAGTATGTGAAGAGCTATCCTCACCCTTCACCAGCAACTCCTCATCCTCCACCAGCTTCTCCTCTTCTGTTGGCAGAGGTGGCTCCTGCTCTGGGCTTACTTCAATAATGTGCAGCCTCAACATCGGGAGCTTGTTATCACCTTCCTTTCCATCTTCTATTACCTCATTGCCAACTCTATCTATGCAGGACTCAGCCAATCGGACCTCTGCCGTGCACGTGATGGTAACCAGATCACCATCAGCATCCTTAAACTTGATCAACACCGCCTTCGACGACGGGAACCGCTTCGCCACAGCTTCCCGGAGTGTCCAGAAGGTGCATTTTTCTGGCATCTGCCCAAGTCTAATGTCGTGGCCATACACCAGCTTGAGAGGCCTCCACCTCGTCACAACCTTCCTGTCAATCAGCCCTGTTGCTGTCACTGGTAGCGAAGAGGGCACTGGGAGTGCTAACACGCCCTTCTGGGAGCTATCAGCAGCTGAAACCTTGGCAGAAGATGGCAGGGAGTTGGAGAAAGGTACCAACTTGGGCGATGGCGGCGGATTAAATTTTGATATCGCGGGACATGGTTGCTGCTGCGGAGGAGGCGGCGGCGGCGGTGATTGTTTCTTGGGGAAGGGGCGGGCAGGGAGGGATGGGCCGAGGCCAGCTACGACGGCGGAGGCGCCAAGGGCAGCGGGGGAAGGGCGGCTGGTGGGTTCGGGGGTGGAGGAGGAGACGCGGGAACGGAGGCGGTGGGCGAGGTCGACGGCGTCGCGATGCTCGGGGTCGAGCGCGAGGAGCGCGAGGACGTCAGCGAGCGCGAGCTCGTGGCGGCCGAGTGCCTCAAGCGCGCGGGCGCGGCGGAGGAGAGCCCGCGGGAAGCGCGGCTCAGCCTGGAGCGCGAGGGAGCACTCCTCGGCGACGGCCTTGTGGTCGACGGGGCGGAGCTGGAGGAGGCAGGCGGCGCGGTTGCTGTGGAAGACTGCGCGGTCGGGGTGGCCGCACGGGGCAAGGCGGAGCGCGAGCTCGTACTGCCGCAGCGCGCCGCCGTAGTCCCGCGACTGGAATAGGCGGTTGCCCTCTTCCTTGATCTCGTGCGCGCGGCGCAAGAGCACGCCGGGGTCCACCTGGTGCGGCGCTGCCCCGTTCGCCGCTTGAGGCGGGGACGGCGGAGCCTTCTGCTCGGCAGCGGCTGGGGGCGATTTGACAGCGGCGGCGGCGGCGGCGGAGGGTTTCTTCTTTTTGGCGCCGGATTTGCCCATGGGGATAAGTGGAGTGAGATGGTGGTTCGGGGAAACTGAGGGGAAGTAGTGAAGCCCAGGCGTTGGAGTAAACCCTAACGAGCAGGGTGGGTCTAGAGCGTTCCATCTAATAGGGGCAAGATCGGGGAATTTTTTTTCTTTAATATTTCTTTTTATTTTTATTTTCAAAAATAGGTGCCGAGTGAAAAAATTGCACTTTTAGGGGTGTGTCGCCTCAGCACTGGACGATAGGTTAACGGTCCACAGGTAATCGCCTAAGTATGGGGCGACAGGACTGTAATTTTTTTTTGTAATTTTAATTCCTAAATTCGTTTCCGAGAATAATCAATAAGAGAAAATAACGAAAATGATCATAGTACTGATATACTTTAATATTTTATATCTTTAAACAGTTAATACCTCTTAGTATTGATTAGAAATAAATTTTAACGAAAATACCGATCTTTAAGTACGTGATATCTCTTAGTATTTATTTACTGTAATTTTTTGTATGTATTGGGCAAAATATACCATAAGTTGAAAGCACTAATTTTTAAATTAACCTTGCAAGCCTTTGACCTGAGTCGATCATGCAACCACATGTCTGGCATAGGACAGCCTAGCTGATTAATTTGCAATGCCTTAGGTTGGTACTATCAATGGCGGTGTGAGTTCCTGAGTTATTGAAGGACCGAAATGGCGAACAGAGGGGGGGTGAATGGTCGCAAATAAAAATTCCCCCAAAATACTCCAACAAAAACCTCGACAAGATCGCTCAAAAGGAATTGTGAAAAACCCGAAAAACTAGACAACTATGTGTACCCTAAGCTTGCATGGATAAGTACCATAAAATATGTGGGGATTTTTGAGTCACAATCCTGGTTGTCTAGTGTCCAAGATAAAGAGGAATCAATTCAAACTCTTGCTTTTAGAAAGGACATCAATTCAAATCACAAAAGTCACTTTCAGAAAAGCAAAAGCAGAATTCCCAGAACTTGTCCTCAATTTGCACAGGAGGTTGGTGGGTTTCTGTAGCTCACAAAATTTTGAGACTTTTTCTCCTGTGAGAATCAGAGTCTTGAAGAACTCCACCAAATTTCTCCTCAAAAGCCTTACAGAAAAACACGAAAATCGAAGAACACAGTCTGGTCAAGAACTTTGAGCAGAACGTTTGGGGCTCAGTTTTCACCTCATGGCGCCCAAACGGTACAACAAGTGAACTCCAAAATTTTTCTGCAAGCGGATATCAGAGTCCCGCACCTCCTCCAACAAGAATCACTCAAAAGGATTTTCTATATTTTTACAAAAATCAAACACTGACTGCTGCGAAGAACAAGTTCAGAACAAAGTTGGAACTTGAAAGAAAAGATGTTCTCTACTCAATCCAAGAGTGCAAAGAGATGTAAAACCATATGAACACACTCAAAACATCCAAGAACAGCAGCATTTAGAAGGAGGAGGCAAATCCAAATTACTTGAAAGTAAATTGCGGGAATGTAATTGCGGGAAAGTAAATCTGAATTTAAATTGCGTAAAGTAAAGACATAATGTAAATCATAAAATAAATTCAGAGGTGGATGAATAAAACTTTCATTTCTGGAAGGAGGTTACAAAGCCTCACATTCATGTGGGCAAAGCTCAAATGAGCATCAAAACCTCAACACCTTCAAGGGAAGGAGGCTACCCTCCACCCCTATTTATACTACTCTTGGGCCACCTACCACCCTTGGATGAGTCCTCAACCCTAGAGCACTCATCTAAGGGCTAGGATTAACCACACACACAGCCATGCAAGGGCTAACCCAAAACCCACATACATACCGGGTTTTCTTGCACGGTTTTCAAAGCATACTACCTAGACCCGCTAACCTATCAACTAGACCTCAATCCGACGGTCCTCATTGATCCACGCGGCATCTAGCTAGCATCATCTCCTTTCCTTGTCTTCTTGACTTGCCGGACTCCGTCTCCGATCATCTTCGGCGATCTCCCAACCGTCTGGACCTTGACGCTCCTCGCCTAGTCCGGTCATCCTTCGCCTCACCATGACCTAGCACCGTCGTCCCGCAACCATCAAAGACAAGGAAACTCCTCACATAGCAATGCCCACAAAGATGTGCAATAAACCATCCAACTCATCACTACCGCGTCCATACGACCGGTACTGCCACTCCTGGCAGAGACAACTCAAATTGCTTCATTTTGAAAATCAATCCAAATCAAACTCAAACTTGAGCACACCTTGCTCAAATAAAGTCAAATACTCATCACAAACATGGATGGACCTCCACATGGTCCTTCAGTTATGGAGCAACTCACATGGCGCAAGAGGGGGGCCTTGGATGTGGTTTTTAGACCCACCAGTGTTGAAATCTTAGCGGGTAGTACTGGGTTAAGCCAGAGTATTGTAAAGGCTTTGTCATGATCTCTCCGCCGACACACCAAAGGAAGTTTGTTAATCCGAAAGGCACCAAGAGATGATCATGTCATGTGGGTAAAGTGCATAACCTCTGCAGAGTGAAAAACTATTCGAATAGCTGTGCTCGCGGTATTGAGCAATGCTCGGGAATTACAGTTAAGGGTTAGATTAATAAAATGAAAACTTGGGATGGATGGCAGGTTGCCATGGGAGGTTGGAAACTTGATTGAGGAATGGAAAACTTGGTTTACTTGAGAAATGTTGAATCTATCTATTACTGCTATTTGTTTTACTATCTTTAAAATCTATTTATTGTACTTGTTCATAAATACTGCTTTATTTCAAAATAGCCTTGATAGCCGTTCCTTTGGAATAAGCCTTGCATATAGTCATATAGTTATGTTAGAATTGTATTCTGCGCACAACTTGTTAAGTGCTTTATGTACTCACCCTTGCCAACAACAACATCACCAGTTGAGGAGTCTACATCCATACTGGAGAAGGAGTACCAGGAGGAGACGAATGTTTAGGGTGCGAGCCTTGTCAGTTGCATGTGGTATACTGAGGGGTTGTCTACGCTTTCATTCCGCTGCAGTTTAATTTGTTGTTCAGCCTTGCGAGTCATAGTCATGTAAGTTGACCATAAGGTCATTCAACAAGTATTATTTAATATATGAAGTCTTTTATTATATTTCCGCTGTGTATGATTGTGATATTCATCTATGTTGAGCATGTGTGCACTGCATGATCCTGGACTAGTGCAGTATACTCAGAGGGTTCAGATTTGCATATTTGGGTCCCGACAATATCACTCAATATGGAATAAAAATATTGAATATATTGAATTGGGCAAAATGGAAAAACAATGAAACATTAAAGTATTGTTTATATATAGGAACATTGGACTCACCATAAACATAGAAAGCTAACTCGTAACATTTATCTCGTGAATATGACAACTAAACATAGTTATTAAAATTTAAACTATAACTAAACCAATTGTGAAGGTAAAAAGCATAAAATGACTCTTGGATGAAAATAAGATGAGTCCAAATTGTGAACTTCAGTCTTTTCTACTTGCATGGTCTTGCAAATATGAAACATAGGAAGTTTCAAATTATTATGTATCTACATATTTGAGAAATCATTGAATAAAAATAATCATAAAAGACAATATCATACATGGTCAATTGTTATAGTCGACGGCGATTGAGAAAATGGAACAACACCAGAGAGGCGATGCATGCCAAATACGAGGCCATATTCTAATTAAAATTTTGTTCTACTAAACGTTCTACTTGTGCACCTTGTTCCTCCACTACTCTTCTCTGATAATCCAGCTCATCACATTGAGGTTGTTGCTCTTCATGTAATAACGAATTCGCTTCCCCTAATAATTGAACTTTAACTTCTGTAGCTTCTGCACATTGCTCAAAAGCATCAGCACGTTGTTCGGCAATAGCTGCACGTTGTTTAGCGCATGTTACTTGAGCCTTTCTTCAGCCACTCGGTTCACTGTGGGAATACCAACACCATGTGAATGATTTGATTTTCTGCCAAGGACTAGTGCAAAGTGCTCAATTAGTGGTATTGGTGTAGAAGAAATCCTTTGTCGCTCTGTCTCAGTTACTTTGTGAAGTTCAGCTTGTACATTACAAGATAAAATTAAGAGTAAGCACATGACTGACTAACACCTCATGTTAGGTGGTTTTATTCTGCAACAAAGATGCTTTTATCAACATGGTTATTTTTATTCAAAGTGGTGCATAATAGCAACTTTATCATGCACTAGGCCCAAACAAATATGTAGAATCGTACTTAACGATCCTTTATGGACTAGGATAATTTATTTGTGCACCATGCCCAAATATTGCTTACTTGATGTGGCATGCGAAGTAATTTAGCAAGCGCTAGAGGCAAACTCATAAATCACTTTCATATCCCTCTCTTGAAGCAATAATTAACTATTTCTAAAATTGGGTGGAATACTTCTACTCAGGGAAGCAACATATGTTTTTTAAAAAAGAGAGTTGAAAAGTACATAAGTATACCAGTGTTTTTCACCATTTGGAGTAGACCACATCCCATTGGCCTTCTGATAGGTTGCTTTCCAGACTTCCATTGTAGTAGGCCATTCACTAGTTTCCTTATCTCTCTACATTTACATGACAATAATAAAATGTGTAGTGCATAAACACGACAAGCAATGTGATTTTGCATAAAATAAATGGCAAAGACTATTGTTTCTCACCGGTTCAAATGCGATCTGAGCGATTGATTTTGCTCTTACTTTTGACCCCATTTCTTGCTTTGATCTGTTAGTGGAGTTCTGTCTACTTCTTTTCTAAATATGTAAATTCATATACATTAGTTATCATGACTGAAATATATTGGAATTTATTGAGTGATATTGATGTACCACAAAATCTTCATCAGTCCACACATTCCTTATCAACCACTACCAATCTTCTGGTGAGACATGCGTTGGCTTTAGGTTTTTTCTCGATAGATCTGGCCCAAAAGGCAACACCAGTTATTATATTGATCTTCCACTTTCATAGCAAATTCTTTATCTTGGTTTGAAATTTCAGGAAATTTTATTTGCATCATAAAGGCATCATGTTAGCATATACAATAAATTCATTTCGAATCAAAGCATATGAAAGATGTTGAAAGAATTAGATAAAAGTAGAGAACCTTTAAAGCTCACCAGATAGTAGCCATGGTACCGGGCTTAACTCCCTCAAGTTCCTTCCACTTCTTTCCTTGGCAGAGGTACCTCCTTTCTTACAATGACTGAGATCTCACTTTTAAATAATATAGCATGCTTTCCACACACTTTTCTAGATGATTTAGGAAACTAAATATCTATTTGTTTTCCTTTTGCCCTTCTCTTTGCAAGTTCCGTATTAACAGAGACATGTGGGGCGTTCCTCTCTGGTGCACGGCTTATTTTAGTAAAAAAGAAAATCAACAATAAGTACATAATTTAGCGCCAGCTTCTTGCATTCTACGCAGTCTTAGCACATAAGAGCTAGCAGTCTAATCTACCAAGATTAAGAAATAGAGCAGTTATGGTTCCTTGCACTAAGCAAAACTGCCATCTAATGTAAACATAGCTCGACGTTGTAACTGATAACTTCACTGCACAAAATGTATTCTTGTAGCTTTGCTCATGCAGGAAAAAAATTAAATAATTAGCAGGTTCACTCATATCAATCTATGTCGGGACCCGAATTTGCAAATCCGAAACTCTCTGTGTATAGCACTAGTGCACACAGTGAAAACATAGATGAAATACCATTCCATACAACGAATTAACTAAGAAGAAGCAAATTATTATTAAATAAAGCAAACGACCTTATGGCCAATGTTTACACCATTATGCCTTAAGGGCTTAAGAAACAAATACTATTGCAGCGGAAAAGATAACTTGAGCCATTCGACATGCCACAGGTAATCGTCTGGGGAACGCATTCCTAATCCACGTAGTCTTCATAGAATTCCTCCTCATGATACTCAGTATTTCCTGGTCCTTCCTCAGCAACTGATCAACAGAGGCGTATAGCCGTGAGTACAAAAAGTACTCAGCAAGCCGTAGGGAATTGATGCAATATATTCATGCACGGCTTGACAAGGATGGCTATATGTTTCATTTGAAGAAAGCAATAACTTGAATTGAAATACAATAAATAGATTGAAAGCATATTTACGAAAAGATAAATAAATAATTGATAGATCAATGATAGACAACAAAACAATAGTGAACTCCCCGTTCACATCCCAACAATTCTACATTCCACATTTTATGAAACACTCTATACCCCGTGTGAAATTCCCGGGCTTTGTCCATGACCGCGGATGCGGCTATTCGAATAGTTTTACACTCTGCAGAGGTTGTACAACTTTACCCACAAGACATGATCATCTCTTTGTGCAATCGATCTTAACACACTTCCTTTGGTGTGTCGCAGAGATATCATGACAAAGCCTTTACAATGCACTGTCTAAACTCGGTACTGCCCGCTAAGGTTTCGCCCCTTAGGGCCCCCTCTTGCGCCTTGCGAATCTACCCGTCCATCTCGGAACCCACACCACCAATTGGCAGTACTCAAGACTAGACATTGCAAGTTAATCAGCTAGGTCTGTCCCATACCAGACTTGTGGTAGTATGGTTAGGCCCAGTTCAATGGCGCACAAGATTAAATCCTTAAGTTGTCTCAGGCAAGACATCCACATCCCAATGCTAGAAAGCACGCCCTTTACTGCACGATCACTTGCCCGAGGGAAAATAATTCGTTCAACTAAGACCAATGGCAAACCCCGTCATGGTACAACAAATTTTACAACAGTGGCTAATGGCCACGATTCAATATCTTATTAAGTCAAGATTAACATTATTCAATATGTGACATGAATCCCTTTGTACAACTAAGCATGTCTAAGCATAGCTACGATAACCCAATGTTGGTATAAGGATTATGTCCAACTAGTAATATCCCAACCTAGGTTTAACAATGGATACATGGTATCCCAATAATCAAGGTGGCATAATGTCAACTAGGTATACATCTACTCCCATGAAATAAACATTGATACATAAATAGCATGCAATTGTATAAAACAATTTACTTTGCAAACATAGGATCAATATGATCAAAGGTTACGACTTGCCTTGCTGATCTAGTGCTGAGTCTTGGTCTTTGAAGTCTTCGTTCGCTCCCTCGAAATTAGCGTCTACCGGAAAAGAAAGCAACGAAACCAAATAAATACAAAAAAGAGACTCAAACAAGCTCAAAACTGAAAATAAATGGCTCTGGAGGATAGAGCTTGATTTTAGAAAAATTTAGAAACTTGAATCGCCTCAATCGGAGTTCGTATGAGCGAGAACGGGCCTCCGAAAGATTAAATTCAGAGAAAATGTTGAAAATCAGAAAATCGGAATTTTTGGATTTATTTTTGTATGGGAAAAGCGATTTATTGCGCAACGCTGACGTCATCCGGCTTTTGGTGGACTCGGTCCACGGCACGGTTTCGGTTCACCGTGCACTCGGCGCACGGCCAACGTCAGCGCTGACGCAGGTGGGCCACGCGTCGCTTATCTGGCGAGAGGGCCAGATCGGACGGCGGAAGGCGAGTCATGGGCGGCGAAGGACGTGGCGCGATCCGGGAGCGTTGCCGAGCGATCGGACGGCCACGGTTCCTCGGTGGAGAACGACGGCGAGGCAGCGGCGCGAGGCTCACCAGCAGCGGGGAAGACGACACGGCCCACGGCGGAGACGCGACGAATCGGGTGCGAGACAAGACAGACCGGGAAGAGGGCGACGCGGGCAATGCGGGGAGATCAACAGCGATGGCGAAGACGCACCGGCGGCGAAGAAAAAGGCGGCGGAAGGTCTCGGGCACGGCGAAGAACTCCGACGAGGACGCACGGAGCAACGGCGACGGCTCGGGCAGCGAGAGGTAGGGCAAAAGAAGCGGCGGCGCGAGGGGAACCTCGGGAGGGGCGCAGCGCTTTAAATAGGGTCTCGGGAGGCGTGTAGAACGCGGAATCCGAGAACGGCGACGTGCGGCGGCGGGACTCCGAGACGGTTAGGGTTAGGGTTTCCTGCGGCGGCGCGGAGACCGGTGGCGGCTAGGGTTCGGTGCGGGGGAGCTGAGGCCACCGGGCTGTGGGCGAGCGAGCGGCGGGCGAGCGAGCGAGGCAGCGAGCATGGGGCAGGAGAGAAACGGAGCGGCCGAGGCGGCGGCTGGGAAGCGGGCCGGCGGAGGAAAAACGGCCCGAGGGCGATTTGAAAAACAAAAACATTTTCCGATTTAAGAAAATTCCAGAAATTCAAATAAGTGCAAATAAATTCAAATAAAGATCAAATAAATTCAGAAAAATCCCCAAAAATATAGAAAAATTCCTTGCAGCACAATGAACCAAACTAAAACTGAAAATCTTTAGTTTGATGAATAGTTTAGTCAAATTAAATCCTTTCATTAATGGAAAATTCAAATTAAGCTGGAATTAATTCAAGAAAAATGCAAATGGTTTATTTATGAATTCAAACATTCCAAAACTCAAATTTTGGGATGTTACAATCTGGAAACTATCACGTCCAAGAATTAAAATAATTGGCAAGTTCACTCATATCAATTTGGAAACTATAACATCCATACATTAATATGTAAAAAACATATATCATGAAAACCACGAATTATTGGCTCTAGCTACCATGTCTAACTATGAACATCCTCTCTAAGATACTAACAAGTACCGGGTGGAAAATGGAAACAAGAGAAAAATGTGAAACCTTCATATTTAATTTACACCATAAGCACTCATCACTACATACTCTAGTTCTAGGACTCATAACACAATGCAATCCGCAAATAATCCCGTGACGTAGTAAAGAAAACATTCAACAGTAACAAAAAACAACACAATGATGCACGCCTTATGTTGATCTTTCAATCTACTTTCCTTTTGGTAAATAATTGTTCGCAACAAATGTCAATAATACCTCTAGCATTTGTTACTGGAGCAGTGATTTCCTCGGCTCCATCCATGTTTACACATGAGGCCAACTGATCACCTTCATTGTTTAGTTGATGGGTTTCTTGATGCAATTGATGATCCATTTTGACTGCAACATTACAAATCAGTTGAGTGTCGAGCCACACCAATTACTAAATACAGCCATACCGAAAGAAATAACTGGCATGAGGAAGAAAATAGGATTTTAGAATCCCAGATGGTATTAGACATGGCGATGTAGAAGAAAGAAAATAGATGAAACACAAGGAACCGAACTACAAAAGACATGAAAAAAATATTGTTGAAATAGGTGTAGGGAGGAGGGATGCAAGGCCCTGGACTTGATATATATATGTGCCATTAGTGGTGTCGTTGCCGCTGCCTATGACATAGATGGCCTGTGTCTCCGGCGTAGAAGGGGCATAGATGGACTGTAGCTCCGGCAGTCCGACCGTGCAGCAAAGCAGCGGCTAGGGGATTAGTCAAAGGAAATGATGTGCTTGGTGGCATGGATGGCTTGTTGCTCTAGAGTAGATGGGGGCATAGATGGAATGTGGCTCCGGCGGTTTGGCCATGCACAAAGCGAGGGCCAGGGATAGTGTCGAAGGAAATGTTGCGCTTGGTGGTGTTGATGAACATGGTGGCTGCATCTACTAGATTGGGATTTTGTTATCTGTGGAAGGATGTGGAATCCCACTCTAATGCTCCCTCCCAGCCGTAGTATGACTATAGATTGGTTTTATCTTTGACTAACAGCTTGTCCCGGTAAAGTACTAGTTCGTGTGTTTTGGAGCCAAAGATTGCGATCCCATGGTGAGTATTATATAGTCCCTTAACTAAGTGATTTGGTGGGAGAAAAAATTGACACCAATTCATGGAGGGAATTAGGAAGGTTGTTTTCACTCTAAACAAACGATTTTTTTAAAAAATTACAATAGTAGTATGCCGATCCAAAAATATACAACAATACCCACTTGTCGACATTTGAAATGGCGACAGTCTATCTGTCGACATTTGAAATGGCGATAGAGAGCCTGTTGCCATTTTGAATATCGATGTACTCTCTGTTGATATTTCAAATGACGTCAGACTCTCCATCGCCATTTGAAACGGCAACCGAGAGTCTGTATGCTTGAATTTTTTAAAATAATACATGAAAAATATAAAAGAACAAAAATAATTTGCCAAAAAGAAAAAACAGAAGTATACCTCTGTTACCGTTCAAAATGGCGATATAGTAATATCGCTAGAAAAAATGGTGACTTGATGATATGGATGCCGCATAGGATGTTAGTTGCGAGTGTTATTGGCGACAGAACTATATCGCTATTATGATTGGGGACAAAACTCTATTGCCATTTTGAACGGCGATAAGGAGGCAGGCTGGAAGGGTGAATTTTTTGGATAGCGACATGGAGGGAAGGAGGGTATTTGCTTGTTGTATGTTCTATGTGGTAAAGCAGGTTGGACTATGTTGTTACATCCATTGATGTTGTTCTCGGAACTGGTAAAGTCATTGCATGTTTAATGTTCAAAAACAACAAAATGAATGAAAGATACCATTTCATAATAAACGGGGGGATTACATGGCGCATAAAGTTTGGTTCGGTGCCCATGTTCGCGTTGGTACTTTAACTGGTACAAATGGCGGCACAGCAACCACGAACATGGATAAAAGTACGATACAAGTGTGCCTTTAGGAATTGTAAAAGAGCGGGATGGATTATGCATTATGAGCAGAGGACGATAAGGCTCGAAGAGTAACCTATGGCACCCACAGGGAGTGTTGATCGTCAGGATGATATGGACGGGGCTGCTGGTCATGGTAGTGAAAAGCACAACTGTAGCTGGTATTGCCGCAGCAATAGTAAGTGTGGTAGTCGCTGTCGAGGTGGACGACCTCCTCATTATTCCTCTCCTTGAGCCTTTGACGGCGTAGGTCGTCGTTCTGGGTCTAGAGCTTATGTTCTGCTTGCGGAGCTGTTCGTTCTCGTTCTTGACCTCAGTGAGCTCTCTCCCTTTTCATCAAGGCGTACCAGCAATTTGTAGATGTAACATTTGGCATCTAAGGGAAACAGTTCATCTACCCATTTAGTGAATTTGCAATCCTCGGTCTACAAGTAAGAGTTGTGTTATATAGTGATACAAGCGTCGAATGGTATGTAAGAGTTGTAGCGGTTACTATGAATAGAGGGCATCGGTAGAAATTGTTACTGTTATGCCCTTGAGGTAATCATTTAGATGATTGTAACATGACTATGTTTATAAATAATAATATGATTATTGGTCCAATGAATGTATATCATTGTATTCATCAACAAGTATGTGACTTGCTTATGAAGCTCTTTACTTATTGATGTAATTCGATAAATATCTCTGATCGGATATCATCGTATAGGACAACGATGAATAGATCAGCACATGTAGTGATCGATGATCATGCTTCATAGATCATGGGATATGGAGATATCATCTATACATTGTGGACGCATGTTGAAGAACATGGGTTAGATAGACCCATAATGGGACAACTGCGAGAATGTTACATTCTTATGTGTCATCGATGTATCTCATACATAGTAGATGTATGATTCTTAGACTGAGATTGTCATATTCCCTACATGTGTAATAGTTTTCCTTGGGGCTATCAAATACTACTTCCTAACCGGATAGTTATAAAGGTAGCTTTCATGTTTACTATAAAGCGTGCGAGAGGAAGTGGCGATCAAGATGGAATTTGCCACTCCAATGAAACGGAGATATATGACAAGGCCACTCGTGTGATGTGATTAAGGAAGTGCATGGCCATGCCGTGATTGAGGAGTCAATCACAACTTATTAATATATCACGGATACGAGAGATGGATTGAATCATCAAAGGATGACATGCTTCTCGCCTTGAGTTCAATCTTCATATACTTGGCAAAGGGATTATTACATGAGTACTTTTGATAGGTTCTGTTCGATTTGATCATAGTATGTTTGGAAGTTGGCATACTTTGCAAGGAGCCGCTACCAACTATTGGATTGAAAAGGAGTTTTCCGAATCCATGTCAAAACGTACGTGAACCTGCAGGGTCACACACTTAATGGGCTGGGATGCATTAATTTGGATTTGATCCGTAATTAATGGACCTCGTGGGCTTAGCGCACTAATGGGCCCTGGTTTAGGGTTTCATCTCGTGGCTATATAAGGAGTGGAGGAGGTTGGGCGCAGGGTGTGCTTTTCACGGTTTAGAAGTGTTTCACCCGAAACCCTAGCCTTCTCCTCTCGCTGCCCCTGCCGAGCGACCAGGTGCTTGTACACCGACGCACGGCGTTCCATCCCTGGACGTGTGGACTACTGCGATGATGCTGCTATGACTGTGGCGTGGGAGGATGATCCACGGCGAGGCGAGGACGATCCACTCCATCGATTCAACGACTGCGGCGAGGATGATCCACTACATCGACGCGCGAAGGATTCCGCAACTGCGCGTCTAGTGGTAATCTAATCTATGATCCCCTTCTTGCGAGTAGCTTTCTGGTTATGCAGTAGTTTTTTTGCTAGCGTAGCATTCCGCGTTCCTCTTCAGAAATGATGTCCTGGGTAGGAGTTGGACTCGTCGCAAACCTGCACAATAGCGTCGAGGTTGTGCTTGCATGTCGGTCACTTTAGGGAGTGGAGTGGGAGGCTGTCGTGGATTGGATTTTTGGAGGTGTAGTAGTCCCTTGTTCGAATAGGAAGATCTGGGCTAGGGGATTGGGGTCTTGGGGACCTAGATTTCATGGGCCTCGAGTGAAGGGTCGTGGCCTCAAAACAATGCAGGGTCGGTGCCTCGAGGTGCGGCCTAACCCATCTTCCTCATCTACCCCTCCCACAGCTTGATGTGCCTTCTCTGTCAGTCATTGCAATGGAGTGGACATTGGGCTATGGAAGAAGTGCTGCTTGGGTGGCCGGTGGTTTTATAGGCAATGTGTAGTCGATGTAGGGCTGATAGAGTGGGGGTAGCGTGTCCTAGCTTTGGTTTGACAAAGCTGGCTACAGAGTATTATCACTTCGGTCTGAGAAAGTGGTGGGCAGAGTGTTATTAAATCAGGCTAACAAAGAAATAGCCAGTGTGTTGTCACTTCGCTTTGAGAAAGCGGGGGTAGCGTGTTGTCAAATCGGGATGACAAAGCAATAGGCAGTGTGTTGTACAATCAGCCTAAAAAAGATGATGGCTGCGTGTTGTCCAATAGTCCTGATAAAGTGTTGGGACCCGAATATACAAATCCGGAACCTCTATGTATATCGCACTAGTCCAGGATCACGCTAGTGTATACAGGCTCAACATAAATGAATATCACAATTATAAACAATGGAAACATAATTAAAAGACTCCATATATTAATTATAACCTTTTATCCGACTTTATGCTCGATTTACATGATTATGCCACAAGGGCTAAACTAAGCACAATAGACTGAATTAAAATGCAGCAGAATGAAAACGTAGATAACCCCTAAATATACCACAGGCAACTGAACATCGTGGCTGCCCCTCGGACCCCGCCCGCTGACCGGCCAGCGGGACCTTGATGAACATGGTGGCTGCCCCTTGGACCCCGCTCGCTGACCGGCCAGCGGTACCGCCGCCAGGGGCGCTGCCCCTCGGACCCCGGAGTCGTAGGATTGTTTTTGTTTAACTCGTTTTTGCAGGAAATTGTGTGAAATAGTATGGCCTTTGTGTATGTGATGCATGTAATTTTCACATGGCCTGCGTGCCGTGTCAAGCCATAAGGCTATTTAAATTGTATAACGACCTGCGTGTCGACTTGTGATGCTTCGAACCCTCATGTAAAATTCATTATCAAAAGTTGTAAGGCTTGCATCCATAATGATGAAGACGATGGTATCAAGCATTATGATTAGGTGAATAATTAAGCAAGGTGGCTAGGTGAACAAACAAGCATGATGATGGAGATCTTAATGCTAAGGGCCATGCTATTTCACAGCTTATTTTGTTTTTCTGTGGATGTGTGTTTAATCCTTGCTATTTTCTTTATGCTCATTGCATGTGATGCCATGTTCATAGTAGATTTTGTTCTTCCGTATAATTAAAAATTTTAAATCAAAATGTCCATCCAATTGTTGCACCTATCAAGAATTTAGATCGTTATTGATATGACTGCCAAAGTAGTATATCAATGACTATCTTAATAGATGATAGGGATGTGTTGGACACATCACGCATAACAATGGTAGATTTAATCAAGCTATCAAAACGGTTTTGGGCTTGAGGACATAAGTGGTTGTGATTTGATTTCTGTAATGAAGGAACCTATACAAGACAATTGGTGTCAAGGAAAACACACATGAGGCAGGTTTCTTAATTGGCACCCGAAAACGGGAAGTGCTCCCTCCCTCATGTGAGCCCTAGGGGCAGGTTGACCTGGCCATGAGTCAAGTTGATGGAGGCATCCATTACTTGTTTTCATACTCAACAAACAAGAGTTACATATGATGTAATTAGCAAAGGTGTTGCTTACCTATGTCATTAAATTTCTAGCAGTGATGCCAAAGCTCACTAGTGTTTGATGAATATGGATCTTGAATACTCACTATGTGTCTATAAAAGGGACATAAAATAGGAGTGTCTTTTATTAAAATGTTTAATAAAAGTTTTACATAAACATAGTGCTTAGAATCTTTGCATGTTTTTGTTGTAGTTCAATGGCACCTTCTCCTACTCCTGCTACACCTAGTTTTGCTTTGAGATCGGTTTTGGAAAGGGAAAAACTTAATGGAACTAATTTTGTTGATTGGTATCGCAACCTGAGAATTGTTCTCAAGCATGAAAAGGACTATATTCTAGAGAATCCAATTCCTGATGAACCAGCCGAAAATGCTCCTCGCAATTTGAAGGTTGAATATGAAAGACATGTTAATGCTTCTATAGAGGTCAGCTGTCTCATGCTTGTCACCATAGACCCTGAGCTCCAAAAGTAACATGAGGACCAAGATGCTTACAATATGATTATGGGCTTGAAGGGCATGTTTGGGAATCAAGCAAGAGTTGAGAGGTATGGCATCTCAAAGCTTTTATTTGCTTGTAAGCTGGCTGAAGGCAGTCCGGTCAACCCTCATGTGATCAAGATGATTGGTTACATTGGGAGATTGGAAAAACTTGAGTTTCCCCTTAGCCTCGGTTTGGCCACAGATGTTATTCTCCAGTCTCTGCCACATAGTTTTGAGCCATTCATTATGAATTTTCATATGAATAGCATGGAGAAGAGCCTAACCGAACTACATGGGATGCACAAGGCTGCCGAGGAAAGCATTAAGAAAAAACCCAATCATGTGATGATGGTTCAGAAAACAACTGCATTCAAAAAGAGGAAGGCTAAAGCTGGGGGAACGGGAAAGAGCAAGAGCAAGGGCAAGGACAAGGCTCAAGATGAGATCGTAAGCCTCAAAACTAAGCTTCAGAAGCTTAAACTTGTCCCTCATCCTGGTACCCAATGCTTCTATTGCAAGAAGTTAGGACATTGGAAACGAAACTACGAAAAGTACCTGGCAAATAAGAAGAATGGAAATGTGATTTCCACTTCAGGTATTAATGTTATAGAAATTAATCTTGCTACTTTTTCACTCAGCTCATAGGTGTATGATACCGGTTCGGTTGCTCACATTTGCAATTCGATGCAGGGGCTGATAAAGAGTAGAGACTTGGCAAAAGGAGAAGTGGATCTTCGCGTGGGGAATAAAACAAGAGTTGCTGATCTTGTCGTTGGCACGTACCCTTTACATTTGCCTTCAGGATTAGTTTTAGAACTCAATAATTGTTATTTTGTTCCATCTTTGAGTAGAAACAATATTTCATCTTCTTGTTTGGAACATGAAGGTTATGATTTCAGAATAAAGAACTTTGTTTGTTCGATATTTTTGAATGATATGTATTATGGTCGTTGCCCCATGGTGGATGGGTTGTACGTACTTGAACTCGAAGAAAAACCTGTCTATAACATTAATGTAAAAAGACCTCAGCCTAATGATTTGAACCCTACCTTTTTATGGCATTGTCGCTTAGGTCATATAAATGAGAAGCGCATGAAGAAGCTCCATGGTGATGGACTTCTAACCTCATTTGATTTTGAATCATTTGAAACATGTGGGTCTTGTTTACTTGGCAAGATGACAAAAACCCCTTTCATAGGTTTTAGTGAGAGAGCGAGTGTATTAATTGCCCTAGTACATACAGATGTATGTGGACCAATGAGCTTGATTGCTAGGGGTGGGTTTCAGTACTTTGTAACTTTTACCGATGACTTTAGTAGATATAGATATATATATTTAATGAGGCATAAATCTGAAACTTTTGAAAGGTTCAAAGAGTTTCAGAACAAAGTACAAAATCAACTTGGCAAATCAATAAAACACTTACGATCAGATCGTGGTGGCGAATACTTTAGCCATGAGTTTGGTGATCATCTAAAGCAATGTGGAATCGTTCCGCGACTTACTCCGCCAGGAACACCTCAATGGAATGGAGTGTCCGAACGATGAAACTGAACTTTATTAGATATGGTTCGGTCAATGATGAGCCAAACAGATCTGCCATTATCCTTCTGGGGTTTCGCTCTAGAGACAGCTGCGTTCACTTTGAATAGGGTCCCATCAAAATCCGTTGAGAAGACGCCATATGAGATATGTACTGGGAGAAGACTCATGTTGTCATTTCTCAATATATGGGGATGTGAGGCTTATGTAAAACGTTTACTATCAGATAAACTCGCACATAAATCAGAAAAATGCTTTTTTGTGGGGTATCCTAAAGAAACAAAAGGATATTACTTTTACAAAAGAAATGAGCACAATGTTTTTGTTGCTCGAAATGGTGTCTTCTTGGAGAAAGAGTTTTTTTCAAAAGAAATTAGTGGGAGTGATGTGTATCTTGATGAAGTTCGAGAATCACATGAATATGTTCAAGCTACCACTGAACCTTCACAAGATGTACAAAGTGTTGTACAACTTGTTGAAGAGACACCAGCCCTACGTAGGTTGGAGAGGCCGCGTCATGTACCTATAAGATATGGGAACGACATATTATTGTTGGACAATGATGAGCCCACGACTTATGAAGAAGCAATGATGGACCCAAACTCCGAAAAATGGCTTGAAGCCATGAGATCCGAAATTCAATCCATGCATGACAATCAAGTTTGGAACTTGGTCGATTCTCCTGATGGTGTAAAAACCATTGAATGCAAATGGATTTTCAAGAAGAAGATAGACGTAGATGGAAAAGTTCAGATCTATAAGGCACGGTTGGTGGCAAAGGGTTTCAAACAAGTTCGAGGAGTTGACTATGATGAAACCTTCTCACCGGTAGCCATGCTCAAGTCTATCCGGATCATTTTAGCTATTGCTGCATATTTTGATTATGAAATATGACAGATGGATGTCAAAACAGCATTCCTTAATGGGAATCTATCTGAGGATGTATACATGATACAACCTGAAGGTTTTGTTGATCCTAAATATGCTAAAAGGGTATGCAAGCTTCAAAGATCCATTTATGGGTTAAAGCACGCATCTCGGAGTTGGAACATTCATTATGATGAAGTAGTCAAAGTGTTTGACTTTATCAAAAACGAAGAAGAGCCTTGCGTTTACAAGAAGGCTAGTGGTAGCGGCACTTGTGTTTCTGATTTTGTATGTGGATGACATATTATTGATCGGGAATGATATTCCTATGCTTGAAGATGTTAAGACTTCATTGAAAAGGAGTTTCTCAATGAAGGACTTGGGAGAAGCATGCTATATCTTGGGCATAAAAATCTATAGAGATAGATCAAAAAGGTTAATTGGATTAAGTCAGGACACGTACATTGACAAGATATTGAAAATGTTCAATATGCATGAATCCAAGAGAGGTTTCATGCCAATGTCACATGGCATCAGTCTCTGCAAGTATCAGTGTCCTTCGACAACTGATGAGCGAGACAGGATGAGCAAAATTCCATATGCTTTAGCTATTGGTTCTATTATGTATGCCAATGATCTGCACGCGCCCAGATGTCTCATATGCTCTAAGTGTCACGAGAAGATAACAAGCGGATCCTGGTGATGGTCATTGGATAGCCGTAAAAATATCCTGAAGTACTTGAGAAGAACTAAGGGTATGTTCCTTGTTTTTGGTGGTGAGGAAGCTCTGGTTGCAAAGGGTTACACCGATGCAAGCTTCCAAACTGATAAAGATGATTTCCGATCGCAATCCGGGTTTGTGTTTACACTAAATGGAGGAGCAGTAAGCTGGAAGAGTTCCAAGCAAAACACGGTGACCGACTCTACGACAGAAGCGGAGTACATTGCGGCTTCGGAGGCCGCAAAAGAAGCTGTGTGGATTAAGAAGTTTATCACAAAGCTTGGTGTGGTTGCTAGTGCCTCTAGTCCAATGGACATCTATTGTGATAATAGTGGTTCCATTGCACAAGCTAAAAAGCCTAGATCTCATCAGAAATCTAAACATATACTCCGACGCTTTCACCTTATTCGCGAGATTGTAGATAGAGGTGACGTGAGAATATGCAAAGTACATAAGGAAGCTAATGTGGTCGATCCATTGACAAAGCCACTGCCACAGCCTAAGCATGAGGCGCACACGAGGTCTATTGGTATTAGATACTTAATTGATTGACTCAAGTGCAAGTGGGGATTGTTAGTGTTATGCTCTTGAGGCAATCATTTAGATGATTGTAACATGACTATGTTTATGAATAATAATATGATTATTGGTCCAATGAATGTATATCATTGTATTCATCAACAAGTATGTGACTTGCTTATGAAGCTCTTTACTTATTGATGTAATTCGATAAATATCTCTGATCGGATATCATCGTATAGGGCAACGATGAATAGATCAGCACATGTAGTGATCGATGATCATGCTTCATAGATCATGGGATATGGAGATATCATCTATACATTGTGGACGCATGTTGAAGAACATGGGTTAGATAGATCCGCAATGGGACACTGCGAGAATGTTACATTCTTATGTGTCATCAGTGTATCTCATACATAGTAGATGTATGATTCTTAGACCTGAGATTGTCATATTCCCTACATGTGTAATAGTTTTCCTTGGGGCTATCAAATACTACTTCCTAACCGGATAGTTATAAAGGTAGCTTTCATGTTTACTATAAAGCGTGCGAGAGGAAGTGAGCGATCAAGATGGAATTTGCCACTCCAATGAAACGGAGATATATGACAAGGCCACTCGTGTGATGTGATTAAGGAAGTGCATGGCCATGCCGTGATTGAGGAGTCAATCACAACTTATTAATATATCACGGATACGAGAGATGGATTGAATCATCAAAGGATGACATGCTTCTCGCCTTGAGTTCAATCTTCATATACTTGGCAAAGGGATTATTACATGAGTACTTTTGATAGGTTCTGTTCGATTTGATCATAGTATGTTTGGGAGTTGGCATACTTTGCAAGGAGCCGCTACCAACTATTGGATTGAAAAGGAGTTTTCCGAATCCATGTCCAAACGTACGTGAACCTGCAGGGTCACACACTTAATGGGCTGAGACGCATTAATTTGGATTGGATCCGTAATTAATGGACCTCGTGGGCTTAGTGCACTAATGGGCCCTGGTTTAGGGTTTCATCTCGTGGCTATATAAGGAGTGGAGGAGGGTGGGCGCAGGGTGTGCTTTTAATGGTTTAGAAGTGTTTCACCCGAAACTCTAGCCTCCTCCTCTCGCTGCCCCTGCCGAGCGACTAGGTGCTTGCACAACGACGCACAACGTTCCATCCCTGGACGTGTGGACTACTGCGATGATGCTGCTGCGACTGCGGCGTGGGAGGACAATCCACGGCGAGGTGAGGACGATCCACTCCATCGATGCAACGACTGCGGCGAGGACGATCCACTACATCGACGCGCGAAGGATTCCGCAACTGTGCGTCTAGTGGTAATCTAATCTATGATCCCCTTCTTGCGAGTAGCTTTCTAGTTATGCGGTAGTTTTTTTTGTGCTAGCGTAGCATACCGCGTTCCTCTTCAGAAATGATGTCCTGGGTAGGAGTTGGACTCGTCGCAAACCTGCACAACAGTGTCGAGGTTTTGCTTGCATGTCGGCCACTTTAGGGAGTGGAGTGGGAGGTTGTCGTGGATTCGATTTTTGTAGGTGTAGTAGTCCCTTGTTCGAATAGGAAGATCTGGGCTAGGGGATCGGGGTCTTGGGGACCTAGATTTCATGGGCCTCGAGTGAAGGGTCGTGGCCTCAAAACAATGAAGGGTCGGTGCCTCGAGGTGCGGTCTAACCCATCTTCCTCATCTACCCCTCCCTCGGCTTGATGTGCCTTCTCTGTCTGTCATTGCAATGGAGTGGACATTGGGCTACTTAAGAAGTGCTGCTTGGGTGACCGGTGGTTTTATAGGCAATGTGTAGTCAATGTAGGGCTGATAGAGTGGGGGTAGCGTGTCCTAGCTTTGGTTTGACAAAGCTGGCTACAGAGTATTATCACTTCGGTCTGAGAAAGTGGTGGGCGGGGTGTTATTAAATCAGGCTAACAAAGAAATAGCCAGTGTGTTGTCACTTCGCTCTGAGAAAGCGGGGGTAGCGTGTTGTCAAATCGGGATGACAAAGCAATAGGCAGTGTGTTGTACAATCAGCCTAAAAAAGATGATGGCTGCGTGTTTTCCAATAGTCCTAATAAAGTGTTGGGACCCGAATATACAAATCCGGAACCTCTATGTATATCTCACTAGTCCAGGATCACGCTAGTGTATACAGGCTCAACATAAATGAATATCACAATTATAAACAATGGAAACATAATTAAAAGACTCCATATATTAATTATAACCTTTTATCTGACTTTATGGTCGACTTACATGATTATGCCACAGAGGGCTAAACTAAGAACAATAGACTGAATTAAAATGCTGCAGAATGAAAACGTAGATAACCCCTAAATATACCACAGGCAACTGACAAGGTTCGCACCCTAAACATTCTTCTCCCCCTGGTACTCCTCCTCCAAAGATAGTGTAGACTCTTCCTCAACTGGTGATTTGGTTGTTGGCAAGGGTGAGTACTTAAAGCATTCAACAAGTTATGCACATAATGCAATTCTAACATGACTATATGCAAGGCTTATTCCAATGGAATGGCTAAATGGTTATTTTGTAACAAAGTAGCATTTATAAATGAATACAATAAGTAGATTGAAAAGACATTAAAATAAATAACAGTAATAAGTAATTTGTAGATATTTCTCAAGTAGGCATGGCATCCAGCCCTAAAATCATGTTTCAACTTTCTAATAGCATCCAGCCTTCCCATCCAAAATTTCATTTTATAAAATCTAACCCTTAACTGTAATCCTTGAGCATTGCTTAATACCGGGCATGGCTATCCGAATAGATTTTACACTCTGCAGAGGTTATGCGCTTTACCCACACGATATGATCATCTCTTATTACCAAGCTATTAACACACTTCCTTCGGTGTGTAGGATGAGTGATCATGACAAAGCCTTTACAAAGCTCTATCTTAATCCAGTTCTTAATCCAGTACTACTCATTAAGGTTTCAACACTGAAGGGTTACGCTACCACAACAGGGGCCCCTCTCTTGCGCCATATGAGTTGATCCGTATACCCGAGACTCACACCACCACTAGTAGTAACAAAGCTAAGACATTGCAAATTAATCAGCTAGGTCTATCCCATTTCAGACATGTGGTTGCATGTTTGACTCAGTTAAATGCTTGCAAGGTTAAGTCCTTAGGATGATCGAGGCAAGACTTCCACAACTGTAAGATCGAGGATGCCGACTAGGGGGGGGGGGTGAATAGGCGGCTTTAAAAATTTCTTCTACAATTAATTAAAATCTCGCCTAAGTGCCCTTATGTCAAAACCTAAATGATAATAGATACGGAAGCGATAAACTAAGGCTTTGACAATTAAAGCCTAAGTCAACTAGGCTTACTAAGTGCACTAGCTAATTATGTCTCAAACAAGAATATACATTAGCTATCTCCCTTTTGCAACACATGCAAATCCATAGCTCGATGTAAAAACCAAATCAATTAAGATTCAATTAAGAAGCAAGCTTGAGCTCCCTTACTTGCAACACATGCAAATACTTAACTCATGCAAGAAACAACCAAGAGAGTGAGCTAGAGTGAACCGGATTGAGTTCATCAACACATGATGAAACTCAAGCTATAAGACTCGGTCTCTCTTAATAGTACGGCAATCTATACTAACAACCCGGTATCCCA
Source organism: Otatea glauca (assembly GCA_036346275.1). NCBI lineage: Eukaryota > Viridiplantae > Streptophyta > Magnoliopsida > Poales > Poaceae > Otatea > Otatea glauca. The sequence continues at coordinate 49,279,338 of CM070728.1, read as the reverse complement.
TCCAAACACCGAGACCGGTAAAAGACTAGGAACACATCCTTAGCCCTAGCTAGTTATACCTTTGCCTCTAGCACATCCACTTGGAGCTTTTATGATTTTCATCATCTTCTCTCCAAGCCTGGTCCTTTCTTCTTGTTCATCAACACATGATGAACCTTCTCTAACTTCACTTTACTTCGGGATTCATCCTTGAAGCTTATCAACACATGATGACTTCTTCTTCCCGATTCTTCATATTCTTGGACTCAACCTACTTCACAACTTATGGAAGATTGTTAGTCCAACAAACACGGTTGCCTCAATCATCAATTGCACTCCATTAACACATAATGGATGCTCCCATGATCGATTGAGCACAACCCTAATCAATTTGAATAATTTATTATGTCTTGAGTATGCTAATGCAAGTAAGGCTTCATATACTCAAGAACTTTCGATTGCCCTAGGATCAACAAAGTGAACCATCAACACATGATTAGTTCTTTGTTGATTGAATGGCAACCGAACACAATTTAAATCAAATTTAAATTGTCATGAGTATATATTAACTACACAAGTTTCATATACTCAATTCGATGGAATCTAAAAATAATGATCCAATTTATATGGAGTTGTGGAAACGGATCAATACTCTTAAGACCATTAATTATAGAATAAACTCCGTTAGATGTGTGCATACAAATAATTGAACTTGAATCAATATGCACATATTCAGTTTTTGATTGCTTTGGAGTTTATCCTATATTGCCATGAGTATATTACAACTACACAAGTTAAATATACTTAAAGGGTTGTTTCAAAGTAATGATCCTTAATATAGAAAGATGAATTAGATCAATACTATTGAAACATCAAGGTAAAGTATGAATTCCCTCTAAATGTGTGCATTCATGTATATATAGAATTAAAACATTTATGCTCATCTTGAGATCTAAATAACGGTAGAGTTCATCCTTTAACTTGAATCCGAAATATGCATTAAGATAACATAAAATGAATACGAGTGCATACCTTGGGGTTTTCCATTTTTCAATGAGATGAGACTAATAAAAGATATACTCAATAAAAGAGTCAGTCTCATATTTGGATATATCAATATGATCATGAATATTATATCCAAGAAATGGAACAAGATATGACAATATGAACTTGAAAGCATACCTTTGATATTTCCATCTTTTTCATCCAAAAGAGACTAATAAGATTTAAGATCAACAAAAGAGTTAGTCTCATAAAAAGATTTGTCATTAATTAACAATTGAGACTAATCAATATTATGATTATCAAAAGAGTTAGTCTCAATATTAGATTTGTCATTAACACCAAAACCAACTTAATGGAGCTTGAACTTTCAATCTCCCTCTTTTTGGTGATTGATGACAAATCTAAGCTTAATATCCACATTTGGATGAAAATCATCATATTGAGATAATTTAATCTATTTGAACATATAAGCATACCTTTGAGCAATTTATGCATTAACAAATGAGAGATTTTTAGACAAATAATTCTCCCCCTAAACCAAATTAAGCTCTCACAAACTCCCCCTTAACCAAATAAGGTATTAAGCTCCCACAAATTCTCCCCCTTTTGGCATTAAACACTAAAAATGGATAACGAATTCAAAAATAAGACTTTTTAGAGTGAAGAGCTTAGCAAGGAAATACCACTTTGAAGAAGAGAGAGCTTGGCAAGAAATTCTCTAAAATGAGGTCATAACAAGATTGAAATAAGTACATATGACCTAATGAAGTTCACAAGAACTTGTAAATATTAAGAATTTTCAATAAGATTCAAGATTTCTGCAAACTTCTTTATATGGCCGAAAGAGTAAACCAACATGAAAAGAGGCCATAGTTTGAGTTAAGCACAAGAAAGATAATTGAAACACATTCAAATAAACTCCTCATTTTATTAGACTTTTCAATCTGCAAACAAACTCACAAAAGGAGTCTTTGAGAGCCTAATATCTCTTAAACGAGGAAAACATCCAAATGAGCTTTGAATTTTCATGAAACCACTTGTAGAAAGTTTTAAAGAAGCATCACTTATAATACCACTTGAATTTTAAAGAGATACCACTTGTAATGCTCATTTTTTTAAAATATGGTACCACATGGAAAGATCATTTTGCATGAGGATACCACTTGAGAAAAACATTGACATTTGTTTTAAAATAAGTTCATTTTCTCAAAGATCAAAACTATATGTCAATTAAAAATCAACTTGATACCATGACATAGCAAAAAAGAAGAGCTTTTTTCAAATATACAAAACTTGATTAAACAAGCTCAAAAAGGATTCTAAGATAAATCATGGATCTTATATGATCTTGTTTTTGAATTAAATGATATATTTTCATAAATCAAAATCTATTGAGTTTTTGAAAAAATGGTCAATACAAAACTTATAGGGTTGGTCATTTCAAACACTACTTTAGTTCAAAGTTTTTCCAAACGACCAACCGTTCAAAAAGTTATAGCTATTTGAATTTGACCAAAATCATTCATTCGACCCAAAATGACCTATTCTTGCATTTTGTGGGTTTTGCAATTTGAGTTGGATTTCTTTATGTATCTTGGCTTAAAATAGTATTTCTAACTCATACAAAGCCATGAAAGTTCAAATCTCCATAAAATTAAAGTTGAATCGCATTTTGAGCTTTCGATAGAAATTCGACTTCTTTTTATGCCTACAAAGCGCATATTGCCATATCTTTTGAAAGAAAATTCCTTTTGAGGAAATTATTTTTTGAGAAACCTTCTAAATAGTCCAAAGTTTATTTCTGGAAATTTTCAAACCATTTGGTCTTAATTTGAAAAAGTTTTGAGCCATTGGACTGGAGGCCGGTCATACCGGGCTCCAAAAATTTCCCTTCGGCCAAAATACCCCTTCTTTGGAGTTTTTAGGCCGAAGTGCTCCCGGTCATACCGCGTCCCGTCATACCGCCCCCTCTGCCAACAAAATGCTCATAACTTTTTACTCCGAGCTCCGATTTAGGTGATCTTGGATTCTATGCGAAGCTTATCACGAGGGCTACATTCGCCACCCATTTTCAAGATTTAAGCAATCATAGATATTTTTAATCACAAAAACAAAGAATCTAATGTAGTCATTCAAGTCTAAAATCTGATTTCTCGAAATCCCTTACATAGACTTGATCAAGAGCATGACTACAATCTAGAGAGAGTCAATAAGATCAAATATTGAGCCATGTGATGATCAACTCATGATCAAAACAATTTTACAAAACACATTTGCAAATTATAATTACATGCTCCAATATCAAATGCATGAACACCAATATTTTGCAAAACACGTTTGCAAATAAACCGAGAACCTATGAGGTCAATCCTCTAGCCATGTAAGGATCAACACATGATCCCAACATTTTGCAAAACACATTTGCAAATGCCAACACATGCTCTAGGATCAAAACCCATAACCTCTAGCTTATTTGCGAAACACATTTGCAAATGAATACAATAAGTAGATTGAAAAGACAGTAAAACAAATAACAATAATAAGTACTTTCAGGTATTTCTCAAATAAACATGGCATCCAGCCCTAAATCATGTCCCAAACTTTCTAATGGCATCCTGCCTTCCCATCCAAGTTTTCAGTTTATAAAATCTAACCCTTGACTTTAATTCCCGAGCATTGCTCAATACTGCGAGCACGACTATCCGAATAGATTTTACACTCTGCAGAGGTTATGCTCTTTACCCACATGACATGATTGTCTCTTTGTGCAATCGATACTAGCACACTTCCTTTGGTGTGCCGCAGAGAGATCATGACAAAGCCTTTACAATGCTCTAGCTTAACGCAGTATTACTCGCTAAGGTTTCAACACTGAAGAGACTAGTTACCACAATCAGGGCCCCACCTCTTGCGCCATGTGAGTTTCATCATTCAGTCGGACCTCACACCACCAATGGTAGTACCAAAGCTAAGGTATTGCAAATTAATTAGCTAGGTCTGTCCTATTCCAGACTTGTGGTTGCATGTTTGACTCAGTTCAAAGGCTTGCAAGGTTAAGCCCTTAAGATGAACGAGGCAAGACTTCCACAAACCCTCTACCCTTCTAGCCTACTTTGGCACACTGCTCCTTGCCACTTGGCTCAATCTAAATGATTACCACCCCAGTTGATTACTAAGTACCATGTGTGAAAGACCATGTGGAGGTCTATCCTTGTGTGTGATGAGTAATTGACGAGTTTTGAGCTTGGTTTGATTTGAATTGAATTGGATTTGAAGCAATTTGAGTGTTGGTTACTCTTCTTAGTGCTAACGGCCTAGTGGTAGTAGCACCGGACCATTGAGAGCAATTATGATCGATTAATGATTTTGGGATAATCATTGAATATATTTGTGGGCATTGCTATGTGAAAGGTTTATCCTTGTCTTTGATGGTTGCAGGGCGACGGTGCTAGGTCATGGTGAGGCGGAGGATGACCGGGACTAGGCGAGGAGCGTCGGAGGTCCAGACGGTTCGGAGATCGCCGGAAGAAGATCGGAGATGGAGTCTGGGCAAGTCAAGAAGACAAGGAAAGGAGAAGGTGCTAGCTAGATGCCGTGTGGATCAATGAGGGCCGTCGGATTGAGGTCTAGTTGATAGGTTAGCGGGTCTAGGTAGTATGCTTTGAAAACCGTGCAAGAAAACCTGGTATGTGTGTGGGTTTTGGGTTAGCCCTTGCATGGCTGTGTGCGTGGGTTAATCCTAGCCCTTAGATGAGTGCTCTAGGGTTGAGGGACTCATCCAAGGGTGGTAGGTGGCCCAAGAGTAGTATAAATAGGGGTGGAGGGGTAGCCTCCTCTCCTTGAAGGTTTTTGAGGTTTTTGAATGCTCCTTTGAGCTTTGCCCCCATAAAAGTGAGGCTTTGTAATCTCTCCTTCAAGAAATGAAAGTTTTATCCATCCATCTCTGAATTTATTTTGCGCATTTACATTATGTCTTTACTTTACGCAATTTAAATTCAGCATTTACTCTCCTGCAATTACATTCTCGCAATTTACTTTCACGCAATTTGGATTTGCCTCCTCCTTCTAAATCTTTGTTGATCTTGGATGTTTTGAGTGTGTTCATATGGTTTTACATCTCTTTTGCACTCTTGGATTGAGTAGAGAACATCTTTTCTTTCAAGTTCCAACTTTGTTCAGAACTTGTTCTTTGCGCATCATTTATTATTTGATTTTTATAAAAATATAGAAAAATCATTTTTAAGTGATTCTTATTGGAGGAGGTGTGGGACTCTGATATCCACTTGAAGAAAAGTGTTGGAGTTCACTTGTTGCACCGTTTGGGCGCCATGAGGTGAAAACCGAGCCCCAAACTTTTTGCTCGAAGTTCTTGACTGACTGTGTTCTTCGGCTTTTCCTGTTTTTTCTGTAAGACTTTTTGAGGAGAAATTTTTTGGAGTTCGTCATGACGCTTCTTCTCATAGGGAGAAAATTCTCAAATTTTTTTTAGCTTCATAAACCCACCAACCTCCTGTTCAATTTGAGGACAATTTCTGGAAATTCTGCTTTTGCTTTTCTGAAAGTGACTTTTGTGATTTGAATTGATGTCCTTTCGAAAATCAAGAGTTGGATTGATTCCTCTTTATCTTGGACACTAGACAACCAGGATTGTGACTCAAAAATCCCCACATATTTTATGGTACTTATCCATGCAAGCTAAGGGTACACATAGTTGTCTAGTTTTTTGGGTTTTTCACGATTTCCTTTGAGTGATCTTGTCGAGGTTTTTGTTGGAGTATTTTGAGGAAATTTTATTTTTGACCATTCACCCCCCCTTTATTCTCCATTTCGATCTTTCAATTGGTATCAGAACCGGTTTTGCTCTTCCATAGATCTTGACCGGTCTTAAGAGCCATTGCGATTGACAAGTATTCCACCAAGCCTCCTATTTTTTCTGGAGTTGATTTTCCTTTTTGGAAATCTCGAATGGAGTCATACATCACTGCCCAGGGCTTCCTAATATGGCAGAAGGTGAAACTCCCGTATGAGGTTCCTGCTGATGAAAACGTCACGGCCGGCAATATGGCTGACGTTGAGGCAAACGCTAAGGCAAGGAACATTCTCATACAGGGTCTTAGCCGCAGTCAGTATGATAGGATTTCTCACCTCCGTTCCGCTCACGAGATTTTGGTGATCCTCGATGCTTACCATGAGGGCACTACCCAAATCAAGACGGTTCGACAGGACCAATTCAAGCGTGAGTTCAACAAGTTTGAAGAACACGCTGGTGAGAGTCTTGATGAGTGCTTCGGTCGTTTTACCAAGATCTTGAGCGATCTTCGAGCAGTTGGTTGCATATACCCTGACTCGGATAATGCTCGACGTTTCTTGACTGCACTCGATTTGCGTGTTTGGGAGATGAAGGTGACCACCATCAAGGACACCACCGACTTGTCGACCCTGACTCTTGACGGGCTTTATTCCTGCCTCAAGACTCATGAGATCGATGTCGTCTCACGGAAGACGAAATCTCAGTCGATGGCCTTGGTCACCGATTCCATTGGATCTTCTTCTTCTGATCCTTCTATTGGTTTCTGTCTTTCCGCCCTTTGTGAGCTAAGCGATGACCAACTAGAAAAATTTCCAGAAAATGAGCTTGCTCTTCTCGCGCAAGTTTTCTCATGCATACAAGAGGGTGAGAGAGAGAAGAGAGGTGGCATGATCACATGCTTGAGTGTGGTGGCCCCAACCACATTCGGGCTAATTGCCCCAAACTGGAGAAGGCTAAGAACGATGTCGGCGGTTCGGCAAAGAACGACTACATCGACAAGAACCGCAACAAGAAACCTCCAGTTCGTGAGCCAACGTGTGAGAAGAAGTACCGCAACTTCTCTAAGAACAAGAAGCTCTTCCACGCGTCCTCGCGCGCAGCGACATCAACCTCTCCGACACTGAGACATGGAGCGACGAGGCGAGGATGCACCGCAAGAGAAGAAGGGCAGCGACAACTTCTCCGGCATGTGCTTCATGGCCGACGCCAACGGCATCAGCGACTCTGAGCTCTATAGCGACTCGGACGAGGTACCCTCCTATGACCAGCTCAATGAAGCCTTCTGTAAACTAGGAAAATTTCATGCTAGAGCTAGAGCTAGGTGTACGGAGCTTGAGAAGGAAGTAGGTACCTTGACTCGGGAGTTAGCTTCTCTTAGATCTTCTCCCTTCCGAGTCACTGATGATTGCTCTTTGTGTGATGCTATTCTTGTGGAGTTGGAGAACTTAAGGACTATGCATGATAGTGTGTTGACTGAATTAGATAGTCTTAAGTTGAAGAATGCTAGCAATGAATCTATTGATACTCCTTCTGTAGATGCTAGTTTTCTTCATGCTCACTCTACTCCCTCTTGTGCTAATTGCCCTAAATTGCTTGCCGAAATTGATGCCATGAGCGAACACCTTAGAAAGCTTTCTGCTAGAAATGATGGACTTGAATTGCATGCTTCTAAGGACCCAGTCAGCTCATGTGAGGGCTGTAGGAAACTAAAACTTGAAAATGATGCTTTGAATGTCAAGTGTGATCAACTTGCTAAGGACTTACTAGATTAGTCAAAAACTGGTTGCCTGCTGTGTGTTGGGGTTAAGGATGATGTGGATCAAATCTATGTCGAGCTTAGAAAGAAGTTAAAAGATCAAACCCTTAGGGTTAGAGATGCTCCTTGCGTTTCTTGTGAGGCCCTCAAGATTGAGGCAGCCGTGCTAAGGGAACAAAAAACACGTGCTGAGAGATCTTCTTTTTCTGGTTCTTCTTCTTCCTCTCCTTCCCCCTGTTCTTCTTGTGCTTCTTTCTTTCGAGATTGCCAGTATCTTATGAGCACTCTCGAGAAGTTTTTTGGAGGCAAGAAGAAGCTCAATCTTATTCTAGACCAATCCAAGATTAGTATATTCAATCAAGGTCTAGGATTTGATCCCTTAGAGCATGCTCGGGCGCATCCTCCCACCATTATGCGCGGCTCCAAGAGTGGTGAGATTGTGGTAGCTCCCAGAGTGAGTACCACCATGTTTAGGTTTGCTGGGGTTGTCCATAGGACTTCTGACCAGAAGGGTGTTACTCCTATTGCTTCTGCCTGTAGCAAGGCGAAGTACACATGCACCTTCTGTAAGAAGGATGGTCACCTAGTAGATTTCTGCTTCAGGCGCACCAAGATCAATCGGCGTGAGCGTGTTGCTGCCCTTAAGGGTATTCAAGGTCATCCCCAGACTTTGAGTGCTCCTAAAGCACACACTGCTTCTAGACAGGTTAGAGAGTCGCCTGTTTTTGGGCCGTGTCCAGGACTCGGTTTTCATGCTAGTTCTTTGAGTTTTAGTCCTGGAGCTGTTCGTAGTCAGTCTTTCTACCGTCCTCTTGATATTCCTTATTTTTCTCATCGAGGTAGATATCAGCGGCGTGATGTGTTTTCTGGTAGGAGTTTTAGGCAGCTTCACTGGGGTGGTTCGGCTTTTGCACCACGGCATGCCAACCCAGTTTCAGCTCCTAGATCATCTACTAGAGTTGCTACTGATCTTGTTCGGGTTAAACGTCAGAGAGACACTCGAGTCCAGTCTTCTTACGTGGTGCATCTTGTGAGGAGTCGTATGGTTCAGTATTGGGTTCCTAAGTCTTCACTCTTTCTCAGTACTGAGTCATCTTTCTCTCTTGTGTCTTGATCAGGTTCGTCGGATGGGGAAGGGAGATGTTTGGATTGTCGACTCCGGTTGTTCTCGTCATATGACCGGAGATTCTCGATGGTTCTCTTCCCTAGTCCGAGCCCCCGGTGATGAGTTGATCACTTTCGGGGATGCTTCTTCAGGTAGAGTCATCGCTAAAGGTACGATTTGCATTAATGATAATTTCATTCTTAAAGATGTTGCCTTAGTAAGTAAGCTGCAATACAATTTGCTTTCTGTTTCTCAGCTTATTGATGACTCTTTCGAGGTGAGTTTTAAGAGTAATGCTGTAGAATCCTCGATTCATCGGGAGGGTTAGTTCTTGGGATTTCTAGATTTGGGAGAGTCTTCGTGCTGATTTTTCTGTTTCTTCGGAGACTCTCTTCGGTGTTTGATTGCTTCAGAGTCCCGTGATCTCTCCTTTTGGCATAGGAGACTTGGTCACATTGGATTTGATCATTTGACCCGAGTTAGCAGCCACGATCTCATTCGTGGTTTGCCTAAACTCAAAATGGTCAAAGACTTAGTTTGCTCTCCCTGCCGACATGGCAAGATGGTTCTCGCTTCTCATCCCCGATCCTTTGTTGTGATGGTGATGCACCGGACAGCTTTTACATATGGACACTTTGTTGGTCCGGCTAGAGTGCGATCGAGTGGGTGGGAAGTGGTATGTTCTTGTCATTGTTGATGATTTTTTGAGGTATTCTTGGGTGATTTTCATGTCCTCGAAGGATGAGACTTTTACCCATTTTAGGGGTTTGGTTCATAGGTTGTCTTTTGAGCTCCCTGGTGCCCTACGAGCTATACGTAGTGACAATAGCACGGAGTTCAAGAACTCCTATTTTGAGAGTTTCTGTGTGGAGTCTGGTTTAGAGCATCAATTCTCCTCTCCCTACGTCCCTCAACAAAATGGCGTAGTGGAAAGGAAGAACAATACCCTCGTAGAAATGGCGGGATGATGCTAGGCAGTACAAGTACTCCTAGGAAGTTTTGGGTGAGGCTATAGCTACTGCTTGCCATGTTTCTAATCGTGTATTCTTGAGAGCACATTTGCACCGCACTTCTTACGAGTTGAGGTATGGGCGAAAGCCCAGTGTTTCTCATTTTCGTGTGTTTGGTTGCAAGTGTTTTATTTTGAAGTCTGGTAACTTGGATAAGTTTGAGTCTCGTTCTTCTGATGGTATCTTTCTGGGTTATTCGACTTCTTCTCATAGCTATAGGGTCTGGAGTTGCGATGCGCATAGGATCATAGAGACCTGTGAAGTGACCTTTGATGAGGCTAGCCCAGGAGCTAGACCCGATATTTTAGGCTCTTCTTCTTCCTCCGAGGCCATCTTTGTAGAGGATGAGGAAGATGGAGATGATGGTGTTCCACCTGATCCAGTCCCCTCTACACCTAAGGTGTCTCCTGTTTCCATTTCTGCACCTCAGGATGGCCAGCCCTTGCCTTCTGACTCTCATTCAGCTAGTGGCTCTACTCCTACCTCTTCTGTGCATGAGGTAGAGGCCACTTCTGCTTCTGGACCTCCCCGTCATATTCAGCATTCTCATCCACCTGATCAGATCATCGGCGATCTATTTGAGCGAGTCACTCGCTCAAAATCAGGTTTTTCCAGTTTCCGCCTTCACTCTGCCTTTGTTGCCTCGTTTGAGTCGAAGGATGTGACTCATGCATTATCTGACGAGTCTTGGACTAATGCTATGCATGAGTCCATTGAAAACTTCGAGAGGAACAAAGTCTGGCAGCTTGTAAAACGTCCATCTGGTCATAATGTCATTGGGACCAAGTGGGTGTTCAAAAACAAGCAGAGTGAGGATGGGGTTGTCATTCGCAACAAGGCTAGGCTAGTTGCACACGGCTTTTCTCAGGTTGAGGGTCTTAACTTTGAGGAGACCTTTGCCCCTGTAGCTAGATTAGAGGCTATTAGGATCCTGCTTGCATTCGCTGCATCCCGGGGCTTTAAGCTCTATCAAATGGATGTCAAGAGTGCATTCCTCAATGGCTATATTGAGGAAGAGGTTTATGTCAAACAACCTCCAGGATTTGAGAACCCCAAGTTTCCGAGTCACGTATACAAGCTTTCCAAAGCTCTGTATGGACTCAAGCGAGCCCCAGAGCATGGTATGAGAGGCTCAAGTCTTATCTTCTCACCATGACTTCAAAATGGGCGTAGTAGACAAGACTGCATTCATCGACACCATGAGTCGCATTTTCTTCTCGTCGATTTATGTGGACGATATCATTTTGGTGGCTCATCTCATTCGCTTGTGTCTCGGTTTTACGAGGTGATGAGCCTGAGTTTGAGATGAGTATGATGGGCGAGTTGAGCTACTTTCTTGGCTTCAGATCAAGCGGACTCGGGAGGTACATTCTTGCATCAAGGCAAGTATACCGTGACCTCTGAGGCGCTTCGATATGTCGATGGGAAGCGGTGATGACTCCTATGGCCACCACTCTCGTCCTCGAGCACGATGAGGATGGTGAGCCTGCGATCAAAAGGAGTTTGAGCATGATCGGCTCCTCTTGTACCTCACTGCTTCAAATTTGGACATACATTTATTTGTGTGTCGTGCGCTCGATTCAAGCTTCTCCTCGCGCGTCTCACCGCCAGGCGGTCAAGCGCATCTTTAGGTACCTTCGTGCTACCACTGATTATGGTATTTGGTACTCTTTTTCTTCTTGTCTATCTCTTAGAGCCTTTTCCGATGCCGAATTTGCTGGCTGTAGGATAGATAGGAAGAGCATTTCTGACACTTGCCAATTCATTGGCACTTCTCTTGTTTCTTGGTCATCTAGGAAGCGATGCAGGGTTGCATCCATCGAGGCCGAGTATGTTCTGTCTGACCGATTGTTTGTAGCTGAGTTCTCTGGATGAGATCGACCTTGCGGGACTTTGGGTTAGAGATAGAGAGTGTGCCACTTTTCTGTGACAACACTTCTGCTATTTGCATTGCTAAAAACCCAGTGCAACATTCCCGGACCAAGCACATTGATATTAGATATCACTTCCTTAGAGACCATGTGGAGAAGGGAGATATCGCGCTTGATTCCAGAGAGTGACCTTGATTAGCCGATATCTTCACCAAGCCTTTGGATAGCTCTAGATTTGTTACCTTGAGGAGTGAGCTTGGAGTCGTGAGCCCTTACGGCCTTTCGTGAGGGGAGCTGGTTTGTATATTATGTATTATATGTTTTCTTCCGACTTTTCTTTTCTTTGTGTTTCTTCTAGGTGACTTTGGGCTTGTTTTTTGAGTTGAGTTCACTCACTTAGACTTTAGTATGCCTTGCATGGACCTCTTATCTTGTGCTTTAGGTTGCTATCATGCGTGATTAGCATTCTCTCTTCTCTCTAGGTTGAGTTCCCTCACGTCTTATAAGTCTAGCGGTATTGGGCCTCAGGTAGAGCAGTGCAGTGTGCACTCCTTAGTTGGGATCTAGAGTCGACTTCCTATGTGGGTCTCTGGGAAGATAAGAGCGAGTCTGAGCCGTAGTGAGTATCTTCTATCTTATCTATGCTCAATAGCCATCCAGTTTTGCAGTTTCTCGACTTCTTCTCCTCATTCTGTTTTTCTTGTTATTATTGAGTTCAGTCGGGTTTTCTTTATGCCTAATCTTGATAATAACTCAACTTTAACCAGATTTGAGCTTAAAATTGATTCATTTGTTGAGGGGGAATTTGGGAATCTGTTCGTGCATTTCATATAGACTGCATTTCTTGTTTAATGAGCTTTGTCTATTATGCAATTGATTTCTTCTTCATGCTATACACCATGCTACATCATATGGAGGAAATCACTAGCTTAGATATGTCCAAGTTCATTTAACTTGCTAAGCTTAAAAATAAAATAAGCCTTAAATGAAAAACTTGATGAAACTTGTTGCTTTTACTTGCTAGGTTTCTTCTCTAGAGGTTTGTGCCATAATTTGAGAAATTTTGGAGTTCTCTAGAGTCCCTATAGCAACTTGGGTGAAACTAGTTTGATCCATGCTAGAGTCCTTCAATTTCTCATAAATCATTGTGCTAAAAATGAAAATTAAACAAAATTGACTCTTCTTGTGCACATACGACTCAACACCTTGTATTCACAAGACCGCTTCCCATTGCACTTGGGATAAACTTGGAATACATCGTGTTTGACCTAGACCATCCTCTTAAGAGTTCATCTTGAGATGGTCGCATACGGCTTGAGTCAATTGGTTGTCAAAAGAAAATGCAAATAAATTAAAAACAAAGACATATGTGGGTAAATAATGCAAATATTGTCAAACATTTGCACCCCGCTATGTCTTATATGATGATAAATCAAAATTCGCATTAAGTGATAAATGAGCCCGAAGGACCTTGTATGCTCTTCTAGATTCCCCAAAGTGTTGAGTAGGTTGAACTCTAGGTTTTCCTTTTGATCCTTAGAGTGGCTATTCTTCTATTTTTTAAACTAAAGCTAAGTGTTGCACTTGTCAAATCTTGCTAAAAATGAAATATTCAAAACTAACCTCGTATTTGCACTTGGACATGTCTTAGACTAGTCTAATCTAAAAATTGACTAGCTTGGTGTCATATCTTGTCATTATGATCAATTGGATAATCTTCAATGCTCCCTTAGGTTGCATTTCATGCATACATAAAAAGAGGGGGAAAATTCCATTTTGATGCCTATATTGCCAAAAGGGGGAGAAAATGTAGAAAAGAAATCATTAAAAAAAAGAGATAAAAATGTGAAAGCTTGTTGGTTCTTATGATCTTTGTAAATCTTTGCTATTTCTTATGGATCATAATGACATTTGGCACTTATGATTGGTTTTTAGAGCTTTTGTGGAAAACTTGCTCTTTTCATGGTCTTGCTCTAAATTCTTTCTGCCAACTTGGTCATGATTTTATATCTTTTTCACTGGACCAAGTTTGGCTTTGCAATCAAATTGATTTCTTCTTCTCTCATTCAAACTCAAATTTATGCCTTTTGTGTGGTTTGTCAATATACTCATCAAGGGGGAGATTGAAAGACCATGTAGAGGTCTATCCTTGTGTGTGATGAGTAATTGACGAGTTTTGAGCTTGGTTTGATTTGAATTGAATTGGATTTGAAGCAATTTGAGTGTTGGTTACTCTTCTTAGTGCTACCGGCCTAGGGGTAGTAGCACCGGACCATTGAGGGCAATTATGATCGATTAATGATTTTGGGATAATCATTGAATATCTTTGTGGGCATTGCTATGTGAAAGGTTTTTCCTTGTCTTTGATGGTTGCAGGGCGACGGTGCTAGGTCATGGTGAGGCGGAGGATGACCGGGATTAGGCGAGGCGTCGGAGGTCCAAGCGGTTGGGAGATCGCGGAAGATGATCGGAGACGGAGTCCGGGCAAGTCAAGAAGACAAGGAAAGGAGATGATGCTAGCTAGATGCCGCGTGGATCAATGAGGGCCATCGGATTGAGGTCTAGTTGATAGGTTAGCGGGTATAGGTAGTATGCTTTGAAAACCGTGCAAGGAAACCCGGTATGTGTGTGGGTTTTGGGTTAGACCTTGCATGGCTGTGTGTGTGGGTTAATCCTAGCCCATAGATGAGTGCTCTAGGGTTGAGGGACTCATACAAGGGTGGTAGGTGGCCCAAGAGTAGTATAAATAGGGGTAGAGGGGTAGCCTCCTCTCCTTGAAGGTTTTTGAGGTTTTTGAATGCTCCTTTGAGCTTTGCCCACATGAAAGTGAGGCTTTGTAACATCTCCTTCGAGAAATGAAAATTTTATCCATCCATCTCTGAATTTATTTTGCGCATTTACATTATGTCTTTACTTTACGCAATTTAAATTCAGCATTTACTTCCCCGCAATTACATTCTCGCAATTTACTTTCATGCAATTTGGATTTGCCTCCCCTCCTAAATGCTGTTGATCTTGGATGTTTTGAGTGTGTTCATATGGTTTTACATCTCTTTTGTACTCTTGGATTGAGTAGAGAACATCTTTTCTTTCAAGTTCCAACTTTGTTCAGAACTTGTTATTGGTGCAGCATTTAGTTTTTGATTTTTATAAAAATCTAGAAAAATCCTTTTTAAGTGATTCTTATTGGAGGAGGTGCGGGACTCTGATATACACCTGTAGAAAAATTTTGGAGTTCACTTGTTGCACCGTTTGGGCGCCATCAGGTGAAAACCGAGCCCCAAACTTTCTGCTCGAAGTTCTTGACTAACTGTGTTCTTCGATTTTTCCTGTTTTTTCTGTAAGGCTTTTTGAGGATAAATTTGGTGGAGTTCGTCATGACGCTGCTGCTCATAGGGAGAAAAATTCTGAATTTTTTTTGAGCTGCATAAACCCACCAACCTCTTGTTCAATTTGAGGATAATTTCTGGAAATTCTGCTTTTGCTTTTCTGAAAGTGACTTTTGTGATTTGAATTGATGTCCTTTCTAAAAGCAAGAGTTGGATTGATTCCTCTTTATCTTGGACACTAGACAATTAGGATTGTGACTCAAAAATCACCACATATTTTATGGTACTTATCAATGCAAGCTAGGGGTACACTTAGTTGTCTAGTTTTTTTTGGGTTTTTCACGATTTCCTTTGAGCGATCTTGTCAAGGTTTTTGTTGGAGTATTTTGGGGAAAATTTATTTGCGACCATTCACCCCCCCTCTGTTTGCCATTTCGATCTTTTAATGTGCCATCAATAAGTCAACATCATTGCGTGACAATCTCGTCACCACAACTCAACATCATTGTGTAACAACACCGACACACCAATTCTATAAACATGTTCTATATTCTATTAATCAAAATTAAGTTGATATTCCAAAGTCATGAGTTGTACGTGGCATGGCTAAGAAAACTACGTGCGATCTAACCATCCTATGTTGATTTCTAATATTAACCACCTAGTAATGAACCACCCTAGGGTGATAATTAATCATGGCATACAAATGACAAGGTAGGGTATAATTCAATTGGGTAGATTGTAACATCCCAAAATTTGGGTTTTCAAAAACCTTTTGTTTAATTCATCTTTCCAATAATCCCCGCTGATTTTCTCGCTTTAATAAAGCTTAATCTGGAATTTTCTAATGCTAAAACAATTTAATTTAACTAATATAAACTTCAACTAAAATAGATTTAGTTTTATTTGAGTTCATTGTGCTTCAAGGAATTTTCCATAATGTTTTGATATTTTTCGGAGTTCGTTTGCTATTCATTTGGATTTACTTAGAAATTAAGTTAAATTATGCCTTTTGTTAAATTTAATTAAATACTGCACAATTTTAAATAATGTTTGGTTAAAAATATTTTATTCAAGCTCCAAATGTCTTAAAATATTTTCTAGATTTTTGTGGAATTTTTCTAGTATTTTTATTGCTCTAAACGAATTATTTTAATTTCTAGAATTATTTTAATTCGAAAATTGGATTGAATCCGCGTGGCAGCTCCAGAGCCGGCCATGTCACCGCCTATCCTCAGCCTTCCGATCTCCATCCGACGCACCACAATGCGCCACGTCATCATTTACTATTCATTGCGTGCCAAGTGTTCGATCCGATCCGTTTTTAATCGAAATTCAGCTTTTTTTCGTGTTTGCTTGTATGGCACGACTTCCTAGCCTATATAAGTGTCCTAAGACCCCTCCCACGCACCCCTAATCCCTAGAGCACCTCCCAAACCCTAAAAACCGTAGCCGTCATCTTCCGGTGCGCCGCCCTCGCCGGCCGATCATGGCGTCGCTTTCCCCTTCATTTCGGTGAGTTTTTCTGAAATCCTCTCATGTCATCTCGTGCCATATGGTCCAATCTACCTCTCCACCAAATTTGGTGCAGTTTCATCAAGCAAATCAAAAGTTATGGCCGTTCCAATCTCGAATCTTGCCGTCGCCCGTTCTCCTTTATTTTTGCGAATTTGACCGTGAAATCTTTACTGTAGACTCATCTTGATGTCCTCTACCTGGTGCTCACCCTTACTCAAGGTTTTTTCCATGGGATTTCTGCTGAAAATTCAATCTTCCCCGATCAGACTGCGTACGTACAGCTGAAAACTTCCTCGTGCGTTCCCTGTTGATCCATAAGGTAAAACTCCGATCCTTTCACGTCATAATGTGCCTTAGTGTCCCAGATTGCTCTCCATAAAATTTGGTTTGGTTTCATCCATTATTTTAATAGTTATGGCCGTTTGATCTATTAGCTTTAGCAGCCGTTCATCGGTAGTTTGTGATCTGTCCATTGGGTTGCTGCCAAATCTGCTTATACCGTTGAGATCGTCTCGCCGCGTTCTACATGGTGCTCACTTCCTCTTTGCTGTTCCATCCACCGAAAATTTTAATATTCGTTGCCGCGCCTTTAAATCGATGTGCTACCGTCTTTTGCCGCCAACCATCTTAGTTCGCCTTGGTCATGTCCTCATATCTAGTAGGCCATCATTCTCTGGTTTGCCCATCTTTAGAGTTCATTTAGTCTTCGGTTGCCATCGATGCCATATTCTAAAATCTACCCGTCGTCTTCGATCCAGTCCCTTTCATTATCGGATCTTGTTTCGGTTAGCCATCCTTGGTAATCTTTTATCGCAGAGCCAACCCTACCTATCCTATCCCTATGCCAAGTTGATCTATCCGCGAGTCATTCCTCTCAAACCCTAACTTAACCTTGGGTCCAATCTGTCGTTGACCATGCATCATGTCATGTAAACCTCGCAACTCGCAGATCAATCCTGAGCCATATCATATCCTTGCTACCATATCATTGTACCGATAATCGACATCTTATCTTTGCATGAGTGTCCTATCGTCGCTTCGCTCAGCCCTAGTGCAATATCATCATCCTCTCTATCGCCTTATTGTAATATAACCCCATCACCTATGAGTTTAGCCTTGTCTTCATTTCCTCACTGCCTTGTCATCGTCTAGCCTCTTGATCGACGTATGACTGATCTCAGATCGAATCGCATGAATGTCGACCCCTTGTCCATGTCCTATTCTTGAAAATCTAATCTGCCATTGACCTAGAAGTCATTCGTGGACTTGGTCGATAGACCATTGGCCATATGTCATATCATTTTGCCATATCTAATCTATTAGTCTATCTTTCTTTTGTTTGACTGTGTATCTGTTTGGTCAACAAAAGTCAGCATTGAGCATCAGTTTAGTTCATTGCGAACTAACGTATCTTTATGGACTCGGTTTATAGATCGAGAGCCCATATGTCATTGTCTATCCAATCAAGATAATAACTTCAAAAGAAATATTCTTTAGAATATTATTCTTTCTTTCTCAGTTATCAGTCTTTTCCTTTTCGGTGTATTCCGAAAGCTCGTTCTCTTTTGTCTAATCTTTGATCTAATCCATTCAAGTTCCTAAATTCATCTAAGCCTTTGTGATCCAATACTATCCGTTCTCAATTTGGATTTTATTTGATTTATCTTTTGAGTTGGTTTGTATTTGCTTCTTCTTTAATCGTTAGACGCATCGTCCGGAAGTTGTTCTGAGGAGATGAAGATCAAGAAGGTAAAGATTGAAGATCGAAGATCAAGAGTCAAAGATAAAGAGTAAAGAACAGTAAAAATCGCAAGGGCCAGGCAAGTTGTGCTTTGATCATGTTGAACCCATGTTTATAAAATTGCTATATTTGTTTTACCCTATTGCATATTATTTCAAGTATACAATTGTTTCAAATTAAATTGGGACTTAGCTATTATACCAATTTGATCTATACCCTACCTTGCCATTGTATTCCATGATCTAATTGTCACCTAGGATGGTTAATTAATAGTTGGTTAATGTTGAGAATCAACATGGGCTGGTTAGACCGTCGTAGATTGCTTAGCCATGACATGTCGTCACATGTGTTGAATCATCACTGATTAATCTTGACTACTGGAATATGGAACAATGTTATGAACTTGTGTGTCATGCGTGGTCACACAATGAGATTGCGTTGTGGTGACGAGTGGATGTCACGCAACGAGGTTGACTTGTTGATAGCATGTGGTGCTTGGTAATCAACTGGGGTGGTAATGATTTAGATTGGGGCAAGCGGCGAGGCAAGTGTGCCAAGGTGGGCCGATTTGGCGGAGGGTATGTGGAAGTCTTGCCCTAGTCACCCTAAGGACTTAACCTTGCAAGCCTTTGACACGAGTCTTACTTGCAACCACACGTGCGGAATGGGACAACCTAGCCGACTAATTTGTGATGTCTAGATTTGATGCTTCTTTGTGGTGTATAGTGAGTTCGGGTGTGCGGGTAGACTCACATGGCGCAAGAGGGGCCGGAGTGTGGTAACCGGTCCTTCCGTGTTGAAACCTCGTGGCGATCTGAGGTCTAGGCAGAGCATTGTAAAGGCTTTGTCATGATTACCTGCCGGCACACCAAAGGAAGTGTGCTAATAGCTTGGCAACAAGGGACGATCATGTCGTGTGGGTAAAGTGCATAACCTTTGCGAGTGTGAATCTATTGAATAGCCGTGCTCGCATGTATTGAGCAATGCTCGGGAATTACAGTTAAGGGTTAGACTTTTGTTAAATAAAACTTATTGGGATGGCAGGATGCCATGGAAAGTGGAAATTGATTTAGGTTTGAAAATTTGGTTTACTTCAGAAATACTGAATCTATCTATTACTGTTATTTGTTTTACAGTCTTTACAATCTATTTATTGTATTTGTTCATAAATGCTTCTTATTGCAAAATAGCCATAATAGCCTTTTCCTTTGGAATAAGCCTTGCATATAGTTACATAGAATTGCATTACATGCACAACTTGTTGAGTGCTTTATGTACTCACCCCTTGCAACTCACAAAATCATCGGTTGAGAGAAGACTACAATTTGAAGGAGGAGAAGTTCCACGAGGAGGCGAATATCTAGGAGTTGAACCTTGTCGATTGCACGTGGCATATTGATGGGATGCGTCGACGTTCTTCATTCCGCTGCTGTTTATTCATTTTGAGTTGAAGCCACCAAGGCCTCACAACTGTAAGTTTGACCTTAAGGTCATTCAATAGTTCAATATTAATAGATGAAGTCTTTATTTATTATTCCGTTGTGTATGATTATGATATTTCATCTATGTTGAGACTGTGTGCACTAGCGTGATCCTGGACTAGTGCTGAATACACAGAGGGTCCGGATTTGCATATTCGGGTCCCGACATAGATTAACTAGATCCCAAACTATTTGAAAGCAATTGTACACATGAAATGGCATGCAATATTTTGAATCACTATAGCAATTTTGTAAAACTGGGTTCAATATGATCAAATCACAACTTGCTTTCGAAAAGTTCTTGTTCCTGTTTTGAGTCTTGGTCTTGATTTAAGGATTCCTCCTCTGACGCTCCGAGCACTTTAACGTCTACGTGTATCGAGAGAAAACATCAATAAATACAAAAAAGAGAGCAAACAAACTTTAAAAATAAAATAAAATTCACCATTAAATAGATCGCAATTTTATAATTTTTTTAGAAATTTGAATCACCTCAATCGGAGCTCGTATGAGGGAGAACGGGCTCTCGAAAGATTTGATAAATAGGAAAATACAGAAAATAGAAAATATTGAATTAATTGAATTATTTTTATATTGAAAAACCCTATTTATTGCATCAGCACAGAAACACCCAATCATGCATTGACACATGGCCTAATCTACCGTGAACCATATCTATTGTTTCAAGAACTGGATGACCAAGCGTTGACGTCATGTTGACGCAAAGTAGCACATCTGCGCGACTACGGGCGCCATGTGGCGGACAATGCTTGTGATGACACGTGGCGGATCGATGGTGCCTCGACTCAATCTGGACCGCACGGCGGTGATGCCAACGTTCCCTCACAGCGTGACATGTGGTGCACATCCAACACCTCGCAACAAATCCAACAGCACCTGAAGCTCTACCTCCGGCAACAAGGCGGCGGCGGTGGGAATCACCGGTAGCAAGGACGATGACCTTTGAAACAGCGAACCATGGCCTCCCAAATGACGTGACTGGACGGATCTAGCATGGCTTGATTCGAGCAACTCGCGGATGACCTTGGCAATAGCCAAAATCGAGTGATAGCGACATATCTAGCGAAAAACTACGGTGGCTCCCTTCTTCCGCTCTGGCGAGCTCATTCTCGCTAGTAGTGGCTCCTCAGGCGACGTTCTCTGGGGCAAACTGCGCGGCTAGAGACAAAGAACATCGAGGCGGGGTTAACGCAACTTTTATAGCCCTCGGTGTCCATACTCGATTTAGAAACCGCGGCAGCTATGGCATGGACTCCATGTCTACGCCGGAGATGATGGCGATGCTACAACTCCATCCGAGCAGTCCACGTGGCACGATGAGCGGTGAGATGTGTCGCAACGTAGAGCAATCCAGGTCGCACATGAAACGAATGGTTGTGATGTTCCATAATTCTGATCCAGATCTTATTCACTCCCAGCAGCACGATTTGCCCCGATCTAACGGTTGACATTTGCCCTTGGGTTTCACTTAACCAACATCGATCTCGGCTCCACGATCTTGATCCAACTGTCACAATCTATGGCCATATGCCAATGGGCTTCAATCGGGCCAGGGCAAGAAAAACGGGCTGGGCTACTGGGCTTTTGGCCCACTACTGTTACCGGATTTTAAAATACCTTTTCAATTAAAATAATTCCAAAACTTAAACTAGTTCGAATAAAATACTAAAAATTTCAGAAAAATTCTATAAAAATTATGGAAAATATTTAAGACATTTGGAACTCTAATAAAATATTTTTGATAAAAATTTATATAAACTTTCCCATTAATTAAATAATTCCCACAATAGGTCATATTATAAAATAATAAATAAATTCAAATAAATTCCAGAAAAATCTCAAAAATTCAAAAAAATCAATGGAAATCATATTAAATCCAAACAATGCAAAAATTGGGATATTACACAAAGCTGCTGGCTTCGTGTCATCCAATCGACCTAACATAGATACTGACTTCATGTGGTCAATTCACCCTACCATAGCGTGTTCAATGTGGTAAATCTGGTGGGACTGTGTTGTCACATCCATTATTATCGTTATTGGTAATTGTTCGTTACTCGTGAGCGTGCACGCAGAAAATTTGGCAATACGAAGTAACAATTGTTAAGCGAGGAAGAATTGAGTACGAAAATACAAAGTCCAAAGAGTTTGACATGTAATAGTACATAAGTTAAGAAAGCAAAAACACTAGCTGCGGTTCTTGCGTGGTGCAACGTCTCGTGTGCTCCCCGGCCTCCTCCGACGCTGCACATGATCGGATGGATATGTCAGCTAGTCAGGTGCTTGTCCTCGAGTGGTCCTAGTAGGCCGTACTGGGGCTGGCCGAGTAATAAGGGCGGCCTAGGATGGCTAGCTTGGTTCGGGTGCATCGGCGAGCTGCGACGAACCAAGGACAACACCCGACAACTGCTTGGGGGTGTCAACCAACCAGTTCGTGAAATGAAAGTCACCATCGTAGGTCATGTCACTGGACTGGGTCGCGTCGTCGTCATGTGCTGCATCGTCCACTGCTGAGAAACATTTTACATTGGTACACCACAGAATGCAGATAACGTAATAGACGAAGAGATACCTCGAAGGAGTACCTGGAGTCATGTAGACATGCGGTGCGGAACGCTACCAACTAGATCCTCCTAGCACATCGAGAGGAGGGGCGATCTGCGTGTGCGCTGTCCCAGTTTCTATGTGCGGTGTGTGTTGACCACGTACAGCGGAGGAACGGGTGTGCACCTACACCACGTCGTCGTCCCTAGGCCTCCTGCAGGATGTAAGGTGGACGATGCATGTCATCTTCTGGTAAGCACGCTGCAACGCCCCTCTCAGATAGTCCATCCTGATCTCCAACCTGTCCCCACGGTCAACTCGGGACAGAAGTGAGGCGAGCTCCTCGAAAGCCACCCTAGCAAGATCGCTCCACGCACTCATTGAAAGGCTTTTTAGTTGTTACAATTGCATTAATGGTACATTATATGACATGTGAACAGAAGTACTAACCGAGGGATGAAAAGCTGAGTCCGACTGCGTGGGGTAGGTGTCTACTGTAGAGGAAACATGCCTCAGAGGTGACTTGATGACACACATGACTCCTAAGCATGAGGCAGCTTGCATGCCGCCCAGCTCGTAGTACCAATGAAGCCCTTGCGTGTTTGTAACATCCCAAAATTTGATAATAAATATTATTTTATTGTTATTGTGCATTTTGTGATTTTTCTGGATTTATTGGATTTTCTGGAATTTATTTGGAATTATTTTTAAATTAAATATATTGGCCTTTTTAAGAAAATTTATTAAATATGGATAAAGTTAATATAAAGTTTTGCCAAAAATATTTTATTTAAGTTCAAAATGTTCCAAAGTATTTTTGGGAATTGTATTGGATTTTTCTTAGTATAATTATTGCCTAAAGCTAATTAAGTGAATATTCGGAATTATTTTAAAAGAAAAGTCGTGAAAATCTTTAACAGTGATGGGCCGAGCCCATCACTATGTGGCGCGTGCAGTCCAGTTCGGCCGGCCCATTTTCTAGAAGCTTAGTAGACGCCGTCGGATCGCGATCGAACGAGCGAGGATTGGTTCGGAAACCATAGCGGCTGTAGCCGTTGGATTTTGATCGTGTGGCGTAGGTGAGATCGTACCGTTTCAGAGCTCATCTGATCTGAGCCATTAATCCGTTGCAGGCGGTTAGGATCGTATCGCATCAGAGCTGATCCGGGCCATTGGGTGTTGATTGGATGGATGAGGGTTTTCGTCTCCGTCAAGGACTCGGAGTCCGCCGCCACTACGACTCCGCCGCGTTCGGGATAGACTCTGTCCTAGATACGGCCGGTGAGGGGGTTATTTAAGGTGCAGACCCCGCCCCGAGGTTTGCTGTGAGTTGCCGCATAGTTGACCTAAAGCGCTGTCGCCCGAGGAACCCTGTAGCGCCCGCACGACCTCGCCGCAATTGATCCCTTGTGCCGCAATGGTTTTTACTCGAGAACGTCACCGTCATGCCGTATTCCACCGATCTTGTTCTAGATCTGGGTTCACCGAAGTACTGCGTATCAGATCCGTGGAGTCTTGTCGTCGAAGCGTCGCCGGAACACCGTCGGGCTCGTCATCTTCTTCGCGTCTGGTGAAGCTCTGCAGTTGCGTCGCCATTGTTGTCGGGAGAAGCTTTCGACCGTCATATCATCATCCAACTACCGAGATCACGCCACATAGTCAAACTGCAGTAAACTCCATCTTCTAATGCGTGCCGTTGGATCTAAGCGATTGGTCAGGATGCTACCACATTGCGCGTGAGCTCTGGCCATCTGATCTATCTTCCACGGGTCAGATCGAGCCACGTGCTGCGACCAATCGCGTCTCGCCTTGTGTCGGGCATGAGACGCATGGGGTTATGCGTCAGGTCTAAGGTGGACCAGAGGAGGTTCGTGGACTGGGTGCATGGACCATCGTCACGTGTCAGCACGGGATTGGTCCAGCTCGGTGCTTACATCAGCGTGACGCAATAATGCGGTTTTTCGAAATAAAAATAATTTGGTTTATTAATTGATTTTCTAATTTTCTTATTTTTATAATTTTGAATCTTCTCCGAGCCCGTTCTCTCTCATACGAGCTCCGATTGAGGTGATTCAAGTTTCTAAAAATTTGTAAAATTGAGATCTATTTAATGGTGAATTTTATTTGATTTTTGGAGTTCATTTGCTCTCGGTTTGGGTATTTATTTGCTTTCCTCCTTCGGTTCGCGTACACATTGAATTGTGCGACGCTTCGGAAGAGGATCAGTCGACCCAAGAGTAAGTTCCAGAGCAAGACAAGAACCTATTCCATGGCAAGTTATGCTTTGATCATGTTGAACCCATGTTTATAAAATTGCTATATTGTTTTACCCTATTGCATATTATTTGAAGTATACAATTGTTACAATATAAATTGGGACTTAGTTAATATACCTTTTTGATCTATACCCTACCTTGTCATTTGTATGCCATGATCTATTGTCACCCTAGATTGGTTCACTATAGTTGGTTAATACTAAAATCAACATGGGATGGTTAAACCGTGTTTGTTGCTTAGCCATGCCATGTCATCACATGTACCTGAAACATCAATGATTAATATTGACTAATGGAATATGGAACAATGTTATGAACTTGTATGTCATGTGTGGTCACACGATGAGATTGAGTTGTAGTGGCGAGGGATGTCACGTAACGATGTTGAATTGTTGATGGCATGTGGTGCTTGGTAATCAACTTGGGTGGTAATCACTTAGATTGGGGCAAGTGACAAGGGGTGAGTATGCCAAGGTGAGCCCGATAGGCAGAGAGTATGTGGATGTCTTGCTTCGATCATCCTAAGGACTTAACCTTGCAAGCCTTTGACCTGAGTTAATCATGCAACCACATGTCTAGTATGGGACATCCTAGCTGATTAATTTGCAATGCCTTAGTTTGGTATTTTCAATGGCGGTGTGAGTTCCTGAGTTATGGAGCAACTCACATGGCGCAAGAGGGGAGCCTTGGATGTGGTTTTCAGACCCACCAGTGTTGAAACCTTAGCGGTAGTACTAGGTTAAGGTAGTGCATTGTAAAGGCTTTGTTATAATCACTCGACTTTGTGGTGTATGATTGTATCATGTGGGTAAAGTGCATAACCTCTGTAGAGTGTGAATCTATTCGGATGGCCGTGCTCGCGGTATTGAGCAATGCTCGGGAATTATAGTTAAGGGTTAGTTTAATTAAATGGAAACTTTGTTGGGATGGTGGGTTGCCATGTGGAAGGATGAAACTTGACTTAGGGTTGAAAACCTGGTTTACTTGAGAAATATTGAATCTATCTATTACTGTTATTTGTTTTACTATCTTTATAATCTACTTATTGAATTTGTTCATAAATGCTTCTTATTGCAAAATAGCCATAATAGCCTTTTCCTTTGGAATAAGCCTTGCATATAGTTACATAGAATTGCATTCTGTGCACAACTTGTTGAGTGCTTTATATACTTACCCTTGCCAACAACCACAATCAATAGTTGAGGAGTGTAGACCTTTGTTGGAGGAGGAGTTCCAGGAGGACACGAGTCGTTAGGGTCCGAGCCTTGTCAGTTGCCTGTGGTGAACTGATGAGTCATCTACGTCTTCTATTTTCCGCTGCATATGACTTAGTTTATATTTCAAGTCTAGCCCTGCATGGCTTAATAATGTAAGTTGGTCATAAGATCATACACTTAGCTATATCAATAAATAGAGTATTATTATTATCGATGAGTATGGTGTGATATGTACCAATGTTAAGCTGTGTGCACTAGCATTGATCCTGGGACTTGTGCGGTAAACACAGTGGGTTCGAATTGGTGAATTCGGGTCCCGACAGTGTATGCCTGCAAAAATAAGATTAGCAACATAACCTCATTAGTAAGGACGTGAATAGTGCAATGCAATTGAAAGTGATGTAAAGGAGAACTAATGTGTGCACGTTCGGCGGAACGATGTCACTAGTGGGGATGGGGAACACCTGTCGAACACCAAATTACCGCATCACATGGTGGATAGCTTAGGTCTCCACATAGATGTCGTACACCAGGTGATTACGTGTCATCTAGAAGGAGCCATCACAGATGCATTGCAATTACTGGCCCTGAGGTGCTCGCGCACCGACAAGTTTTGGGAGGTACATATGCTAGATGACGCAATCATCTGTGAGCTAGTCAAACATCACCACGTACTCAGGGTATGATGCGTGTGACGTGACTGAGGTGAAAGTCGGCTGCAAAAAGAGGCAAACGTGCGACCGTTAGTATGGAACATGGTAAACTATTGTACAATTCACGATAAAGGTGATAGTACTAACCCATCAATAACACCACAATATCCCCATGGTAGGATGGTCCACGTCATCCCAGGGGCCCCGTAGAGGACTGTTCTGTAAGGTCCCAACTCTATGTGTAGTCGTCTGATCTGGAACCTCTCGAAGGACCACAACTGAGGAAGTAGAGGACATCCGGCGAGAGTGGATGTGTCTGCAACACGACGACACCCATCGCAAAGGGCCTGGTAGGTGGCAGTCAGTACATCCAGGCCCCAAGCTAGTTATAGGATCTCCTCCAGGTCGGTGTCCGTGATCATTCTCACGTATTGGATCATGTGCTTGTCGACGATGTCCCTGTGGGATGAGCGGAACAAGACCCACCCAAACAACCAAAGCAGGTATGCCTCGAAGTGGCAACTCACGACGTAGTTCCCAGCTCCATCCGCCATCCTCTTCAGCTGCAAAAAGTAATGGTCAGATCGATAACAGGAATGCAAAACAAAATGGAAATGTTCGAATAAAATCACACTTACGTAGAACTACAACAGCCACTTCTGTGTCGGACCGTGCACACTAGTGAATGGCGTGTGCCCTGCCTCCTTGGGTAGCACGTCCATGAACCTGTCGAGGAGCTCTGTTGAAAGTTAATGCTCCAATAATTTGGTTTTGGTGTTAATGAAAAATCTAATATTGAGACTAACTCTTTTGATAATCATAATATTGATTAGTCTCAATTGTTAATTAATGACAAATCTTTTTATGAGACTAACTCTTATTAGTCTATTCTGGATGAAAAAGATGGAAATATCAAAGGTATGCATTCGAGTTGATGTTATCATATCTTGTTGCATTCCTTGGATGTAATATTAATGATCATATTGAATATGAGACTAACTCTTTTGTTGAGTATACTTGTCAAGACCCAAATATGAAAATCCTGACTCTTTGTGTATTCTGCACTAGTCCAGAATCACGCTAGTACACACAGGCTCAACATAGATGATTATCACAATCATACTCAACGATAACACAATAAAAACTTCATCAAATTAAATATAACTATTAGACGACCTTATGGTCCACCTTACATGAATATGCCTCGCAGGGCTAAGACTAAAAAAGAAATAACTACAGCAGAAATATACTTATTCGTAGATAAACCCTTCAATTTGCCACAGGCAACTGACAAGGTTCACACCCTAGTTATTCGTCTCCTCCTGATACTCCTCCTCAAGAGCAGGCGTGCCTTCTTCTCTAACTGGTGATGTTTTGTTGCAAGGGGGTGAGTACATAAAGCACTCAACAAGTTGTTGAAAGACCATGTGGAGGTCTACCCATGTTTGTGATGAGTATTTGACTAAATTTGAGCTTGGTATGCTCTGGTTTGAGTTTTATTTGAATTGTGGTCGATAGACTTGGTGCCGTGATCGATAGAGTTGGACATGTGGTCGATAGACTTGGTGCTGTGATCGATAGAGTTGGACATATTGTCGATAGACTCGGTATAGTGATTGATAGAGTTGATGCTATTGTATTGAGCAAGTCGAGCATTACATCAATGGACTCTATGACCACTCGATGCAGTCGATACAGTGGTTGAGTTACTACTCAATCAACGGTGGTTGAGTTACTACTCGAGCAAGGAATCTACTCGATGGTGGCAACTCGATCACATAGTGTCCAACTCGATCACACGTATGTAATCTTGCGCATCAAATTAGGAAATCGTAACTGAGTGATCTTGGGCGAGTCGATTTCTTTTATTTTTTCAATTGGATGATTATTGCATATCTTTGTTGGACATTGCTATGTGATAGGGTTTCCTTATTTTTGATGGTTGCAGGACGACGGTGCTAGGTCATAGTGAGGCGAAGGATGACCAGGACTAGGCGAGGTGTGCCAGGGGTCCAGACAGTCGAAGATCGTCGGAGGATGATCGGAGACGGAGTCGTTGCGAACCTAGAAAACAAGTAATGGTTGAGATGCTAGCTAGGAGTGGCTCAGATCAAGGAGGGTCGTCGAATCGCGGTCTAGGTGATAGAGTAGTGGGTCTAGTTAGCATGCTTTGAAAAGTGTGCAAAAACCCGATATGCTTGTTGGGTTTCGGGTTAGCCCTTGTATGGCTGTGTGTGAGAGTCATTCCTAGCCCTTGATGTGATACTTAGGGTAGAAGGACCTCATCTGGGGTGTAGGGTGACTCAAGAGTAGTATGAATAGAGGTGAAGGGGAAGCCTTCCTCCTCTTGATGGTTTTAGAGGTTTGTGTGCTCCTTTGAGCTTTGCCCACTTTGTTGTGTGGCTTTGTAAAGCTCTCTTTTGGAGGACTGAAATGGCGATCAGAGGGAAGGAGGGTGAATGATCCCAAATCTGATTTTCCCACTCAAAATGATCCAACCAAGTCTACAGACAATTCAATCAAAAGGAACAAATGAAATGGAGGAAGTTTTCCTGCAAGTCCGGTATGACCAGGTTAAATCTGGTAGCACCGGAATCCGGTACGACCAGGCTTAAGAACAACAGGAAGAACAAAGTCAAGAACATCATGAACTCAAAAGCTAATATGAGGAATCTTTTGATCGGCTGGACAAAAAATCACGAAACTTGGCAGGTGTGATCCTAAGGATGTCAGGAACTTATTCCAACCTTCAATCGCAAGGATTGACGTCAAAGTTCTGATCTTTTTCACTTTGAAGGAAAAGCACACCAAGTTTGAGCAAAACTTGAGAACTTGATCTTGGACTTGTTCGTGGGGTTTTGATGATCAGGATGATCTTGGATAATCTCCCACACATCACAGCAAGTAAGAACACAAGTCCGAAAACCCCCTCAAACACGATACGAAAGAATGATTCACTTAAGCATACAAGATCAGTTTCTTGCAAGAAAAAACACAAGATTTGCCTAGATGATTGGGATATGGTTTGAAGAAGACTCATCTATCAATTATACATCCTTAGCACAAGATCCACAAGCATTTAGAAGGAGGGGAGGCAAATCCAATTGCGCAAGAAGCAAATTGCAAGAATGTAAATTGCAGAATTTAACTTTATTTGTGATGAGTATTTGACTTTATTTGAGCAAGGTGTGATCAAGTTTGAGTTTGATTTGGATTGTTTTTTGAGCTAGAGCAATTTGGTTGGCTGGTCGCAGACCAATCGTTCGACCCCGAGTGGTTGGGGCCTTGGTGGTCGGAGACGGTGGTCGATTCTCGAGTGGTGCGGGCCTTGGTTCGATCGGAGACCGGTCGTCCAGACCCGAGTGGTCGAGGGCTTTGGTAGTGGGAGACCGATGGTTAGACTCCAGTGGTTGAGACTCGAGTGGTTGAGTCGCGAGACCGGTCGTCCAGACCCCGAGAGGTCGGGGCTTTGGTGATTGCGAGACGGTCGTCCGACCCAGAGAGGTCGGGGCTTTGGCTGGATGGAGACCAATGGTCAGACCTCGAGTGGTCGGGATGGAGACCAATGGTCAGATCTCGAGTGGTCGGGTTGGAGACCAGTGATCAGACCACGTATGGTCGGGGTTTTCTTTGGTCGTGTAGTGTATATCTTTACATTGAGATGGATATGTGTTGTTGGACATTGCTATGTGATGTGGTTTCCATGTCTATGATGGTTGCGAGGACTTTGGAGCTAGGTCATGGTGAGGCGAAGGGGATCGGGACTAGGTGGGAGAGGTGAGGTCGGATGATCAAGTTGTCGCCAAAGATGGTGAGGCAGGAGTAGCTGCAAGCCGAGAAGACAAAGGAATGGATGAGATGCTAACTTGGGCTGCTACGATCAAGGAGGACCATTGGATCGCGGTCGGGAAGATAGAGTAGCGGGTCAAGTTAGTGTGAGTTAGCGTGCAAAACCCGTTGTGTTGTTGGGTTTCGGGTGAGCCCATGCATAGCTTTGTGAGTGGGTAAAATCTCAGCCCTTGATGGAGTGCTCTAGGGTTTAGAGGCTCATCCAAGGGTGGTAGGTGGTCCAAGCCTGCTATAAATAGACAGGGAGAGGGGTGTCTCCTTGGGGGGCGTGAGCATGTGAGGAAAGTGTACGTGAGTAGGTGAGAGTGCTCTGGAGGCCTCTGTGCTCCTGAAGCTTTGCCCACTTTGTAGTGAGGCTTTGTAAACCTACCCTCTGGAAATGAAAGACTGCTTTCCCTATCTTTGAGTTCACTTTCCTCATTCACATTATGCTTTAAATTCAACATTTAATTTCATGCACTTTACCTTCTGTATGGTTGGATTTTCTTCCTCTCCTTCTAAGTGCTTTTGGATTTTATGCCAAGGATGAAAGATTCTTTGGATGAATCTTCTATAGATCATATCCCAATCATCTAGGCAATCTACAACCTCTTCTATTCAGTTTTGCAAGAAACCAATTTTTGTGCCTAGTAGAAGAAAGTGCTTTGGATCGTGTTTCTATTTGTTTGAAGGGTTGTTTCTTCGTGTACTTACTTGCTACGATTTGTGGAGAGTCATCCAAGGATATTCTGACCATCAACTCCCACCAGCAAGTTAGGGGTGAGATCTGTGTTCGTGACTCTGTGTTTGGTGTTGCATTTGTTAACTTGAAAAGGGACGGAACCTTGGTATCAATTCCTTCAATTGATGTTTGAAATAGGTTCCTGACATCCTTAGGGAGGTGCACACCAATTTTCACTATTTTTGGATCAGCCGATCAAAAGGTACATCGATTTCTATTTTTAAGATTGTGCTGATTTTGCTGTTCACCCGAAAATATTCGCCCTGAGTACTGTTCATCCGACCTCTGTAGGTCGGGAGTACTGTTCATCCAATCTCTTGGTCGAATCTGTTCATCCGACGATCTTGGTCGAGAAGTCTTGTTCATCTCGAGCCTTTGTTCATCAGGCGAGCTACCCGACTAGTGCGTTTTCTTGTTCACCCGACCTTAACTGGTAGGTGCCTCTGTTCATGCAATTGCTTGATCGATGGTTCAGTTCCTTCTTTCTGGTCTTTTGGTGGTTTGAATTCTAGGGGGAAAGTTTATTCGAAAATTTGATTTGGGATCATTCACCCCCCCTCTGATCGCCATTTCGATCTTTCAATTACTGAATTTAAATACGTAAAGTAAATTCAAGCATAAGAGAAAATGATTTGCATTTCTGGAAGGAAGGTTTACAAAGCATCATAACAAAGTGGGCAAAAAGCTCAAAGGAGCCAAAACCTCTAAAACCTTCAAGAAGATGAAGGCTACCCCTCCCCCTCTATTTATACTACTCTCAAGTCACCTTCCACCCTCAGATGAGTTCCTTCTACCCTAAGGATCACCATCAAAGGCTAGGAATGACTCCCACACACACCCATACTAACTAGACCTGCTACTCTATCACCTAGACTGCGATTCGGCGGCCCTCTTTGATCCGAGTAGCTCCTAGCTAGTATCTCAACCATTCCTTGTCTTCTAGGTTCGCAGCGACTCCGTTTCCGATCATCTTCCGACGATCCTCGATGGTCTGGACCTCCGGCGCACCTCGCCTAGCCCCGGTCATCCTCCACCTAAGAATGATCTATCATCGTCGTCCTACAACTACCAAAAACAAGGAAAACCCATCACATAGCAATGTCCAACAAAGATAAGCAATCAACATCCAATTGCATCGCTCAACAAGTCGGCACTACCAACCA
This sequence comes from Otatea glauca, assembly GCA_036346275.1. Lineage (NCBI taxonomy): Eukaryota > Viridiplantae > Streptophyta > Magnoliopsida > Poales > Poaceae > Otatea > Otatea glauca. The sequence goes on along the minus strand of CM070728.1, from coordinate 49,247,289 downwards.
CTGGATCGACATCATCGAGTTGCCACCATCGAGTCAGATCCTCACTCGAGTAGAAACTCGACCACCGATTCAACTGCATCAAGTGTTTGACAACATATCCAACTCGATACCAAGTCTATCAACCTCAACTTGATTCCAAGTCTATCGATCGCGGCAGCAAGTCAATAAAATGATATTGAGTAACAATTGGTTAAACAAAGGACTCAAGTTGAGCTGACTCAGAGTGCTCGACCCAGCAACATTTCTACTCAATACATAGCTACTACAATTCTACTCGAATCATTCGACCACACATCTGCAGGGCGATACTCGAGGCCGGTAGAGTCGCTCGAGATAGACACAATTCAAATTGCTTCAATTTGAAAATCCAATTCAAATTAAACTCAACCTAGAGCATACCTAGCTCCAATTTAGTCAAATACTCATCACCAACATGGGTAGACCTCCACATGGTCTTTCACCTTCCATAAATCCAAAATAATTTTCCTTAAGTGCAATTTACTTTACTCATTTACATTATGTCGTAAATTCTGCACTTACATTCTTGCAATTTACTTTCATGCTTTTGGATTTACCTCCTCTTCTACTACATGTTTTTTCTTCTTGTGCCAAGGATGTTGATTGATGGATGAATCTTCTTTAGATCATATCCCAATCATCTAGGCAATTCATGCACTTTTCTTTGCAAGAAACCGATCATGTGTTCTTGAGTGAATTATTCTTCTAGATCGTGTTTGAGGGGTTTTTTGACTTATGCTCTTGCTTGTTGTGATGTGTGGGAGGTTATCCAAGATCATCTTGATCAGCAAAACCCCACGAGTAAGTCCAAGATCAAGTTCTTGAGTTTTGTTCAAACTTGGTGTGTTCTTCCTTCAAAGTGAAAAAGATTGGAACTTTGACATCAATCCTTGCGATTGAAGGTTGGAATAAGTTACTGACATCCTTAAGAAGACATCTACAAAGTTTCGCGAGTTATTGTCCAGCCGATCAAAAGATTCCTCAATTAGCTTTTGAGTTTGTGCTGTTTTTTTCTCTGTTCTTCCTGCTGTTCTTGAGCCCGGTCATACCAGAGATCCTGCGGTCATACCGGGTTTGCAGAGCAACTTGCTCCTTCTCACTTGCTCCTCTTGATTGATTTGTCTGTGGGTTTGGTTGGGTCATTTTGAGTGGGGGAAATTTTTATTTGAGATCATTCACCCCCTCTGATCGCCATGTCGGTCCTTCAATTGTGCACAGAATGCAAGTCTAATATATTATATGCATGGCTTATTACAAAGGAATAGTTGGCATGGTTAATTTGCATTGAACAACATTTATAAAGGAATAGCATAAATAGATTGAAAGACAGTAAAACAAATAGTAACAATAATAAATTTCTCATTTGTTTTCCAATAACCATCTCACAACCTTAAACCATAATCCAACATCCATACCCACATATCTTTTGATAAAATCTAACCCTTGACTATAATCACTGAGCAAAGCTCAATACCGCGAGCACGGCTATTCGAATCGGTTTTACACTCTACAGAGGTTATACACTTTACCCACAAGGTACAATCATACACCACAAAGGCGAGTGATTATAACAAATCCTTTCCAATGCCTATCTAAACTCAGTACTACCCGCTAAGGTTTCAATACTGGTGGGACTGGTTACCACATCCAGGGCCCCCTCTTGCGCCATCTGAGACTACCCGTGTGAGGACTGGTTACCACTACCCGGGTCTCACACCACCACTAGTAGTACCAAAGCATAGACATAACAAATTATTCAGCTAAGCACTACAAGAAACAGAGAAAAATTCGTGGGTTTTTTAAATTCGTGGGCCCAAAAAAACACCCACGAATTTATTTATTTAAATTAAGTCGGTTTGTAAAAACCCACGTTTTTAATTAAATTAGTGGGCGAAATGAAACCACAATTTAATCCTTTAAATCGTCTTGAAGTAACCCACGAATTTAATTATTTAAATTCGTGTGCCAAAATTACCACAATTTAAAAATTTAAATTAAATGGGCCACCAAATACCCACAATTTAAATTTTTAAATTCGTGGGCCCCACCTAACCCACAATTTACAGGCAAAATAACCCACAGGAGCCCGCACACGCACCCAGTAGAGCAAAAAAATCCCCCCACGCGATCGCGCCGCCCATGCCACCCCGCCGCGCCCGCCCGCCCGCCCCGCCAGCCTCGCCGTCGGCCCGCCCCTGCCCTCCGCGCCGTCGGCCCGCCCCTGCCCTCCGCGCCGTCGGCCACGGCTGCCGCCCGCCCGCCCTGCGCCCGCTCCGCTCGGCCGCCCGCCCTCCGCCGGCGCGCCGCCGCTCGGCGCCGAGACCCGCCCGATCGGCGGCCGCCGCGCCGCCCCGCTCGGCCGCCCGCCCGCCCCGCGCGCCCTCGCCCGTCGGCCGCGTGCGCGCCGCCCGCCGACCGCCCGGCTTCAGCGCCGCCCGCCGCCGGCCGGCCGACCTCCGCTTCGCGCGCGCTTCCGGCGAACCCCGGCCGCTGCCCCCGCCCGGCCGCCGCCGCCCGCCGCCCCTCACCGGTCGGCCGCGTCGCGCGCCCGCCTCCCGCCGGCTCGGCGCCGCCCTCGCCGGCGGGCGACCTTCCGCCCGGCGCGCGACCGTGACGGCCCGCGCAGCCCCCGCCGGCCGGCCGCCCGCCCGCCCCTGCCGCGATCTTGCCGGTAAACCACCGCCCGTCTTTGCGCCCGCCCTTGCGCCCCTCGCCCGGGCCGCCCGCCCGTGGTGCCGCCGCCACCCCGCCGTCGCCCGCCGCCCGCTTGCTGCCTTGCCGCCCGCCGCCGGCCGGCCGCCCGCCGGCGGCGCCGCCCGGCGGCCGCCCGGCGCGCCCGCCCGCCGCCGCCCCGCCCGGCCGCCGCGACCACGTTACCCCGCCGCGCGAGGCCGCCGGCCCGGTCGCCGCGCGTTGCACCCGCCTGCTGCGATCCTCGCCGTGCCATCGCCCGGCTCGGCCGCCGAGCGCGCCGCCCGCCCGGCGGCGGCATCTCCACCCGCCCGCTGTCGCCCGCCGCGCCACGCCGCGCCATCGCCAGCGCCACCCGCCCGGTGCCGCCTCGCCGTCGCCGGCGCCACCCTCCTCACCGGACCCTCGCGGCCGCACCGGCGTTGGAGAAGGTATATTCGTCTCATTTTATATTCGTTTAAAGTTATTTCATCTCATTTTATATTATTTGCATATGATATATATATTTTATTTTCTACTTGCCGTTGTATATAACGTTAGAGTTTAGGGTTTGTGTCGAGCGATGAGAGCATAGGCGTCACTCGTTCGGGAGCGGCACATCTCACATTTGCTTGTGAGTGCGCGGTTCGGAATTGTCCGGCGTATTTTGGACGGCGAGAATGTTGGTTGTTGCATAGGGCTGTGGCGTGCGGCGATCGAGCGTGATTTCGGCCACATAACCTGTTGTTCTCCGGCGCTTTTGACATCGGCGTGCGTTTGGAGAACGGCGAATTATCTTGCCGAAATTCGTTGATTAAATAGCGCACATCACAGTCGCATGCAATAGCCTCCATTCTTGGGTGGGTTTAGGACAAATCTTTCCTAATAGGTTGTCTTTGTCACCTAAGCCACGGTAAATGCGTTGACATTGTTTCATTTGTTTAGCTTTGATAATGGGTGACGATCGAAGGCGATGTATGACGGATGGAGGAGTGATGGGGGCACTCAAGGGAATGGGGCGGATCACGGATGCTTTCTTGAAGCAAGCATTATTTGGAGGAGCTGAATATGTGTATTGCCGTGTACCCTCTGCGAGAATAACAGCTACTACAGCAAGGATATAGTGCGATATCACATTTGCAAAAGCGGGTTCATGCCTAACTATTTGGTGTGGCACCGTCATGGAGAGGCCGCAGGCGGCTATCGAGACAGAAGAGATCTTTGGACCATGTGGAGGATCACGACCGGATGGAAGACATCTTTGGATGATCTTGGCGGGGGTGAATTTAACTCGGGAGGGTCACGGCGGAGGAGGTTAAGGAATTCTATAGGCTACTTGGCGCCTCGGACGGAAGGCGCATGACTTGACCAATGTGACCGTCTGCGGCGGTTACGGCTTATGTCGATGAAGTCGAAGTTCAACTTTTGAACAAATGCTTCAACGCTTTGCTTGAACTAATGAATGATGTCCTTCCGCCTAACCACAAGATGCCAAAGGATTTGTACCAATCGAAAAAGTTGATGGCGGCCTCGGGATGAATTACGGAAGATTGATGTGTGCGAGAATAATTGCATCTTTGCGGAAGGATCATGACAACGATACCCATTGTATGCATTGCGGTAAGTGCGGTTCGTTGAGGTGGTAGATGAGGAAGGGGTATCGGTGACTACAAAGGTCGCGACTAAGCGACCGGTACATGCCGATCACGGATAGGCTTAAGCGGTGTACATGTCAAAAAGCAATGAAACATATGCGGTGGCACAAAGAAGGTAAGCGTGAGGACCAAGACCGGATATGATGGTCCATCCATCGATGGCGAGCATGGCGGGCATTGGACCGATTCGATCCTGCATTTGCAAGCGACCCTAGGAGTGTCCGTCTTGGTTTGTCCACGGACGGTTTCACACCTTCGGCCTGGCGCTAGCCCCTACTCTTGTTGGCGGTCTTCATCATGCCATACAATCTTCCACGAGATTTGCTTGAAAGAGGGTTCATATTCCTTGCTCTTGTCATTCCGGTCCTAAGCATCCAGGAAGGATCTCAATGTGTTCATGCGGCCCTTAATTGATGAGTGAAGAAGTTGTGGCGAGGAAAAGGCATACGACAGCGTTGGTGGCGAGAGTTTACCTTACGAGCCGCATACGTGGTCGGTCCATGATTTGTTGGCATATGGCATTTGGGCGGTTGGTGTGTTCATGGTCGCTGTGTTGTCCAATTTGTATGGTGACTACGATGCATTGAGGCTCACGCATGGTAAAAGATCACATTCTTCGATTGCCATCGGCGATGGCTTCCGTGAGCACCCTTTTAGGAGCGGCGCCAAAGCATTTGAAAAGGACAGAAAGTTAAAAAGGGCCCCGGCGACTCACGGAGAGGAGATAGGTGAGTGGCATAGTAAACTTGCGATCTACTAAGTGGGTTTCATGGCTATGGAAAGGAGCACAAGCTGGACTCATATTTCTTTTCTTTGGGAGCTGCCTTACGCGAAAGCTTTGATTCGCCGCATAACATAGATTTGATGCACCAAGAGCGCAATGTGGCGAAAGCATCATAAGCATGGTGTTTGATGTAACCGACAAAACAAAGGATAACGTGAGTGCTAGGAAAGACATGGGTGATCATTGTGCTAGGCCGTGGCTCGAGGTTAAAGTTGGTTTAAATGGGAATGAGAGCCGCCACGAGCTCTATCTTGTGTGAAGCCGTAAGACCGTAAGCAGATTTTGAGGTGGTTGAAAACTCTAAAGTTTCGACCGCTATGCATCTAACATAAAATGGGGTGTGAATGTCGGCCGTAAGCTAAGCGGGCTAAAGAGTCATGATTACCATATTATCATGGAAAGACTTGTTCCGTAATGTTTCGTGGCTATTTTGATAATGAGTTGTGGAGGATGTTGGCGAGCTCGATTACTTCTATAGGCGGATATGCGGTAAGGAAATCTCTAAGGCGTTGATGCACGAGAAGTTAGAAGGGAATTCCATTGCTTGTATGCAAGTTGGAAAAAACTTTCCCACCTGGTTTTATGAATGTGATGCAACACCTGCTGGTGCATCTACCTTGGGAAGCGAAGGTTGGAGGTCCTGCGCAGTTCAGATGGATGTATAGTCAGGAAAGGGAGTTGAAAAAGCTTAGAGCTACAGTGCGCAACAAGGCAAGGGTAGAGGGTGTATCGCCAGAGGCTTATGCAAGTAAAGAGATCACAAACTTCTCAACAAAGTATTTCGCACGCAAGCACAACGTGAACGTCCGTAAGAATCGGTACCGTGCCGCGGAAGAAGAACCGTTGAGCGAACTTAAGCTTTTTCAATGCAAGGGTCAACCTGTTGGGTCGTACACTTCACACCATGTTGAGTATGAGGAGTGGAACATGGCCATGCTTTACATGTTCACTAACATGGTAGAAGTTGAAAAATATTTTGAGTAAGTGACTTTCTTCTGAATTATGTTTTGAACATTTCAGTGCAGTGTCCTTTTTAACCCGAGAATAAATGACGCAGAGTATTTGACAAAGAAAATTGGAAGTCAACTCGACAACCCACAACTAAGCAATTGGATAACCTACGTCGTGATGGGTTGAAAGGTGGCCCAAGCTTCGTGCAATGGTTAAAATCGACATGTAATTTGACTATTTATTCATTTTCTAAAATGAATTGTTGTAATAACAATATTAGACTACTTGATGATGAATGTTGCTATATAGTGTATGCGTGATGCCTCCGTCCATGAGGATCTCCGGCGGCTCTCACATGGTGATGTGACGGCAAGGAGCTATAGTCATTTGTGATGTGAGCGGGTTCCGTTTTGAGCAGTGAAATTAGAAGCTAGCCGTCCACTTGCGGCCACTTCAAACAGCGGAGTAGTCACAACGTCATCCGATTCAGTGGCGATATATTAGACTACTACGGTGTTGTACAAAACATAATTGAGTATACCTTTGGGGTGGCAAAGATCTGAAGGTCGTGTTTTTTATTGCCATTGGTTCGATCCACACAGCGGGCTGCGTGTCGATGACTTTGGGATGGTGGAGGTGAAGCACGATTCGCGGCTTCGGGCCATATCAATAACATCGTGCTTGCACATCGGGTTGAGCGGTGTACTACGAGCTATCCTCACCGTAGCTTGAAGGCTTGGTGGGTTGTATTTAAAGTTAACCACAAGTATACCCTCACGGGATGTTTCGTATGTGGCAAATAACGTAGAGGATGATGTGGGTGATGTATATCAAGAAGAAGCTATAGGGGATTCTTTCTTTGTCTCCGACGGGCGGGACTCGATCAATTACCTACCGATGCCACGGGCGTAATAACAGATGAACCCGGCCCGTCACGGAAAGCGCCCTCGAAGTTAGTAAGGATTGCGTCTTCAAGCACGTCTCAATGAAATACGAGTCGTGAAGCGATTAAGCGCCGACGACTTTTGATATGTATATTTTGTAAGATTATTGTTGCCTCGTTCATTTTACAAGTCATTGTTGTCTCCTTCATTTTTACATGTTATAGTTGTCTCATTCTTTTTGCAAGTTATTGAAAATTATTTGTAAACACAGTATACTAACTCTTGTCAAATTTGAGCAGATGAGTATGTTCGGGCATCAGTTGACAAGCTTAAAGGCAAGTTCGGTGGGTGCGTCCTCCGTAAGGTCGAGCAAGGGTTACGATGGTCGACTCGGCGGCGGTAGCGCCATATTCTTTGGCGGCGCTTGATTAGACAATGGCGAGGCAGCTCGAGGTGCTTCGATGGCGAGCACGAAGCAGCGCGAGCGACCACCGGAGGCGAGGCGGTAGGGGTTGCGAGAGAGAGGCGGTTGGGATGTGAGCATGGCGACATGGAGGCGGACGGCGAGGAGGTCGTTGGGGTGGTGGCGATGGGACAACGAATCTGATCTGACGCCGAGGCGAGGCGCGGCAGAATCTGAGTTGGAGGCGACCTTAGAGCCGATTGAAGAGGCGGGTCTTCTTGGGTACCATCGGTATATGTGTAGTATTGGATTATCTTTTAATCTCCATATTTACATTGTAATGTCTATGAACTAATTATTTGCATTTCAGGTTTAGTAAAACCGTCTCGATTCGTCAGAGATGCAACCCGGCCGATAGGAGGTTGATAGAGTACAGGGAGCAGTATGATTATATCTTCTCTTTTAGCATTAGCTAGGTGACAACTTATTGTTTTGATGCATCTTTGTCTTGTATTTTGTTGTAGGCCTTTGGAAAGAGCCGGGTTGGGTGGGACGGGCCACATTACAAAGGTTAACGCCGTGATGGGAGCCCTTGGCGGTACTACTACCCAGCATGGTTGAGTCGGGCGGGAAAGATTCGCGACCCTGGCTGGAAGCTTTGGGCGTTGAAGGAGAACGTGGAAGGAGGCGAAGACAACCAAACATGTCGAGCGATGTGGGCTGGCTTCAGGTGAGTTTGCGTTATGTATTTACTCTATTTGAGTATTGCTTTAAATGTAAGTACAATTTGTGGTGTGTGATTATATGCGGAGAGGTTCCGCTTGAGAGCGAAGATGATTACAGCGCTTTGAAGAAGGCCAAAAGCGTCTTCAGACAGCGGCACAAAGGTTGTCGGAGATTCATTCAACAATGCACGCATTCAAGCATCATCAATTTTACAAGAGGGTGAAGAAGGTGAACATGAGAAGAGGACCGAGGCGAGGAGGATACACTGACGGAACAAGAGTATCTCGAGCTCGGTCGATTGGATAATGAAGGACATGGAGGCTTGGAGGTGGATGTGCAGTCTTGGGGGTCGGAGGATTTTCAAGAAAAATCAAATAGAAATCGAGGAGCAGAAGAAGTAGATTGGGAAGCACAAATGCAGTGCAGACGGACACATTGGCCTAGAGCAACGCATGGTAAGTATCGGTATTATAATTGTTAGTGAATTTGTCACTATGTTTACAACTTTGCATCGTAGGAGGTGAAAGTGGAGTACTCCACTTTGTGGAAGTTACATCCGGGGCACCAAGGCGAGGATCCACGAACCGGATGTGTTGTGCGATGCGGGGCTAGTGAGAGGATGGTAAGTATAAATGACACAATATGTTTTGTGCAAATTTACATCCAGAGCACCAAAATGTTGTTTTGTAGGCGTCATATGCGGAACAAATGACACAACGTCATGGGCGGAGGTTGATTGGAGGCATGCCGGTCGATGTGGAGCGTTGTACCACTGTTGGAGGGCCTAAAGCATGGGAGGTTCGTTAATAAAACTGATTTTATTTGTTTTCGCTCTACTAAGGAAAAAAATTGCATGGTCACATTCGGTATATATCGTTTGTAGGTGGGCCATGGGGATGGAGTTGTGGAATGCGATCGTCCTCCACGAGGCTCGGTTTCCTCACGGAGTGCTCGCTCGTCGAGGTCCGCACAGGAAGCACAAGCGCGAGGAGGCTCGTGAAGCGAGAGGAGGCTCGTCAAGCACGAGAAGAGTCTCGTCAAGCACGAGAGGAAGCTCGCGAGGCCGAGAAGACTCGAGAATACATGAAAATGTATCTGCGGTACAATCTCAACTTTGAACAAAGCGCTCAAGTTTACATTTGTGATTAAAATCTAACAAACAATCTATATCGCAAAATTGTCACAATCTCTTGGACCTAACGTGCCAGTGTTTCGCCCTCCTGTTCCGCAGGTAAAGATACTTGAGTTCATTACTCTTTAATTCACTTAGCTCGTAAAATCACGAATTCACAAACTGGACTATTATGTCATAGGGCTCCCAGCCACCTCCCTTCTACATGTTTTCTCCGCACATGCAGCCACCACCACAAGGAGAAGCATCACAGGGTGCTCAGCCTCCCCCGGCGTCCTTCATAAACCCTACTGGGATGCAGGCACCACCCCTAGGAGATGCACCTCAGGTTATATGATATTCTCATGCATTCTTTATTTTCAAAAAACTCTATTATGTGTACTTCATATCACAAACTATGATCCACAGAGCTCCCAGCCTCCTCCTCCTTTCTACATGTTCAATCCACAGATCGACCACCTTCTACCAGGAGAGGCACCACAGGTAAAGACGGATCGGTTCAATTCGTTATTTAAAATTTGAATGAATGATTTATATGTGGCATGATGTACCTGTCTATGCCTTACAGGGCTCCCAGCCTTCAAACCCGTTCTACATGTACCCACCACCTATGCCAAGCCAAGGAATGCCTATGTACTTCAACAGTGGGCCTGCAACCACCTCAGGCGACACCACATGTATGGATGTCGAAAATATTATAAGTTTGCGACACGAGCTAAGTTTGTCAATTCTTGTACAAATTGCCGTTTTGGATGTGTGATTGATTATCTAAGGATCTGCTAGAATGTCTCATACGGTTTGAGAGATTGGTATATATATTATAGCGCAAATGTTTCTTTGTCTGCGAGTGGATGTCCTATTTACTAGAGAGGTCATGCGAAATTTTGTACATTTCAATGACTTAGTTTTAAGCCGGTTTGAAAGAGTTGAAAGGTTGGTTTGATCTTTTAGTAGAGGTAGTAGGTTTGGTGTCTCATTTGTTAATTTTTCGTTAGCTTGAACTTTGTTGTGGAGTTTGATTACTTGGTGAGCTACACCCCATCCCTTCCTTTCTCTTGCTCAAATTTAGAAACATATGCTTCGTAGGAACTTTAGTTCATTCTTTGAATATGAGATTACATATGCTTCATTGAATATGAGATTACGTGTGCGTGGATGGACATATACTTAGTAGGAAATCTAGTTCATTCTTTTAGTATATATCAATCTTAGTAATCTGTTGCAAAAGTGATAATTTTTGTTGAAATGCACAACTGAGTCGATTTTAGGATATTTAGGCAACTCTTTCTTAAACCTTGCACAAATCATCTCAATGTTCATACTTGGAAAGGTTAACTTGTGTGCTTATGAAAGTTCATTCTTTGTGCTCTCTGTAGATAAGTGATGGTTTACCAAATTATGAACCCATTACGTGCTATTTGATTTTTTCTTTCTATCAATAACTTTTTGATTTCGAACCTTATATTGTGCTGACTTCTTGGAATTGAAAAGTTATCTTAAGACAACTTGTTCAATTGTGAACTTATGTTTTAAATGCTTCATATGGCATCCTTGTAGAGTGTTGTTTGCCCATGTACAATCGATTGTTTATCCTTGTAGAATGCTTTATATTTGTACTTTGTATATTGAACTCTTAAAATGACTACCAAAACTCTTATTGCTTCTTTGAACTATTTTCTTTGTTTGTTATCTTTTGAATACTCAGTGATGCAATTGGGGTCTTTGGAAGTTGAATTAAATAATTGTAGTTGTAATCTTGACCTTATGTTAATACTAGAGAGTATTACTTTGATACTTCATTGAATATGAGATTGATGTTCATATGATTATTGCAGCATATCTTGACTAGCTCGTACGTGTAGTTCTTATATATAATACCTATTCTTGTTTAGCTTGACCCGTCATATTGATATTCTCATATTGTGTCTTGGTTGAATAGTACTATTGATATTCTCATATTGACATTCATGTGAATCAGCATAATGTTACTTGTAGCACAACCTAAGTTAATCTTGAACTTGCAGGTTTCTAGGTCACGCCCTCCAGCACGTTCTAACGACGACATCATAGAAGACATCTCCAACAACCTCGAGGCATGAATTCCATTGTGAGCTCGATTGGTGTATAACTGTTGTACTTTATAACTTGTTGTGATGGATACGTTGTGATCGACTTATTGTGATGGACTTATTTTAATGGACTGTGGATTGTATCTATTGTGGTTGTAATGTGTTGTACGTCATTGCGTAGTTTACAAATTGCCGTTGGATGTGTGTTTGGATTATCTAAGGATCTGCTAGAATGTCTCCTTACGGTTTGAGAGATTGATATATATTATAAGCGCAAATGTTTTTTGTCTGTGAGTGGATGTCCTATTTACAAGAGAGGTCATGCCAAAATTTTGTACATTCGGAGACTTAGTTTTAAGCGGTTTTGAAGAGTTAAAAGGTTGGTTTCATATTTTAGTACTTGGTAATAGGTTTGGTGTCTCGTTTGTTAATTATTCGTTCGCTTCAACTTCATTGTGGAGTTTGTCTTTTGTATTCTGATTACGATCGATTTGAACAAAATAGATGATCTTATTTATTCTTCGCTTAGCAATTTTAGTTTCAATTTTCTTTTGCCTTTTCTTTTCTTCTTTAGTTGTTATATGTATTGAGTGCGATACATATATATATAAAAATACATACATTTGGATATATATACATATATGTATTGAGTGCGATATATATATATATATATATATATATATATATATATATATATATATATATATATATATATATATATAAACATACATTTGGAATATACATTTTTTTGTAAAAATGATGATTAAATTAAGTGGGTTTAAAAACCCACGAATTTAATCGATTAAATTCGTGGGTTTCTTAGCCCACGAATTTAACTAATTAAATTCGTGGGTTTTCTAAACCCACAATTTCTTGATTAAATTCGTGGGTTTTTAAACCCAAGAATTTAATCGATAAATTCGTGGTTTTTAGCCCACAATTTAATCGATTAAATTCGTGGTTTTTAAACCCATTTAATTTAATCGATTAAATTCGTGAGTTTAAAAACCCACGAATTTAACTCGAAAACAATTAAATTCGTGGGCTTAGTAGAAACCCACGATTTAACTTAAATTGTGGGTACCCACGAATTTAATTAATTAATTTAAATCGAGTTAAATTCGTGAACTAAATTCGACGGTTTGCTCACGAATTTAAGTTAAATTCGTGGGTTTTAGCTTAAATTCGTGGGTTTTTGGCCCACGAATTTTTCCCTGATTCTTGTAGTGAAGTCTGTCCCATACCAGACTTGTGGTTGTAATGCTTAATTGACCAAGGCAAGACTAAAAAACATCATAACCATGAACCAACAATTATCATAAAAAGCAATGCGACTGCCTAAATGCCACATTGGCCCACCACAAATTCTTGCCACTTGCCTCAGTTTAAATCATTTACCACCCTGGTTGTTTAATCACGCATCACGTGTCATCAACAATAACAACATTGTGTGACAACAACCGACACACAAGTTAATAAACATGTTCCATAATCATTAAGCAAGATTAATCATTCTCACATAAAACGATGACTCGTTGCATGGTTAAGCATTCTACTTGCGTTCTAACTACCCACATTGGCATTTATAGCTACCAACTAATATGAAACCATTCTAGGGTGACAAATGAAATACTACATATGACATGGCAAGGGGGATGTATCACAATTGGATGAATAACTATACCCAACATAATTGAAACAAGCGATATTTGAATTATCATGCAATACTTTGAAACAATATAATATTTAAAGCCTAGATTCAACATGATCAAAGCACAACTTACCTTCGAAAAGCTCTGAATCCTGCTCTGGACCTTGATCTTGCACTGTCTCCTCGATCACAAACTCACCAGGCAACTCGACGTTTATGCGAAACGAGAGAGAAAATAATAAATACCAAAAGCAAAGAGAAAGATCAACTCCAAAAATTAAATAAAATTCACCGTTAAATAGAGCATGATTTTAAAAAAAATTAAAAACTAGAATCACCTCAATTGGAGCTCGGATGAAAAAGACATAACTATTCAAAGTTTGAAATATAAGATAAATCAAGAAAAAGGAAAAACCGAATTTAACCGAATTATTTTTATACTGGTGTGGAATATAAGAACTCGGGTACCCTCATGACAGGCCCAAGAGGAAGGTCCAGAAGATACTCCCCATGTCAGGCCTCGCTGCCGTATGCAAGGGAACATATCCTGAAGGAAGTTGAACTCATTTTTAGATATGATAGATACGGTTGTAATCCGAGTCGTTAATAGGGTAGATAAAGATGTAAACTCTATTCTATTAACTGACTAGAATCTTGTAACCGATCGGAATCTCCAAACCGATCAGGACTCTGTAAGCCGCCCCACCCCTGCTATATAAGGGAGAGGGCGGGCAACAACATAGGGATCCGATCAAGCCATAGAGCATAGAACACTTCAAATTGCCCAGAGCATACTGCGCTTTGAGCAATATCTGATCCAAGAGATCCGCATAATCCCAGCACACAGGATTAGGGTATTACCTCCATCGTTGAGGGCCTGAACCTGTATAAACCCCTTGTCTTGTGTGACCTTTGAGTTTGAGATCAAGCGCCTACCCCATAAATTCATTGCCGATTACAAAAGTCGACAGTTGGCGCGCTAGGTAGGGGAAGCGCTTCAATCTGTTCCTACAGACTCGATGGCATCAACCAGCAAATTCACCGCCACTTTCATCTCGGCGGGCTTTCCGTTTGAAGCTTTGGATTTAAATAACTAATATGCATGGAGAGCTTGTCAGCCTGGATAAAGATCAGATCCAATCTGGCAGAATCCAAGACGAACTATCTCAGGTACATTACTCGACTTACTCGAAAACCGATCGGCTCCATTAGGAACATTGCGATTTTCGAGCATCTTCTCAATTGAAGGGACGAAGATCAATCTCCATCAAGAAGATCGTGGCGTCGCGGAGGAAGATCGCGGCGTAAGGGTAAGGAGATCCAGACGCGGTCTCTCCGCTCTTTGGGTCGCATAGCGTCGAGGAGGACATCCCGCAATCTAAGTTGGGAGATCGATCAGTCTTCCGCACGCCGATGCAAAGCGTCGCCGCTCAAGGCGCTCCTCGACACGTTGGACCCGATGATTGCATCGGATAGTCCGGCGGCCGATCGTGGCTCACATCGGGGCCATGGTGACGGCGGCAGCTATCCAGCAAAATCAGGAGAAGCCGTTTGGAGAAGCGCACTCGCGCCCGCGCGGCGCTTCGCGTCACGGCGATCGGACCGCAACCAGCGAGGCGTTGGCGATCGGCACCACGCACCGCCTGCGAGACGCTCGACAGATCCTTGACCGCGACCTCCGCCAGGATATCACGGCCAGGCGACGAGAGTGGAACGAGGAAGAAAGACGTGGACGCCGCGACGATTACGAGCATTTCGGCATAAGCTACGATCGGCAGAATGACCGAATGCACGATGACCGCGATGATCACAGAATTCATCATCGCCGGAGTGGAAGTGACGACGAACGCCGAGCCAATGACTCGCCGCGCCGAACCTCACCCCGACGTTTTGATGGTCATCACCGAGCTAAAAGAGTGCCACGCCGGAGTCCACCCTAGAAAGATGAAAGATCCATCGATGGGATCCGAGCGTTCACTCCCCGACTTCGCCGAGTGGTTTGGCCCGAGGGGTTCAACCCCAAAGGCATTGTGAAGTTCGACGGGGAACGAGATCCAGAAGCTTGGTTGCAGGTCTACGCCCTTGCGGTCAAGGCAGCAGGTGGAAATCAGATCGTCATGGCGAACTATTTGCCGGTCAATCTCAGCCCCTCAACACAAGCATGGCTCACGGGCCTCCCTGCCAACTCAGTGGACTCCTGGAGTGACCTGTGCGAGCAATTCATCGCCAACTTTCAGGGGACCTATGAGAGGCCTGGTACTTCGTGGGATTTGTATCAACTGCACCAGAAGAAGGGTGAAATGCTGAGAGATTTCATCCGGCGCTTCATGCAGAAGAAGAACACCGTCAGAGACGTGTCAGAGGCGGTGGTGGTGGCGGCCTTCCAGAAAGGGGTAAGCGATCCTGATCTTATTAAAAAAATGTCCAGGAAGCCCCCGACCTCCGTAAAAGAAATGTTTGCGTTAGCCGACCGCTACGCCATGGCTTCAGATGCTCTGGCTGAGCGGCTAGAAGATCATCCTCCACAAAAGAGCAAGGGCGATAAGCCCGAGTCCTCTAAACACAAGGATAGGAAGCGCAAGGGCGAGGAGCTGGTCGCGGTAGCGGAGCATAACCGGCCCCGAGCCACTCGAAGAGAGGCACCCGACTACAACGCCGTCATGTAGGCGATCTGTCCTTTCCACCCCAAGGGAAAACACGTAGCCAAGGACTGCTTCACTCTGAAGCGTTTTGCGCGCGAAAGTCAACGGCAACCGGCCCCAGCCAAGGACGAAGTTGCTCCAGCAAAGAAGAAGGAACTCCCGGATGAAGAAGATTTCCAGGAGCCCGAGCAAGAACTAAACTACATCTACGGGGGCTCAACTGGATACGAGTCCAAGCGGAAGCAAAAACTTACCGCTCGGGAGATCAACGCAGTGGAACCAGCGACTCCTCAATTTCTAAAATGGTCAGAGGTCCCGATCACCTTTGACCTTAGAGATCACCCCAGCCGGGTCCCATATCCGGGTAAGTTTCCTCTCGTACTTGACCCGGTTGTGCGTAGTGTGAAGCTCAAGAGGGTTCTGATCGACGGCGGAAGTGGGCTCAACATCCTGTTCGCCAGAACTTTCGACAACATGAGCATCCCCCGTTCGGAGCTAAGGCCAAGTACCCAGCCTTTCCACAGAGTAATCCCCGGGGCGTCCTCGTTCCCCCTCGGACAGATTTCATTACCAGTTACGTTCGGGACCAAGGATAATTTTCGGACCGAATTCATTAATTTTGAGGTAGCCAATTTCGAGACGGTGTATCATGCCATCTTGGGAAGGCCTGGCCTAGCCAAATTCATGGCCATACCTCATTACACTTACTCGGTGTTGAAGATGCCGGGACCCAAAGGAGTCATCGCACTCCTTGGCGATATCAGGCAATCCTCACAATGCGACCGGGAGAATCATGAACTTGCCGAATTACAGGAAGCAGGTACCCAGGCAAAAAACATCCGGGCGGAGGCTGCCACGCTTCAAGACGAAGGAGAAGTACCATCAAAAAAGCAGGCCACCTCGGGAATTAAGCCTAGCAAAGGCACTAAAAGGATCATTCTTGACCCGTTTGACACGTCTAAAACAACCGTGATCGGGACAGGGCTCGAGGACAAATAGGAAAGCATGCTCGTCACCTTCCTCCAAGCTAACAGGGACATCTTCGCCTGGAAACCATCAGATATGCCAGGTGTACCAAGGGAGGTGATCGAGCACTCTCTCCATGTCGATGAGAAATCAAAACCCGTCAAACAAAGGCTTCGGCGGTTCGCTCCGGATCGTCGGAACGCCATAAAACAGGAAATCACGAAACTCCTAGCCGCAGGTTTCATCAAAGAAGTGTATCATCCTGATTGGTTAGCGAATCCTGTATTAGTTCAAAAGAAGAATAAAACTTGGCGCATGTGCGTTGATTATACTGATCTCAACAAGGCGTGCCCGAAGGATCCTTTTGGGCTGCCCCGAATCGATCAGGTGGTAGACCCGACCGCTGGTTGTGAAATTTTGAGTTTTGTTGACGCGTACTCAGGTTATCACCATATTCGCCTAAAGGAGGAAGATCATATCAAGACCTCGTTCATCACGCCTTTCGGAGCTTACTGTTACACCACGATGGCATTCGGGCTAAAAAACGCTGGTGCGACCTACCAGCGTGCGATACAACGGTGTTTTCCACGCCCGGCTCGGCGCAAGCGTGGAGGCGTATGTAGATAGCGTTGTCGTAAAAACTTCGGGAAAGGAAAGATCTTATCATCGACCTGGCGAGACTTTCGAAAGTTTAATGGCCTTCAACATGAAGTGAATCACGAGAAATGTGTTTTGAGTATCTTCGAAAATCGCGCCGGATTTATCGTGTCACAACGAGGCATCGAAGCCAACCCAGAGAAAGTCAAGGCCATATCAAATATGCAACCGCCAACTAGCCAAAAAGACGTCCAGAAGCTTACGGGGTGCATGACCGCTCTAAGCAGGTTCATCTCTCGACTGGGTATGCGAGGTATGCCTTTCTTCAAACTACTCAAGAAACAAGATAAGTTCGGTGGGCGTCGGAGCGCAACAAGCATTGAAGATCGAAGACCTTCCGACGACACCTCCGTATTAGTCTCGCCAATGCGGAAGAACCCCTGCTACTTTATATCGCGGCAACGACACATGTAGTCAGCGCTGCGATCATCGTTGAAAGGGAGGAAATGGCTCAGCGCGCGAATCCGACACCGGTTTGCCGTTAGTGAAGTCCTAAGTGAATCCAAGGGACGGTATCCACAAGTGCAGAAGCTACTATATGCCGTACTCCTTACATCTCGCAAGCTCAAACACTACTTACAAGAGCATGCCATTACGGTAGTCACTTCCTTCCCGATCGGAGACATACTTCACAACCAGGAGGCCACTTGAAGAATTGCCAAATGGGCAGTTGAACTCGGGGCCTTTGACATTCAATTCAAGCCCCGCACGGCCATCAAATCCCAAGCACTCGCTGACTTTACGGCCGAGTAGACAGAATTACAGCACCCTGCAATCACTAAAAATCTCGAGTATTGGACGATGTACTTTGATGGCTCCCTCATGCTCAACGGCGCGGGGGCTGGTATAGTACTCATATCACCGAGCGGAGAAAGGTTGAGGTATGTCCTCCAGATATTTTTTCCTGCTTCCAACAAAGCCGCCGAGTATGAGGCACTCATTCACGGACTCCGTATCGCCATATCTCTCGGCATTCGGCGACTGGCGGTTCGTGGAGATTCAATGCTCGTGGTCAATCAAGTGCAGAAGGAATGGTCTTGCATCGAGGACAACATGACAGCATATTGCCAAGAAGTGCGCAAGCTAGAAGGCAACTTCGATGGACTCGAGCTCGTTCATGTGCTTCGACGGGACAACGAAGCAGCCGACGAATTGGCGAAGATGGGATCCTACCGGTCCAGGGTACCCGTGGGAATATTCGTGGAAGAAATTCATAAACCCACGATCAGCGCTCGGCCAAAAGCAAACAGTCCAGTAGAAAAAGGGGAAGAGGCAGAAGTCTTGATCATTATCCCGGATTGGACAGCTCCATACCTAGACTACATGACAGAAGACAAGTTACCCGAGGATCGCGTTCAAGCCGAGCGGATCATGCGCCGAAGCAAGAGTTATGTAGTCGTTAGAAATGAGCTTTATCGTAAGAGCTCCTCTGGCATACTACGACTATGCATATCGGAACAAAAAGGGAAAGACCTGCTCAAGGAAATCCACTCGGGAATTTGTGGGAACCATGCAGCGTCATCGACACTGGTCGAAAAAGCCTATTGCCAATGGTTCTTTTGGCCGACCGCCGTCACAGATGCGGAGGACATTGTCCGGACATGCGAAGGATGTCAGTTTTTCGCACGTCAAATGAACAAGCCCGCGCAGGAATTACAGACTATCCCGATTACATGGCCATTTGCGGTCTGGGGGCTCGACATGGTGGGACCGCTGAAAAAGGCTCAAGGAGGCTATACTCATCTCTTAAATCGCCGTTGATAAATTCACCAAATGGATTGAGGCCAAACCAGTCGCCACCATTACGGCGGCAAAGGCCAGAGAATTCTTTCACGAGATCGTGGTTAGATTTGGCGTACCCAACCGAATCATCACGGATAATGGCACTCAGTTCAGAGGCGAAGTATTTCAAGATTGGTGTGAGGAGCTGGGCATAAAAATTTGCTTCAGCGTCGATCGCGCACAAGTAATCTGAGACGAGTTGAGCGAGCTAATGGTATGGTGCTCCAAGGCATAAAAGCAAGAATTTTCGATCGACTCCAACCATATGCTACTCGGTGGGTCAAAGAACTGCCTTCAGTACTCTGGGGGCTACGAACTACCCCCAGCAGAGCAACCGGGCAGTCACCTTTCTTCCTGGTATATGGCACAGAAGCGGTCTTACCAACCGAGTTAGAATTCGGATCCCCGCGGGTTCGGAGTTATGAAGAGATCGCTTCAGAAGACAGCCGGCTAGAAGACCTCGACAGATTGGAAGAAGCCAGGGATATCGCAACAATTCGTTCGGCAAAATACCTCCAAGGCTTACGACGTTATCATGGGCGAAATGTAAAAAGCCGCGCGTTCTCCAAAGGAGATCTAGTCCTACGGAGGAATCAAAAGAGCGAACATAAACTCTCCCCAAGTTGGGAGGGCCCTTACATCATTGATGAAGTAATTCGTCCCGGAGCTTATAAACTTAAGCGAGAAGATGGATCGACAATCAGCAATACTTGGAATATAGAACAGCTACGTCGCTTTTTCACTTAAGTTTTTGTACTTCTGTTTAATCCTTTGTGAATAAAAGTTCGATTGAAAAAGTCATTTTCATATAACCACTTTTATAATCGTGAATTCGAGTGCTTCGCTCTTATGTTAAGACTCAGGGACAAGATCCATGAATCATATCCTAGAGCCTGGGGGCTGGAGTCAGATGAACAAAGATCACCAGTCAAACCACTCGAAGATATATATTTTCATGAAGAAAAAACAGGGAATACTTTTTATGCCTTTAAAGGTCAAGAGTCTCTACAATCGACAAAGAAGTATCCCTGACTTCCTCCCAGAGCTCGGCAGCCCGATCTTTGTCAACATCGCGAGCGTAGCTTTCCCTAAGGGCCTCAAGATCTACTCGGGGATAGAGGGACTTGGTGATCGCCAGTGTCTGGCTGGCACCGTTAGCCGCTGTTTCCTTCAGCAAATTCTTGAGGGCCCCCGGGGCTTCCTTTAGCCGGACGACGACCTCACCCCTGTTGAGTGGCCTCTCACCACTTGGATGAAGCGAACTAAGCAGGGGGCTAGAAGCGTCCTGGAGCTCAGCGCAGGAAGTTTCGAGAACCTTAAATCTCTCACCGAAGACGGTGTATTGCGCCTGAGTTTTGACCTTATAATGTGCAAAGCAAAGAGTTAGAGAAGATAGTAAAGGATCAAGCAAAGACTAGTTGACAGCTACACCTTCAAAATCCTTCTCCAGCTTCACTCGGGAATCTTACACGGCTTCAAGTTTTCCTTCGAACTTCGCGAGAACCGAATCCCGAGCTGGAGCAAACACAAGAAATCGGCAAGATAGTCGACTAAGCGAAAAACGTGAAACAACCCAAGAGATAGCTACCTCGGAGAGAGCCGGTGTGAAGGACCATGTGGAGGTCCATCCATATTTGTGATGAGTATTTGACTTTATTTGAGCAAGGTGTGCTCAAGTTTGAGTTTGATTTGGTTTGATTTTCAAAATGAAGCAATTTGAGTTGTCTTTGCCAGAGTGGCGATCTGGTCGTATGGGCGCAGTAGTGATGAGTTGCATGGTTTATTGCACATCTTTGTGGGCATTGCTATGTGAGGAGTTTCCTTGTTTTGATGGTTGCAGGACGACGGTGCTAGGTCATGGTGAGGCGAAGGATGGCCGGGACTAGGCGAGGAGTCGGAGGTCCAGACGGTTGGGAGATCGCGGAAGATGATCGGAGGCGGAGTCCGGGCAAGTCAAGAAGACAAGGAAAGGAGATGATGCTAGCTAGATGCGCGTGGATCAATGAGGACCGTCGGATTGAGGTCTAGTTGATAGGTTAGCGGGTCTAGGTAGTATGCTTTGAAAACGTGCAAGAAAACCCGGTATATGTGTGGGTTTTGGGTTAGCCCTTGCATGGCTGTGTGTGTGGGTTAATCCTAGCCCTTAGATGAGTGCTCTAGGGTTGAGGACTCATCCAAGGGTGGTAGGTGGCCCAAGAGTAGTATAAATAGGGGTGGAGGGTAGCCTCCTTCCCTTGAAGGTGTTGAGGTTTTTATGCTCATTTGAGCTTTGCCCACATGAATGTGAGGCTTTGTAACCTCCTTCCAGAAATGAAAGTTTTATTCATCCACCTCTGAATTTATTTTATGCATTTACATTATGTCTTTACTTTACATAATTTAAATTCAGCATTTACTTTCCGCAATTACATTCCATAATTTACTTTCAAGTAATTTGGATTTGCCTCCCCTCCTTCTAAATGCTGCTGTTCTTGGATGTTTTGAGTATGTTCATATGGTTTTACATCTCTTTTGCACTCTTGGATTGAGTAGAGAACATCTTTTCTTTCAAGTTCCAACTTTGTTCTGAACTTGTTCTTCGCGCAGCAGTCAGTGTATGATTTTTGTAAAAATCTAGAAAAATCCTTTTTGAGTGATTCTTGTTGGAGAAGGTGCGGGACTCTGATATCCGCTTGCAGAAAAATTTTGGAGTTCACTTGTTTTACCGTTTGGGCGCCATGAGGTGAAAACCGAGCCCCAAATGTTCTGCTCGATGTTCTTGACCAGACTGTGTTCTTCGATTTTTTGTGTTTTTGCTGTAAGGCTTTTTGAGGAGAAATTTGGTGGAGTTCTTCAAGACTCTGATGCTCACAGGGAGAAAAAGTCTCAAAATTTTGTGAGCTACAGAACCCCACCAACCTCCTGTACAAATTGAGGACAAGTTCTGGGAATTCTGCTTTTGCTTTTCTGAAAGTGACTTTTGTGATTTGAATTGATGTCCTTTCTAAAAGCAAGAGTTTGAATTGATTCCTCTTTATCTTGGACACTAGACAACCAGGATTGTGACTCAAAAATCCCCACATATTTTATGGTACTTATCCATGCAAGCTTGGGGTACACATAGTTGTCTAGTTTTTGGGTTTTCACAATTCCTTTTGAGCGATCTTGTCGAGGTTTTTGTTGGAGTATTTTGGGGAATTTTTATTTGTGACCATTCACCCCCTCATTCGCCATTTCGGTCCTTCAATTGGTATCGAGCCGGTTCTCGCTCTTTCTAGATCTTGACCGGTCTCAAGAGCCATGGCGACGGACAAATATTCCACCAAGCCTCCCATCTTTAATGGAGTTGATTTTCCTTTTGGAAGTCCCGGATGGAGTCATACATCACTGCTGGGGCTACGATATGGCGAAGGTGAAACTCCGTATGAGGTTCCTGGCGATGAAAATGTCACGGCCATCAATATGGTTGGCGTTGAGGCGAATGCTAAGGCAAGGAACATTCTCATCTGAGGTCTTAGCCATGATGAGTATGATAGGATTTCTCACCTTCGCTCCGCTCACGAGATTTGGGTAACCTCGATGCTTACCATGAGGGCTCTACTCAAATCAAGGCGTGAGGCAGACAGTTCAAGCGCGAGTACAACAAGTTTGATCAACGCTATTGGTGAGAGTCTCGACGAGTGTTTTGGTCGGTTTACAAAGATTTTGAGCGACCTCCGAGCAGTTGGTTGCATATACCCCGACTCGGACAATGCTCGGCATTTCTTGACCGCACTCGACCTTGGGTTTGGGAGATGAAGGTGACCACCATCAAGGACACCACCGACTTATCGACTCGACTCTTGGCGGGCTTTATTCCCACCTCAAGACTCATGAGATCGATGTCGTCTCTCGGAAGACGAAATCTCATCGATGGCTTTGGTCACCGATCCCATTGGATCTTCTTCTTGATCCTTCTATTGGTTTCTCTCTTCCGCCCTTTGTGAGCTAAGCGATGACCAAGCTGGAAAAATTTCGAGAAAATGAGCTTGCTCTTCTCGCTCGTAAGTTTTCTCATGCATACAAGAGGGTGAGAGAGAGGAAGAGAGGTGGCATGATCACCGCTTGAGTGTGGTGGCCCCAACCACATTCGCGAATATCCCAAGCCGGAGAAGGGCAAGAACGGCGTTGGCGGTTCGGGCAAAACGACTACACCGACAAGAACCGCAACAAGAAGCCTCCGGTTCGTGAATCGGGCAAGACGAGAAGAAGTACCGCAACTTCTCCAAGAACAAGAAGCTCTTCCACCGCGTCCTCGCCGCGCAGCGACATCAACCTCTCCGACACGGAGACATGGAGCGACGAGGCGAGGATGATCCGCAAGAGAAGAAAGGCGGCGATGACTTCTCCGGCATGTGCTTCATGGCCGACACCAACGACATCGGCGACTCAGAGCTCTACTGACTCGGACGAGGTACCCTCCTATGACCAGCTCAACGAAGCTTTACGCAAATTAGGAAAATTTCATGCTAGAGCTAGAGCTAGGTGTACGAGCTTGAGAAGGAAGTAGGTACCTTGACTCGGAGTTAGCTTCACTTAGATCTTCTCCTCCCGAGTCACCGATGATTGCTCTTTGTGTGATGCTATTCTTGTGGAGTTGGAGAACCTAAGGACCATACATGATAGTGTGCTTGTTGAACTTGATGGTCTTAGGTTGAAGAATGCTAGCACTAGTTCTGTTGATGCTATTCTGTTGAGGCTAGTTTTCTTCATGCTCACTCCACTCCATCATGCTCTAATTGCCCTAAATTGCTTGCGAAATTGATGCCATGAGCGAACACCTTAGGAAGCTTTCGCTAGAAACAATGAACTTGAATCACATGCTTCTAAGGACCGGTCGGCTCATGTGAGGGTGTAAGCAATTAAAACTTGACAATGAAACCACAGAATGTCAAGTGTGCTAAACTTGCTAAGGACTTACTAGATAAGTCACAAAAATATTGCTTGCGATGTAATCGAGATTGTGGGGACTTGGATAAAATCCATGTCGAGCTTAGGAAGAAATTAGAAGACCAAGCCCATAGAATTAGAGATGCTCCTTGCGTTTCTTGTAAGGCCCTCAAGATTGAGGCGGCCGTCTTTGAGGAGAAAATGCACGTCTTTGAGAGAGCTCATCTTTCCGGTTCTTCTTCCTCTCCTTCCCCTGTTCTTCTTGTGCTTCTTTCTTCCGAGATTGCCAAGATCTTATGAGCACTCTCGAGAAGTTTGTTGGAGGCAAGAAGAAGCTCAATCTTATTCTAGACCAATCCAAGATTAGTAGATTCAATCAAGGTCTAGGATTTGATCCCTTGGAGCACGCCGGCGCATCCTCCCACCATAGTCTTGCGGCTCCAAGAGTGGTGAGATTGTGGTAGCTCGAGTGAGTACCACCGTGTTTAGGTCTCACTGGGTTGTCCATAGGACTTGACCGAAAGGTGTTACTCCTATTGCTACGCCTCTAGCAAGGCGGCACACATGCACCTTCCGTAAGAAGGATGGTCACCTAGTAGATTTCGCCTTGGCGCGCCAAGATCACTCGGCGTGAGCGTGTTGTCGCTCTTAGGGTATTTGAGGTCATCCCTGCACTTTGAGTGCTCCTAAGACACACCGCTTCTAGACAAAGTTAGAGAGTCGCTTTGTTTTTGGGCGTCCGGGACTTGGTTTTCATGCTAGTTCTTGAGTTTTAGTCACGGAGCTGTTCAGTAGTCGATCTTCCGCCGTCCTCTTGATATTCCTCGTTTTCCCATCGAGGTAGATATCGTGGCGTGAGGTGTTTTCTGGTAGGAGATCCAGCAGCCTTTATCGGGATGGTCGGCTTTTGCACCACGGCGTACAACCCAGCTTTGACTCTAGATTATCTACGAGTTGCTCCGATCGTGTGAGAGTTGAGCGTCAGAGAGACACTCGAGTCCGATCTTCTTCGTGGTGGTACTACGAGGTGTCGTATGGTTCAAGATTGGGTTCCTAAGTCTTCACTCTATCCCAAGATCTTGAGTCATCTTTCTCTCTTGTGTCTTGATCGGGTTAAATCGGATGGGGAAGGGCGATGTTTGGATTGTTGACTCGGTTGTTCTCGTCATATGACCGGAGATTCTCGTTGGTTCTCTTCCTAGTCCGAGCCCCGGTGATGAGTTAATCACTTTTGGGGATGCATCTTGAGTAGAGTCATTGCTAAAGGTACCATCTGCATTAACCAAAATTTCATTCTTAAAGATGTTGCCTTATTAAGTAAGCTGCAATACAATCTGCTCTGTTTCTCAACTTATCGATGACTCTTTCGAGGTAAGCTTCAAGAGTAATGCTGTAGAATCCTTGATTCATCGGGAGGGTTAGTTTATGGATTTCTAGATTTGGGAGAGTCTTTCGTGCTGATTTTTTACGCTTCTTCGGAGACTCTCTTCGATGTTTGATTGCTTCGAGTCCGTGATCTCTCCTTCTCGCATAGGAGACTTGGTCACATTGGTTTTGATCATTTGACCCGAGTTAGCGACCATGATCTCATTCGGGTTTGCCCAAACTCAAGATGGTCAAAGACTTAGTTTGCTCTCCTTGCCGACATGGCAAGATGGTTATCGCTTCTCATCCTCCGATCCACCGTAGTGATGGTGATGCACCAGACAGCTTTTACATATGGACACCGTTGGTCGGCTAGAGTGCAATCGGCAGGAGGAAGTGGTATGTTCTTGTCATCGTTGATGATTTTTCTAGATACTCTTGGGTATTCTTCATGGCCTCGAAGGATGAGACTTTTCTCACTTCAGGGTTTGATCAAGAGGTTGTCTATTGAGCTCCTGTGTGCATTACGAGCTATCTGCAGTGATAATGGCACTGAGTTCAAGAATTCCTACTTTGAGAGTTTTTGTGTGGAGTCCGGTTTAGAGCATCGTTCTCTTCTCCTACGCTCCTCGTGAGAATGGCGTAGTGGAAAGGAAGAACAGGACCACAGTTGAGATGGCCAGACGATGCTAGACGAGTCTGATACTCCTAGGAAGTTTTGGGTGAGGCTATAGCTCTTGCTTGCCATGTTTCTAATCGCGTGTTTTGAGAGCACATTTGCATCGCACTTCTTATGAGTTGAGGTATGGGCGAAAGCCCGTGTGTCTCATTTTCGTTTTCGGTTGCAAGTGTTTTATCTTGAAGTCCGTAACCTAGATAAGTTTGAGTCTCGCTCTTCCGATGGTATCTTTCTAGGTTACTCGACTTCTTCTCGTAGCTATAGGGTGGAGGTGTTGATGCGCATAGGATCATAGAGACCTGTGATGTGACCTTTGATGAGGCTAGCCCAGAGCTAGACACGATGTTTGAGCTCTTCTTATCCCTCCGAGACCATCTTTGTAGAAGATGAGGATGATGGAGATGATGGTGTTCCACCGGATCCAGCCTCTATACCCGAGGTGCCTCCTGCTTCCATTTACGCACCTCGGGAGACCACCCTTGCCTTCCGACTCTCCTTGGTGAGTGGCTCTGCTCCTACCTCTTACATGCATGAGGTAGAGGCCACTCGCTCGGTCCTCCCGTCATATCCGAAGCTCATCCACCGATCGGATCATTGGTGATCTGCTTGAGTAGCGTCACTCGCTCAAAATCAGTTTGTCCGATTCTGCCTCCACTCTGCCTTCGTTGCCTCCTTTGAGCCGAAGATGTTTCTCATGCATTATCCGATGAATCGTGGATTAATGCTATGCATGAGGAACTTGAGAACTTTGAGAGGAACAAGGTATGGCGACTTGTCGAGCCCCATCCGGTCATAATGTCATTGGGACCAAGTGGGTGTTCAAAAACAAGCAGAGTGAGGATGGGGTTGTCATTCGCAACAAGGCTAGGCTAGTTGCACAGGGTTTTCTCGGGTTGAGGGTCTTGACTTTGAGGAGACCTTTGCCCCGTAGCTAGACTAGAGGCTATTAGGATCCTGCTTGCATTCTCTGCATCCTGGGCTTCAAGCTCTATCAAATGGATGTCAAGAGTGCATTCCTCAATGGCTATATTGAGGAAGAGGTTTATGTCAAACAACCTCCGAGATTCGAGAACCCCAAGTTTCGAGTCATGTATACAAGCTCTCCAAAGCTTTGTATGGACTCAAGCAGCCCCAGAGCATGGTATGAGAGGCTCAAGTCTTATCTTCTCACCATGACTTCAAAATGGGCATAGTAGACAAAACTCTGCTCATCGACACCATGAGTCTCATTTTCTTCTTGTCGGATTTATGTGGGCGATATAATTTTGGTGGCTCATCTCATTCGCTTGTGTCTCGGTTTTACGAGGTGATGAGCACAGAGTTTGAGATGAGTATGATGGGCGAGTTGAGCTACTTTCTTGGCTTCCAAATCAAGCGGACTCGGGAGGGTACTTTCTTGCATCAAGGCAAATATACCCGTGACCTCTGAGGCGTTCGACATGTCGATGGGAAGCCGGTGATGACTCCTATGGCCACCATCTGTCCTCGAGCCCGATGAGGATGGTGAGCCTCACGATCAAAAGGAGTTTGAGCATGATCGGCTCCTCTTGTACCTCACCGCTTCGAGGCGGACATACATTTTGTTGTGTGTTTGTGCGCTCGATTTCAAGCTTCTCCTCGCGCCTCTCACCGCCCGGTGATCAAGCGCATCTTGTGTACCTTCGTGCTACCACCGATTATGGTATTTGGTACTCTTCGTCTTCTTGTCTATCTCTTAGAGCCTTTTCCGATGCCGACTTTTGTCGGGTCAGAGGATAGATAGGAAGAGCACTTCGCACTTGCCAATTCATTGGCACTTCTCTTGTTTCTTGGTCATCTAGGAAGCGAGTCGGAGTTGCCTGATCCATCCGAGGCCGAGTATGTTCTTTGCACTAATTCTTTGAGCAGTGCTCTGGATGAGATCGACCTTACGGGACTATGGGTTAGAGATAGAGAGTGTGCCACTTTTACGTGACAACACTTCAGCTATTTGCATTGCTAAAACCCGGTGCAACATTCCGGACCAAGCACATTGATATTAGATATCACTTCCTTAGAGACCATGTGGAGAAGGGAGATATCGCGCTTCATCAGAGAAGTGACCTTGATTAGCCGATATTTTCACCAAGCCTTTGGATAGCTCAGATTTGTTGCCTTGAGGAGTGAGCTTGAGTCGTGAGCCCTTACGGCCTTTCGTGAGGGGGAGTGGTTTGTATATTATGTATTATATGTTTTCTTCCACTTTTCTTTTCTTTGTGTTTCTTCCGGGTGACTTTGGGCTTGTTTTCTTGAGTTGAGTTCACTCACTTAGACTTCGGCATGCCTTGCATTGACCTCTTATCTTGTGCTTTAGGTTGCTATCATGCGTGATTAGTGTTCTCTCTTCTCTCTAGGTTGAGTTCCCTCACAGTCTTATAAGTCTAGCGGTATTGGGCCTCTGGGTAGAGCGAGGTCTGTGCACTCCTTAGTTGGGATCTAGAGTCGCTTCCCTATGTCGATTCTTTGGGGAAGATAAGAGCGAGTCCGAGCCGTAGTGAGTCTCTTCTATCTTTTCTATGCTCTATAGCCATCCGGTTTTGCAGTTTCTCGACTTCTTCTCCTCATTCTGTTTTTCAGTTATTATTGAGTTCATTCGGTTTTCTTTATGCCTAATCTTGATAATAACTCAACTTTAACCAGATTTGAGCTTAAAATTGATTCATTTGTTGAGGGAGTTTGGGAATCTGTTCATGCATTGCATTTAGACTGCATTTTCTATTTTATGAGCTTTGTCTATTATGCAATTGATTTCTTCTTCATGCTATACACCATGCTACATCATTTGAAGAAAATCACTAGCTTAGGTATGTCCAAGTTCATTTAACTTGCTAAGCTTAAAAATGAAATAAGCCTTAAATGAAAAACTTGATGAAACTTGTTGCTTTTACTTGCTAGGTTTCTTCTCTAGAGGTTTGTGCCATAATTTGAGAAATTTAGGAGTTCTCTAGAGTCCCTATAGCAACTTGGGTGAAACTAGTTTGATCCATGCAGAGTCCTTCAATTGCTCATGAATCGTTGTGCTAAAAATGAAAATTAAACAAAATTGACTCTTCTTGTGCACATACGACTCAACACCTTGTATTCACAAGACCGCTTCCCATTGCACTTGGGATGAACTTGGAATACATCGTGTTTGACCTAGACCATCCTCTTAAGAGCTCATCTTGAGATGGTCGATACGGCTTGAGTCAATTGGTTGTCAAAAGAAAATGCAAATAAATTAAAAACAAAGACATATGTGGGTAAAGAATGCAAATAATGTCAAACATTTGCACCCGCTATGTCTTGTATGATGATAAATCAAAATTTGCATTAAGTGATAAATGAGCCCAAGGACCTTGTATGCTCTTCTAGATTCCCCAACGTGTTGAGTAGGTTGAACTCTAGGTTTTCCTTTTGATCCTTAGAGTGGCTATTCTTCTATTTTGAAACTAAAGCTAAGTGTTGCACTTGTCAAATCTTGCTAAAAATGAAATATTCAAAACTAAGCTCAGATTTGCACTTGGACATGTCTTAGTTTAGTCATCTTCTGAAATTGACAAGCTTGGTGTAATATCCTTCCATTTTGATCAATTGGATAATCCTCAAAGCTCTTTCGATTGCATTTCATGCATACATAAAAAAAATTGATGCCTATATTGCCAAAAGGGGAGATAACGTAGAAAAGGCATCACTAAAAGATAAAAATGTGAATGCTTATTTGGTTATTATGATCTTTGTAAAACTATGCTACTACTTCTGTTGGATCATAATCTCATAATCACATTTGACATGTTTAGTTGGATTTTAGAGTTTTTGTTGAAAACTTGCTCTTTCTTAAATTTAACTCTAAAATCTGAATTCCTCTTCGTCAACTTGGTCATGGTTCTAATTTCTATCTTTGGACCAAGTTTGACTTTGCAACTAAAAATTGCTTTCTTCTTCATTTTCTTCAAACTCAAATTTATGCCTTTTGTGTGGTTTGTCAATATACTCATCAAGGGGGAGATTGAAGGACCATGTGGAGGTCCATCCATATTTGTGATGAGTATTTGACTTTATTTGAGCAAGGTGTGCTCAAGTTTGAGTTTGATTTGGATTGATTTTCAAAATGAAGCAATTTGAGTTGTCTTTGCCAGGAGTGGCAGTACCGGTCGTATGGACGCGGTAGTGATGAGTTGCATGGTTTATTGCACATCTTTGTGGGCATTGCTATGTGAGGAGTTTCCTTGTTTTTGATGGTTGCGGACGACGGTGCTAGGTCATGGTGAGGCGAAGGATGACCGGACTAGGCGAGGCGTCGGAGGTCGAGACGGTTGGGAGATCGCGGAAGATGATCGGAGACGGAGTCCGGCAAGTCAAGAAGACAAGGAAAGGAGATGATGCTAGCTAGATGCGCGTGGATCAATGAGGACCGTCGGATTGAGGTCTAGTTGATAGGTTAGCGGGTCTAGGTAGTATGCTTTGAAAACGTGCAAGAAAACCCGGTATATGTGTGGGTTTTGGGTTAGCCTTGCATGGCTGTGTGTGTGGGTTAATCCTAGCCTTTAGATGAGTGCTCTAGGTTGAGGACTCATCCAAGGGTGGTAGGTGGCCCAAGAGTAGTATAAATAGGGGTGGAGGGTAGCCTCCTTCCCTTGAAGGTGTTGAGGTTTTTATGCTCATTTGAGCTTTGCCCACATGAATGTGAGGCTTTGTAACCTCCTTCCAGAAATGAAAGTTTTATTCATCCACCTCTGAATTTATTTTATGCATTTACATTATGTCTTTACTTTACATAATTTAAATTCAGCATTTACTTTCCGCAATTACATTCCCGCATAATTTACTTTCAAGTAATTTGGATTTGCCTCCCCTCCTTCTAAATGCTGCTGTTCTTGGATGTTTTGAGTGTGTTCATATGGTTTTACATCTCTTTGCACTCTTGGATTGAGTAGAGAACATCTTTTCTTTCAAGTTCCAACTTTGTTCTGAACTTGTTCTTCGCGCAGCAGTCAGTGTATGATTTTGTAAAAATCTAGAAAAATCCTTTTGAGTGATTCTTGTTGGAGGAGGTGCGGGACTCTGATATCCGCTTGCAGAAAAATTTTGGAGTTCACTTGTTGTACCGTTTGGGCGCCATGAGGTGAAAACTGAGCCCCAAACGTTCTGCTCGAAGTTCTTGACCAGACTGTGTTCTTCGATTTTTCGTGTTTTTCTGTAAGGCTTTTTGAGGAGAAATTTGGTGGAGTTCTTCAAGACTCTGATGCTCACAGGAGAAAAAGTCTCAAAATTTTGTGAGCTACAGAAACCCACCAACCTCCTGTGCAAATTGAGGACAAGTTCTGGGAATTCTGCTTTTGCTTTTCTGAAAGTGACTTTTGTGATTTGAATTGATGTCCTTTCTAAAAGCAAGAGTTTGAATTGATTCCTCTTTATCTTGGACACTAGACAACCAGGATTGTGACTCAAAAATCCCCACATATTTTATGGTACTTATCCATGCAAGCTTGGGGTACACATAGTTGTCTAGTTTTTCGGGTTTTTCACAATTCCTTTTGAGCGATCTTGTCGAGGTTTTTGTTGGAGTATTTTGGGGGAATTTTTATTTGCGACCATTCACCCCCCCTCTGTTCGCCATTTCGGTCCTTCACGGTGACATCCAGATTCTCCTGGCGCAGATCGTTTTGTTCTGCCCGCGATGTCTGGAGTTCGGACCGAAGGGATTGCAGCTCGGCCGTATACTCGGCTTTGATGCGTGCTAGGTCGGCCAAATACTCCTGGCGCGTCCGGATTTCAGGGAGCATCCTTTGAATGTACTCGGACTTTCGCTCGAAGCGCTCCCCTATTTTCTATAATCATCATAGCAAAAGGTAAACGCGTGGAAGAAGGGCGGAAGCAGGGACAAAGCGGTTTTGGAGGAAAGCTCACCTGGGCGGCATGCGCACAAGCCTTGGCATGGATGAAAAAGTCATCCCTCTCTCTCTGCTCTTCCTCCGGGTCGTCCAAAAGCTTCAAACCCTCATCATCGGCAAAGGCTGTATCTGTTATTAGCCGGGGGCGAGCAGGGGCTGGCGGGACTCGGTGAATCTCTTCAACCTCAGGGGACGAGCAGGAGGCCGGCTCAGGAGCATCGGGATCTGTCGCAGGGGCAACGCGAACAGGAGACGGCGCCAGGGGACTAGGAGACACTTCGGCGCCCTCAGAAGCAGTTTCCCCTGTCGAAGTATGAACTCCGGGAGGTCCAACCTCAGCAGGGCCCTCAGGCGGAGACCCGACGGGCATATCAAGCGAGGGGTCCCTGTGAAGGAAGATCGTCAGCAAGACCGAAGAATAAAAATGGAGTCAACAGAGTAATGGACCTATTGGATTTCCTCATTTTCATCGGGGGTGTCTTGCGAATAGCTGGCCCACCCCCGGAAGAACCACTCGGACCGCCGCCGACTGGTGCCCCGAACTTCTCTGGAAAACCCACCGGGACTCGAGCAGGTGGATCTTGGATTTTGGGACCACCGACCGGACGTCGGGGGGTCCCGAGGTCATCAGACAGTATCTTCTTTCCCTTCTTTGCAGCAGGGCCCCCTGCTGGAGACCGCGCCCGGCGCTTCGAGAATGACACAGGCGAGGAGGCATTCCTAAGAGGAGGAACACTGAAGAATGCGATGCGATCCTGAAGATGAAAATCAAGAGTTAGCAAAACTTCAAAGAACGAAGAAAACGCAAAATCCTCAATAAAAAACACCTACCGCAGGAGGGGGGTGTGATATGTTGAAAGATTTCGGGCACTTGACAGATAATATGTCGATGCTCGAGATAAATAGTTCTCCAGCCCCGGCACATAATCTCTCCCTTGGCAAATCGTCGGGCCGTTCCCGGGTCGGGTCACTTTGTCCCCTATAAGCGAATCCCAGATGAGCTCGCTCCTTCAGGGGCTGCACCCGGCGGGCGATGAAGTGGAGGGCCAAACCCACTCCTGTGAGCCCGCTATCTTTCAGCTTTCCGATCAGTGCCAAGAGTTCAGACACTTGATCCATGTCGAAAGAAGCAGGGGCGGAACCCCAGGAAATAGACATTGAGGGACGGCGCCCAGTGAACGGAGGCAGAGACAAATCGGGGTTGGCACAGTAAAACCATTCCCTATGCCAGCCCTTGTTGGAGGTCTTGACAGGAATGGCAAAATAGTCCTTCTTCAGCCCTTCCCGCAGTTGGAATCCAGCGCCCCCAATAACCTTGGGGTCGTTTTTGGAGGGATAGGGCTTCAGGAGATAGAGGTGACGAAAGAGGTCGAAATGGGGGCTAATGCCCAGAAAAGCTTCACAAAGGTGAACAAAGAGAGAAATTTGAAGGATAGAATTGGGGTTTAGATTCACCAATTCGATTTCATAAAAGAAAAGAAGGCCGCGAAGGAAAGAACTGATCGGAAGACCAAGGCCGCGGTGGAAAAAGGATTCGAAAACCACCACCTCCTCGGAGCGGGGAGTCGGGACGGATTCACCGGCGGCCGGGCGTGCGGAGATCAGGGCCAGATCAGGCAAGATCCCGTCGTCTACCATGGATTTTAGCTTCTCCTCGGTCGTTGTCGAGGTCGTCCAATCTTGTGGCGAAGGCGGAGAAGGAGTAGAAGAAGACATTCTTGCAGAAAGAGTAACGACGACTTGAGAAGACAAGAATAGCAAAGGTTAAACTTCGTGGCGGAGAGCTCAAGGAGACGAGAAGGCGAAAGGAGAAAAAGCACGACGGAAAGATGAACTGTCGGGTGTCGTACGACCCAGTTTTTAAAGAAAGGAACAGTAAAGGTCTCTGCCAAATCGGCGGGAAAAGGCTGCGAAACGTCTCAACCCTTCAGATTCCTCATAAATGATTTGCAGGCCCATCGCCTCGACTTACGGGGCTTGACAGAATTTGACCGGATCGCGTCGAGGCCACGTCACCCCCATGATGGGGCTCGTTTCCCACTTACCGCATTAAACGAGATGTGGATGGTCTTCAATTTGAGTAAAAACTTGTTTTCTTACGGTATGCCCCACGATTGGGCCTTTGGGTGGTTACCGCATGACGGAATCATGTACCGTAAGATTGAGCCCAAACGGGCACAGATCCATGGGCGTGCTCCACGAGGGCCGAGAATGCCGTGCCGTTTAAACGCAGTATGGGCGCCGCCGGATCTAAATGTGATACGCTCCAAGAGAGCTTAAGCTGGGTTCGACATCAGTCGGGAAAGGGTATCACTCGGCCACGAGCCGTCAATAGTAATATGCTCCAAGAGAGCTTAGGCTAAACCTGACATCAGTCGGGGATGGATATCACTCGGCCATGAGTCGCTTAAAAAAAAGCGTGATACACTCCGAGAGAGTCTAAATCCGCTTCCGATATCAGTCAGGAAAAGACATCACTCGGCCAAGAGCCATGAGAGATCATGATACGCTCCAAGAGAGCCGAGCCGTGCTCGTAGGACATGGGTATCATTCGGCCATGAGCCAAGAAGAACCTCGGCATGACACAAACTGAATTATGTACTATGCTTTGCAGCAGCTGGACACAGGACTGCTTGGCCAGGGCCACGACGCACTCTGAATTGGCACTAAGCTACGAAAGAACGAGTTGAACGTCATCTAGCCTTGAGACAGTGATGAATGTTGCGCGACTCGGGATTACGCAAAGTCAAACGAACTTCGCGATGACCCTAAACTACGTCTCGTAGCGGACAAACGTGTCGTCAATTTCAAGTCATGGACAAAATCCAGGACGCTGTATAACGGGTCCAATCCACCGCCGAAAGATTAAACAAGAGATTCTTCGACAAAAGGTATTTTATTACGTTATACAAAATGCCCTAAGTGCTATATATACAAATTGTGTACCACAGAGGATTACACTTCATGGCGCATCCGCCCAAAGATCGCGACGAGAGGTTCCCTAACCTCGCTAAGGGCGAGCCATACTCGGCGAGTCTTGACCGCCATGCCACGCCGCTTCGCCTCTTCCTCCGAGCGCCTCGAGCGCTCGATCGAATTCTTCCCAACGCTTAACTACACGGGTCCGCCTTTGAAGATACCACGGTGACATGATGAAGGCTGAAGCTAAAAGCAAAAAATTGGAAGATAGAAAGCGAAAGGATACATCACCAAATATTGGCACCCTTTTTATAGCCGGTTCGGACGGAATCGAAGCGAGCGCCGGGATATTAAGCGTCAGAAGCTGAAGAGGTTTGGTGTTAATGCGACTTCAGAAGACGAGGAGTTTTTTCGGCTGAACGAGTTGGCGCAGAAAAACAAGGCAACCTCGAAGACTGCCCGAAGATTATCCAGTGATGAAGATTAAAGGACTTCGGGCGGGAAAATTATCAAATCTACGTTTGTGACGTGATAAGGAGTCTGTGAGACCACTCGCAATAAATCATCTCGGTAAAAGATTCGTACTTGAGAAAAGCAAAGGACGGAATTTATGATCGAGTTCTTCATAATTCGCCTGTTGTAAAAGGAAAACTTTCTTCGATTAGATAAGGAAACCAGTCGGGATTTCAGATAGGAAGCCCAGAGTAAAGCAGTCGGATCATGAAGCACTCGGGTGCTACTGTGGAATATAAGAACTCGGGTACCCTCATGACAGGCCCAAGAGGAAGGCCCAGAAGATACTCCCCATGTCAGGCCTCACTGCCGTACGCAAGGGAACATATCCTAAAGGAAGTTAAACTCATTTTTAGATATGATAGATACGGTTGTAATCCGAGTCGTTAATAGGGTAGATAAAGATGTAAACTCTATCCTATTAACTGACTAGAATCTTGTAACCGATCGGAATCTCCAAACCGATCAGGACTCTGTAAGCCGCCCCACCCCCGCTATATAAGGGAGAGGGCGGGCAACAACATAAGGATCCGATCAAGCCATAGAGCATAGAACACTTCATATTGCCCAGAGCACACTGCGCTTTGAGCAATATCTGATCCAAGAGATCCGCATAATCCCAGCACACAGGATTAGGGTATTACCTCCATCGCTGAGGGCCTGAACCTGTATAAACCCCTTGTCTTGTGTGACCTTCGAGTTTGAGATCAAGCGCCTACCCCATAAATCCATTGCCGACTACAAAAGTCGACAACTGGAAAATAACATTTATGACGTCATGCTGACGTAAGCATCGAATATGATTTTGGGATAATTATTTTTCTGAAGAAAAACCGAATTGTGACGTCATGCTGACGTCACACGACACGTGGCAGCATCTCAGCGCGACACGTGGCTTAGCCACGGCTTGACAAGCGGGTGCATGGATTCAGTCCACGGCCGATGCTAGTCCATTGTGGACCGGTGGCACAATGCCCATGCGCTGGCTGATGCAAGCAACACATGTGGCACCATTGGATTGATGACACGTGGCACCAGACCAACGGATGTGATTAAGACACGCAGCGGTAAAATCACAACCTTTCACGCTAGATCAGACGACGGAGATTAAAGACGATGATGTCTTCAGCAGCTGACGGTGGCGATGCTCGGTCCTTGGGTGACGCGCGGCAGCATGAGATTGGCTCGGTGCGTAGTGCAATCGTGACCGTTTGGTTTGAATCCAATGGTCAAGATCAGATGACACGGCGGTACAGTGGCGGACACGCGACGTTCGATCGACGGCACAACGTAGATCCAACGGCGGACGGGGAATGACCAACGCGGTGAAATTCGAGCCGATCAACTCAAATCCAACAGCGGCGGTAGACGAGAGCGGTTGCGCACACGCGGCGAGATCTGGACCTCACGCTATCGATCGGACGGTCGAGAGAGCTCATGAGGTTGACGATGGTGCGGCAGCTCGGCACAGTGGCACTCTCACCGGAGAGGAAGATGACAACGCAGCCGACGGTGTTCTAGGGCTCCTCCGGCTATGCGAGATGACGGGATCGACGCGTCTCGACGAGGCGGACTTGGATCTGAACACGGACACGGCGGAGGACGACGGACGTCAACGGCAAAAAACCATGCGGCGCTGCTTCCAAACTTCGGCGAGCTTTTGCGGGCGAACGGCGATGGCTCGGGAGGCGTGCGCTTGGGCTACAGGCGCGTCTCGAAGTGTGCAAACCAGAGGTGGCGATGACACATTAAATTGGTGTCTCGACGAGCGCGAACGGGGCGGAAACAAACCCCGAGGTTTGCTGGATACGGTGGCTCAACGGATTTGGAGAGGACCTGTCGGCGTTTTGAGCACCGGCAAGTAAATTTGTAAGTCTAAGGGGCCGCGCGTTCCACTCCCTGAATGGTTAGACTCGGAAGTCCAAGATGTATACTGGTTCAGGCCGAAAGTCCCTACTCCAGTTCGTGTGATGGCGTTGTATTTTCTTTAGTACAGATGGCTGCACAAAGTTTACAAGCGAGAATGCTAATGGCTTAGCGAGATGAGTTTGATTGCCCTCTCTTCCTCCTACAGGGGTTCCTGCCTCCTTTTATACGAAAGGAAGGGGCAGGTTACATCGAGAATCGGGAGAGGACGAGATGGCCTATACTAGGAGCTTCGGTCCTTCGTTGCGCTGACTGATCATCGCCCAGTCTTGCCCATGCTGGGTCGGTAGCTTTAGTCGGTCAGGGTGGTTAGGTATTTCTCCGAAAGCGGCGTACATCTGTCGCGAACCTTACGAATGTTGACGTTCTTTGCGCATGACGGGAGTTGCCTCGGGAGAGGCGTGTCTTCGCATCTTGTATGTGACCGGCTGATGGGACTGGGAGCATGACTTCGGTCAGTCATTAAACCTCCTAGGGAAGGAGCTACCTGCCCTTGTATAGTCACTTCGATTGACCCCGTTCGTGGGGTACATGGCTGTTGTCTGGTAGAGGCTTCGACACGCGGCCCTTGGCAGGGGTTGCCTTGGCACGATCGGAGTCAGGGGATCCCGACCCGTTGCGGGGGGTCGGGAGCCCCGCTTGGTCGGAGCCGGGGGGTCCCGTCTCGCGGCGGGGGTCGGGAGCCCTGCTAGGTCAGAGACACTTCCCTCGATCGGTCGGGAAGGGATGTCTTGTGTGGCCTTGCAGGTGCTTCGGTCGGTAGTGGGCCGGGAGCGGCCTGTTGGGCTTGAGCTGTGCTTGAGGCCGCCGGCTAGTCGCTTTGGGCCGTTGGGGTACCCCTGTTATAAGTATTCATCAGGACCCGATGATGCTAATATGGCACAATCACGATCGTCCAAGCGGCGACGATCCGACGGCCCACACGCGCCAACGACGCGAAGAAATCTCGGCCGTTGGACTAAGATCCAATGGTTGCACGGCTAGGGTTTCGACAGAGCGGCTGTGTGGGCCAGCGACATGGGAAAAATGGGCCGAACTGGAGGGGTTTCGGCCCAAACACTATTCACACGATTAAAATCATTTCTGAATTAAAATAAATCAGTAAAATAGACTAGGCCAAATAATATAGAAAAAATACCAGGAAAAATCTAAAAAAATTCCAAAAAATACTTTAAGACATTTAGGACTCAAATAAAATATTTCCCACAAAAGACCATTAACACTTTTCATTAAATAAATAAAAGGGTGACAAAAGGCTTAATTCAACAAATTCAAAATAAATTAAATTAAATCCCAGAAAATTCATAAAAATATAAAATGCATAATAAATCCAATAAAAACAAAATTTGGGATGTTATAATCCTTTTGTTTAGTCTCATTTTATTGAAAAATGGAAATCCCAAATGTATGCATCTAATACAACTCTATTATTTCTAGATGCATTCCTTGGATTCAATATAAAGGATGAACTTCACCGTAGTCTCAATCTTAAGATGTGCATAATATTTTCAATTCCATATATACATGAATGCACACATTTAGTATTGATCCCTTTACCTCTTTCCATTTATAAAGGATCATTACTTTAAAACAAACTCTTGAGAATATATATAAAACTTGTACAGTTGTAGTATACTCATGTTAATATAGGACAAACTTCAAAGCAATCTCAAATTGAATATGTGCATATTGGTTCAAGTTCAATTCTACATGTGAACACATTTATGGGAGTTTATTCTATGCTTAATAGTCTAAATAGTATCGATCCATTTCCATCACTCCATATAAATTGGATCATGACTTTGAAACCCATTGAATTGAGTATATGAAACTTATGTAGTTGAAATATACTCATAACAATTTAAATTATGTTCGGTTGTCGTTTAATTAAAGAACTATATCAATAGATCTTGGCTTTCCATCATGTGTTGATGGTGTTCTTTGTTGATTAAGGATAATCGAAAGTGATTGAGTATATGAAGCTTTAGTAGCATATACTCAAGACAAATATAAATTTCAATCATTTGTCATTGGGTTGTGGTCAATCATCAAAGGTATAGATCAAAGGATCTTGTGGCATCCATTATGTGTTAATGGAGTGTATTGATGATTGGGACAACCATGCATGTGGACTAACATTTTCAATGAGTTGTGAAATAAGTTAAATCCAAAGATGAAGATTTTGGATGACATCATGTGTTAATGTTCATCAAGTCAAGATTCGGGAAGAAGGATGTCATCATTTGTTGATGAGCATCAAAGATGGATCCCAAAGAGAAGAGAGTTCATCATGTGTTGATGAACAATATGAAGACCCAAAACTTGGAGAGATGATGATAGTCATCAAGCAAAAGCTCCAAGTGGTTGCGCAAGGCAAAGGTATAACTAGCATAGGGCTAAGGATATGTTTATAATCTTTTACCGGTCTTGGTGTTTGGTTAGGAGACTGGGTTGCTAGTATAGGTTGCCGTACTATTAAGAGGGGTCGAGTCTTATAGCTTGAGTCCCATCATGTGTTGATAGCTCAATCCCGCTTACTCTAGCTCACACTTTCTTTATTTGGTTTTTGCATGGAGCAAATATTTGCGAATGTATTTTGCAAATAGTTGTAGCTCATGCTTGCAATTTTATTGATGTTCTTTGCA
Source organism: Otatea glauca (assembly GCA_036346275.1). NCBI lineage: Eukaryota > Viridiplantae > Streptophyta > Magnoliopsida > Poales > Poaceae > Otatea > Otatea glauca. Next base: position 49,207,453 of record CM070728.1, on the reverse strand, counting down.
TAGAGCTTTAATTTGCAAATGTGTTTTGCAAATGGGAGAAGCTCATGTTTGATATTGTTTTGCAAAATGTGTTGTGCAAAATGTTGAAGTTCATGCAAGAACTCTTCTTAGCATGTGACTAGGGTTTACAAATATGTTTTGCAAATTGCTAGAAATCATGTGTTGATCATCACATGGCTATGTTTGAGTTCATGCATGTTCTTTGTGCTTTTGTTTGTTGGATTTGTTATTTGCAAATGTGTTTTGCAAACAAGTTGATATTTGTACAATTCTTTGGAGCATGTGACTAGCATGTGCAAATGAGTTTTGCAAATTGTTTTGATCATGAGTTGATCATCACATGGCTCAAGATTTGATCTTATTGACTCTTGCTAACTTGTAGTCATGCTCTTGATCAAGTCTATGTGAGGGATTTCGAGAAAAAAATAAGATTTTAGACTTGAGTGGCTATATTGGAGTTTATGTGATATTTAGAAATATATATGGTTGCTTAAATATTTAAAAATGATGGAAATTGTAGCCCTATTGATAAGATTTTCATAGAGTCTAAGATCACCTAAATCGGATTTCGGAGTAAAAAGTTATGATTGTTTTAGTTGCTGAAACAGTGGTGCTACCGCCCTACATGGGCGGTAGTACCGTCCGAGTGGTGCTACCGGACCTAGATGGGCGGTAGCACCGCCCCAGCCGTAGTACCGCTCCAAAATATGGTGCTTATTTTCCAGAGAGGTGATTTTGGGTTGAAATGGTCGATGCTACCAATTTTAGATGGGCAGTAGCACCGGGTACTATAGCAACGACTAGTTTCAGTGTATTTAATGCACAAAACTAACCATTGAGCCTGGGGCCATTGCTACCGGTCCTAGATGGGCGGTAACATCGAGTTTTGCATGATTTTTTCAATTTTGCCCCAAACGGTTAGTTTCTTGGAGGGGCTTTATAAGAGGCCGAATGGGAGGGTTTTGTTGTGACTCTAGCACCCATTTGAGGTATTCTTGTGAGAGCAAAACCTCAAGAGCTCCTAAAGTAATATTTGAGTGATTTGAGAAGCTTTTGAGCTAGAGTTTCTTGTGTAAATTCTCTTTAGTGTTCGTTTGCATTCTTATGAGCTAGTGCAAGCCTCTTCACTCAATTGTGCATGTGTTGCACCTTGTGAGCAAGGAGAGAAGGTCTCTAGTTGCATGTGTTGTATCTAGAGAAGGATTGAGCATCCTTGTGCATGTGTTGCACTTGGTGAGGATCAAGCAACACTCTTGACGTATTACTCTTGGTGTTTGCCGACATCTAGACGGTGTGGAGGTGTCATTGGTTCAGTGACCTTCTCAAAGAGGATTGTGAGAAGGCCCGGTGAGTTGTGAAGGTTGGAGCTGCTAGGGAACGGGTAGGATACTCTAGCAAAAAATAAAAATTTTCTACCGTGTAACCAAGGAACCACTGCAAGTTATAGATCACAGAATTACCACTAGACGACCAGACCTGTAGCGGAAATAGAGTCGATGTAGCGCGGTGATGCAGATGTAGTCGTACTAGCCTCGCGCCTCTTCCAACAGCTTCTTGTGACCGTCGCAGGTTGCGGATCGTCCTAGTGTTGAAGCTTCGCAGCAACGCCTCCAAGGTATCCACATGTACGGGGCAGAAACACCACGCGTTGGATTGCTAGCGTCGACTGCGCAGTTCTGGGTGATGGAGGGGTGGTGGCAAGGTTTTCAGGAATTCCGAATTCCTATTGTGTTTTTCGTGTGTCTCTTTTTCACAAAGCCACAACCTCCTCCCTTTATATAGACGTCCCATAATGGGTTTCAACCTTTGAAGCATATTAGGAACTCTAAGTCCATTACAACTCGGATCCCTATCCAAATTGGTTACATCCCCTTAAATGTGCGACCCTATAGGTTCACATGCACTTAGACATGACCCGAGTATTCCTACTCGACTAGACATGGCTCGAGTACTCTGACTCGACCAGACATAGCTCGAGTACCCTTATTCGACTAATCATGGCTTGAGTACTCCTACTCGACCAGACATAACTCGAATACTCTTACTCGACCAAGAACCAGCAGTGGCCTCTAGCAGGATGTGCCGATTTCCAAGTACATGTAAAGATTGGACAAACCTCAACAATGTCCTATATGCATTTCCTTTTGCCTCACAATATCGGTTAAACCCAAGGCGAGTTGTTGTCATCCTTGTTTGGATGGCTCGACCACTCTTTCTCGATGTCGTGACTCGGATTCCCCGAATACATCGAGTTAACTCTTTAACTCGATGACTCAAGTAACTCTTTACTCGAGTAGCATGGCCATGCATTTTTGGAATCCGACCACTCGAGTGGCCTAGAGGTATCTCTCCTGTTGTATTGAGGGGCAAATCCTATCTTGATCGACCACGCCTCGCAACATGTTTCATAACAAACCTGAAAGCCATCTTTATAACTACCCAGTTACGGAGTAGTGTTTGACAACCCCTAAGTAAGCCATTACGCATCTTGAGAACAGGCGATAATCTCAAGTTGAAGGATATAGCATACACATCGTATATGAGACCAACTGATGAAAGAATACAACGTTCTCGCAGTGTCTCAAGGTCGGTCGATCCAACTCCTTGTTCTCCAACATGTGTTCATATTATTGGTTTGATATCTCCATATCTATGACCTGTGAAACATGGTCATCAACCAATACATATGCTAGTCTATTCATATGTGTCCTTATATGTTTATCGACTAGGGATCACTTTTAGAATGAACATAATAAAGATGAATATAGAGTTTCACAAACAAGTCAATACTTATTAATCAATATCAATGATGTTATTCAAAGAACAATCTCATAGTTCATGAACATTTATGGAAATATAATCATCTCTATGATTACCTATAGGGCATATTTCCAACAATCTCCAACTTGCACTAGAGTCCTTCATTTAGGTATCTAATACCCATAGCTCGTGTGTGCCTCATGCTTTGGTTGCGACAGGTGTTTTGTCAACAGATCAGCAACCTTTGAATCCGTTTGAACTTTGCATATCTTTACATCTCTTCTATCCACAATTTCGCTAATAAGATGATATCGCCTAAGTATGTGTTTGGACTTTTGGTGAGACCTTGGTTCCTTAGCCTACGCAATGGCTCCACCATTATCACAATAGAGATTCATTGGGCTGGAGGCACTAGGGATCACATCCAATTCAGAAATGAATTTCTTTATCCAAACACACTTTTTTGCAGCTTCAGAAGCTGCAATGTACTCAGCCTCCATCGTAGAATCAGCAACCGTGTCCTGTTTGGAACTTTTCCAACTCACTGCCCCTCTATTTAAAATGTATACAAATCCAGATTGCGAACGACAATCATCCTTGTCAGTTTGGAAGCTTGCATCAGTGCAACCGTTTACAATGAGCTCTTCGTCACCTCCATAAACTAGGAACACATCCTTAGTCCTTCTCAAGTACTTAAGAATGTTTTTAACCACTGTCCAGTGACCTTCACCTTGATCAGACTAGTATCTGCTCATAACACTTCGAGCATATGATACATCTGGTCGAGTACATAACATAGCGTACATGATAGATCCAATAGCCGAAGCATATGGAATCTTATTCATACGGTCTCGCTCATCAATTGTCGAAGGACATTGAGTCTTGCTAAGACTTATTCCATGTGACATAGGCAATAACCCCTTCTTGGCATCCTGCATGTTGAACCGATTCAACACCATGTCGATGTAAGTACTCTGGCTTAATCCAATTAGCCTTTTCTCTCTATCTCTATAGATCTTTATGCCCAAGATATATGCTGATTCTCCTAAGTCCTTCATAGAAAAACTATTTTTTAGAGAGGTCTTAACAGATTCCAGTATAAGAATGTCGTTTCCAATCAATAATATGTCATCCACATACAAGATTAGAATTACAAGTGCTCTCCCACTAACCTTCTTGTAAACACAAGATTCTTCTACGTTCTTGATGAAGCCAAACCCTTTGACTACCTCATGAAAACCAATATTCCAACTCCGAGATGCTTGCTTCAACCCATGAATGTATTTTTGAAGTTTGCATATTTTACTAGCGTTCTTTGGATCGACAAAACCCTCAGGTTGTGTCATGTACACATCCTCACTTAGGTTTCCATTAAGAAAAGCCATTTTGACATTCATTTGCCATATTTCATAATCAAAATATACAGCAATAGCTAGAATGATCTGTACATATTTAAGCATCGCTACCGACGAGAAAGTCTCGTCGTAGTCAACTCTTTGAACTTGTCAAAAACCCTTTGCGACAAGTCTAGCTTTATAGATGTGAACATTTCCATCAATATTAATCTTCTTCTTATAGACCCATTTGCATTCAATAGTTTTTACAACATCAGGCGGATCGACCAAGTTCCAAACCTGATTGTCTCCCATGGATCCTATTTCAGATCTCATGGCTCCAAGCCATTTCTCAGAGTCTGGACCCATCATCGCTTCCTTATAAGTCGTAAGCTCATCGCTGTCCAATAATAATATACCACGCGAATATCAAGCAGGTACTTTGCGCAACTTATCTGACCTATGTGGCATTAGTGCCTCCTCGATCGAGGCCCCTCCAACTAGAGTTTTCTCTACCACGGGTTCCTCGACCAGATTTTCCCCGATAGGGGCGTCTCTGACCAAGTCCTCCCCGAGTGGAGTAACTCGAACTTCTTCGAGTTGCACTGTTCTTTCACTTACCTTTCGTGAGAGAAACTCTTTCTCTAGAAAGACACAATTCCGAGCGACAAACACTTTTCCCTCTTGTCGATTGTAGAAGTAATATCCTAACATCTCCCTAGGATAGCCCACAAAAAAGTATTTATCCGATTTGGGTGTGAGTTTGTCAAACGTCTGACGTTTAACATAAACATCCCAACCCCAAATTTTTAGAAAAGACAAACTGGGACAATTTCCAGTCCACATCTCATATGGTGTCTTATCTATAGATTTAGATGGTACCCTGTTAAATGTAAAAGCAGCAATTTCTAGAGCGTAACCGCAAAAAGATAATGGTACATCTGACTGACTCATCATTGACTGAACCATGTCTAACAAGGTCTGATTACGCCGCTCGGACACCCCATTCCTTTGAGGCGTGCCGGGAGGTGTAAGTTGTGGAACAATTCCGCAACTCTTCAGATGGTTATTAAACTCATGACTCAAATATTCGCCTACACGATCAGATCGTACAAACTTAATTTTCTTGCCACGTTAGTTTTGTACTTCATTCTGGAATTCCTTGAACTTTTCAAAAGTTTCCGACTCGTGCCTCATTAAGTAGACATAACCATATCTACTATAGTCATTGGTAAAAGTAATGAAGTACTGAAAACCACCTCTAGCACACATGCTCATTGGTCCACATACATCAGTATGTACGAGTTCCAATAAGTCAGATGCCATCTCACAATACCCTATGAAAGGTGTCTTGGTCATCTTACCAAGTAGACAAGACTCACATGTTTCAAATGATTCAAAATTAAATGATTTTAGAAGACCATCTCTATGGAGCTTCATCATGCGTCGTTTCTGACTAATATGACCCAAGCGACAATGTCAAAAGTAAGTGGGATTCAAATCATTTGATCGAAGCCTCTTAGCATCAATGTTATAGATAGATGCATCATCAAGATTTAAAATAAACAACCCATTCACAACGAGAGCATAGGCATAAAACATCTTATTCAAAATTATAGAACAACCATTGTCCTCAATATTGAATTTATAACCTTCTGCCAACAAACATGATGCAGAAATAATGTTTCTACTTAATGCTGGAACATAATAAAAATTATTTAATTCCATAATAAAACTTGAAGGTAAATGTAGTGGCAAGGTCCCGATGGCCAATACAGCAACCCTTGCTTTATTCCCAACGCGGAGATCAAACTTGCCTCTTGCAACGCTCCTAATCCTTGTTAACCCCTACATTGAATTGCAAATATGAGCAACCGATCTGGTATCAAATACCAAAGAGTTGTTAGGAGAATCGACAATATATACATCTATAACATTAATACCTGATTTTGATGGCTTAACTCCACCATTCTTTTTCATATTTGCCAGGTACCTTTTGCAATTTCTTTTCCAATGGCCTGACTCTTTGCAGTAGAAGCATTCACTCTCTGAAGTAGGGCTAGACTTGGAATTAGGCTTAGGCTTGATGCTGGGGATCTTATCCAAAGTTTTAGCCTTGACTTTTCCTTTAGTCTTTGCTTTCTTTTTGAAGCTAGTACTTTCTGCACCATCATCACATGACTAGTGCTTTTCTTAATGCTGTCCTCTGCTTTCTTGAGCATCATATGCAGTTCGGTGAGATTCTTGTTCATATCATTCATATGAAAAGTCATAATGAATTGCCCGAAGCTCGATGGTAGCGATGCAAGAATCAAGTCAGTAGCCAACTCTTGGCTAAGTGGGAAACCAAGTTTTTCCAAGCTCTGTGTGTAACCAACCATCTTGATTACATGAGGGCTCACCGGACTGCCCTCGGCTAGCTTACATCCAAACACGAACTTTAAGATCTCTTATCTCTCAGTCCTGGCCTGGGTCTCAAACATACCCTTAAGTGCCACGATCATATCGTAGGCCTTTATGTTCTCAAACTACTTCTGAAGATCTGAGTTCATAGCACCAAGCATGAGACAGCTAACATCGAGGGACTCATCAACCGCCCTTTTGTAAGCAGCTTTAACAGCATTGGAAGCATTCTCGTCAGGCACATATGGAATTGGTTGCTCTAGAACGTGTTTCTTTTTATCTTGCCTAAGAACAATTCTTAGGTTGCGGGACCAATCCGCAAAGTTTGTTCCATTAGGTTTTTCCTTTTCAATTATCAAACGCAAAGCATAACTAGAAGTGGGTGCAGCAGCAGGTGGTGCCATGATCTAAAATAGAAAATATATGCGAAAATTGAGACAAATATTCATGAAGAGTAACTTGTATTAAACAATTTAATAAAGATACTCCCACTAAATTCCATATCCCTCTTATAGTACTTAATGATTCAAGACCCACAATTAATTAGTCTACTAGTGAGCTTTAGCATCACTGCTAGAAGGCTAATGAATTTGGTAAGCAACCTTTTGCTAATCATATCATTATATGACTCTTATTGTTGGGTGGCATCTCTATGCCCCGTCCCAAACCCTATGCCCCAAGGTCCATAACCGTTATGATGACCTCGTCAAGTGTAACCAATAGTTATGTGTGTGAGTGTCCGACACAAACCCATCTAATCAAGGAAAGTTAATGGCACCCTACTTTAGCAGACGTACCATTAATTTACATAATATTGGATGTTGCAGCCAATTGGGAAGGCATTAATTTTCTTAATATTACATGAGGGATCTTTACTTATATCTTGTTAAAAGCATTCGGAACAACTATATAATATGCATAGAAATAAATAAACAGAAACATAAAAGCAATCATAGATAATCATATTAACTGTGACATAGTATGGCCCTTCACATGGTGATCTCCCTCGCCACATTTCCTGCTTGTCATGCCTCCAAGTGCTTGAGTCCTCCAAGTACTACCACTAAGCTATTACTCCTAATAGCACTAGTAATAAATTACAAGGAGTGTAGAAACATCACAAGTCGACACGCAGGCCATTTATACAAATATAGACAACCTTAGGATGCAATTAAGCAAGACATACATGCCATGAAAATTACACACATGCATTATACACACAAGAGGCCATACTATTCACATCAATCCTGCAAAAACAAGTTATGCATAGAATCGTATTCTACCAAACGATATGAACTCGCAATGAAATATAAGGCGCTGTACACATACGGCGATGGAAAACATAGATCAAATCGTGAATCTGACCATGGAAAACCTCTTAGAGTTAATCATATTAACTTTATTTTCGACCATAGATCCGTGTCGATCAATCCCATTGATCTTCGCATGTTGCTTGTGGATTTACATTTCACGGTCTACCCCGATGGCGGAAACCGACCGGTAGAGGTAAGTAGTGGCACGACTACAACAACATGATCACAGAGTAATGACCTTGAACCCATCTAGGACCATCGGACATGAATTAATCTTATTAACTAGTACCAAAAATCGATCTATCAAATAGAACGACCAATAGAACAGCAATATATCACATCTATTACTACCGCATATCATCATATGCATCTATTCGAAATCTAAAACTTCGCAGCAAGGCTCTGATACCACTGCTGGGGAACGGGTAGGCTACTCTAGTGAAAAATCAAAATTTTCTACCGCGTAACCAACCAACCACTGCAAGTTATAGATCACAGAATTACCACTAGACGCGCAGACCATTAGCGGAAGTAGAGTCGATGTAGCGCGGTAGTACTAGTCTCGTGCCTCCTCCAACAGATTCTAGTGACTGTCGCAGGTTGCGGATCGTCCTAGCGTTGAAGCTTTGCAGCAACGCCTTCAAGGTATCCACACGTACGAGGCAGAAACACCATGTGCCGGAGTGCTAGCGTCGACTGCCTAGTTCTGGGTGAAGGAGGGGTAGCGGCTAGGGTTTCAGGAATTCCAAATTCCTATTGTGTTTTTCGTGTCTCTCTTTTTCACAAAGCCACAACATCCTCCCTTTATATAGACGTCCCATAACGGGTTTCAACCTTTGAAGCCTATTAGGAACTCTAAGCCTATTACAACTCGGATCCCTATCCGAATTGGTTACAAACCCTTAAGTGTGCGACCCTATAGGTTCACGTGCACTTGGACATGGCCTGAGTTTGCCTACTCGACTAGACATGGCTCGAGTACTCCTACTCGACCAGACATAGCTCAAGTACCCTTATTCGACCAGTCATGGCTCGAGTACTCCTACTCGGCCAGACATAGCTCTAATATCCTTACTCGACCAAGAACCGGCAGTGGCCTCTAGCAGGACATGCCGTTTCCCAAGTATATGTAAAGGTTGGACGAACCTCAATAATGTCCTATATGTATTTCCTTTTGCCTCACGATATCGGTCAAACCCAAGGCGAGTTGTTGTCATCCTTGTTTGGATGGCTCGACCACTCATTCTCAATGCCGTGACTCGGATTCCCCGAATACATCGAGTTAACTCTTTAACTTGATGACTCGAGTAACTCTTTACTCGAGTAGCATGGCCATGCATTTCTGGAATCCAACCACTCGAGAGGCCTAGAGATATCTCTCCGGTTGTATGGAGGGACAAATCTTATCATGATCGACCACGCCTCGCAGTATGTTTCATTACGCATCTTACGGAGTAGTGTTTGACGACCCCTAAGTAAGCCATTACGCATCTTGAGAACATGCGACAATCACAAGTCGAAGTTTATAGCATACACATCGTATATGAGGCCAACTAATGAAAGAATACAACGTTCTCGTAGTGTATCAAGGTCGGTCGATCCAACTCCATGTTCTCCAAGATGTGTTCATATTATTGGTTTGATATCTCTATATCTATGACCTGTGAAACATGGTCATCAACAATACATATACTAGTCTATTCATATGTGTCCTCATATGTTTATCGACTAGGGATCACTTTTAGAATGAACATCATAAAGATGAATATAAAGTTTCACAAACAAGTCACGTACTTATTAATCAATATCCATGATGTTATTCAAAGAATAAGTTCATGAACATTTATGGAAATATAATCATCTCTATGATTTCCTCTAAGGCATATTTCCAACAGTTAGCTCACCTACCCGGAGGGGGAAAGAGCTACCGCTAGTGGATTCGAGGTGCTTGGCTTGATTTGTGGAGCCGGTCCAATTCATTTGGGCTTACCTCAATGTGGATTAGGGGAGACCGGCAAATCTCCGAACACTACGGTAAAAATTGTGTGTCAATTGTGGTTTTCTTTCTATTGCTCATTTCATTCTTGCAATTTACATTCCTAGAATTAAATTGCTTGCTTATCAACCTAGGATTGCAAACCTTGATTTAGTTTAGATTATTAGTGCACATATTGAGCCTAAAGGATTTAGGCCTTAATTGTCAAAACTGTTTGATTTACGCCTCCTCTTTAATTATAGGTTTTGTCCATAGTGATCTTTAGAGAAGAATTTTTAAAACCGCCTATTCACCCCCTCTAGTCGGCATCCTCGATTTTACATCCGTGCACCACTCCGGGTGGATGTCATCAGGCACAACAGCGTCCCCACAGCAAGGAAGACCTAGCAAGTAACTAACATCCTCAAGTGTCGGCGCCATCTCATCGCATGGTAGGTGAAAGGTATGTGTCTCCGATTGCCACTGATCAACAAGAGCTTCCAGTAAGCTCCTATCAAACGGAAACCTCCTGGAGGCACCACGCATGTTCTACGCGTCGGCGCCTGTCACCTCCACCATCCATCGTGGGTCGATCCGCCGTGCTCTCATGGGGGTGTGCAAGTGTAACACCCTAATTTTTGCTCTAATTTGAATTTTGAAGTATTTTTGATTTTTTTTGTGAATTTTTGGGAATTTATTTAAGTTAATTTGGATTTATTCAAATAGGACTTTTCTTGAAAACAATTAAATAATGGAAAAGTTTTGGCAAAGTTTTATTGCAAATATTTTAATGGAGTTCCAAACATCTCAAAGTAATTTCTGGAATTTTTCTGGAATTTTTCTGCTATTTTAAAAGCTCCAAATGATTTAATTGAATTTCTGGAATTATTTTAAATGTGAAATGTTTTAAAAATCACATGAACAGTAATGGGCCGAGCCCATTACTGTGCGTGTCGTCGGCCCAACCGCGCCGAAACCCTAGCGCCGCCCAGCCAAGCCGTCCGATCCGGATCGAACGCCTGTGAGTGTGCCACGTCGCCCGCACGCGTGAGCCTTCGGATCGTCGCCGCACGGACGCGCGGGATTGCGCCACGTCGGTCGTCTTCGCGAGATCACCGGAGCTAATGCCGCCGACCGTTTCCGCTCGTTTCGCCGCCTGTAGCGCGCACGTCGAGGCCCCTTTAAGTGCACCGAGTAGCGCGTCCGGCAGAGCTCCTTTCGCTGCGTCTTTTGACTCCTCGCACGCACGCCGAGACCCTCTCTAGCGCTGGCGAGCTCGCCCAGAAGGCGTCTTTGTGCCGCCGTTGTTTTGCTTCCTCTAAATCGCCGTCCGTCGCTTTCCGCCGTGCTCGACCCGTTCGAAGTTCACGAAGCAAGGCGCATCGAGTGGACCACTTCTTCTCGTCGGAGAAGCCTCGCAGTGCCGCCGCCGAGGTCATCTTCCCGACTCGGCAACCTTTGCTTCTTCGCGCCGTCAACCTCGTCGAACGCGCCGACCGTCCGATTTGCATCGTTCGGTTACGGTGAGTCCGCGTAGCCTCCATCTCTGTAGATGTTTAGATTGAATCGTGGCGTTGGATCTTGATGTATGCGGCTTGGATTAGATCTAGTTTCGCGATATGTTTTTGTCTTAGCCGTTGGATCGTTAGTGGATGCGTAGGATTGAGCCACGTCGCGCCTTGAGCGATAAACCGCTCGGTACTGTGAGGCGTTAGATTAGATCTAAGCGGTAGAGATTGGATCTGGTTTTGCCCTAAGGATCCGCGCGTTCAGATTTGAAGCGCGGCGGAGATGGCACCGCACCCTCGCCAAATCACGTGTTGACGCGTGGGCATTTTGATCGGGCGGAGACCAGATCCACCGTCGATTTCGGGCGCATCGTCGCGATTGCGCGCGTGTCGTCGCTTCAACCGAGACGTCGCGATGGCGGCGCGGTCTTGGCCGTTGGATCTGAGCGTGCCATTGGATGTGCGACGCGTGGGCGTGGAGTGCGGCGTCGCCGAATCGCGCGGGGAGATCCGACCGTTGGATGAGCGGCGGTTCGGATCTTGCCGCGTGTCGCGTCGGGATTGGCTGCAAGATCGTCGGCGACGCCACGGCTTGCGTCACCGGTGCATGAGCACGCAGTCTTTGCCGATCCACGGTGGACCGAGCCGAACCGTGGACCCGACCCATGAATCGAAGCAGCGTGGCGGCACTAGAGGCTGCCACGTGTCGTGCTGACGTCAGCAATGACGTCATAAATATTTTTATATATAAAAAATTTTTCGACCGAAAATCATTTCTGTGTTGACATCATCATGACGCGATGCTGACGTCATTTATGCGAATTTCCAGTATAAAAATAATTCAGAAAAATCATATGTTCTTAATTTCTGTATTTTCAGATTTTATTCAAACTTCAAATGACTTTAACTTTTGCATTTTAACTCGGATTTGGGTGATTCAAATTTCTAAAAATTCATAAAATTATGAGATATTTAATGGTGAATTTTATTTGAATTTTTGAGGTCATCTAGTCTTCTGTATTAGCTATTTATTGTATCTTTTTGTTTGTACGCGTAGACGCAAATTTGTCGGAAAGTTTCGAGGATGAATTCGTCGCTCAAGACCAAGCTTCGGAACACGACCAGCAACTCTTTGAAGGCAAGTGATGCTTTGATCATTTTGATCCCAGATTTTAAAATGTAATTTATGCTTTGAAACTATGCATGCTAATTATTTAAAATGAATTTAAATTAATTTGAGATAATGTAGTTAATCAACCCATTTTGTTATGCCACCTTGAATTATTAATTGTATGCCCTAAATCATTGTCACCCTAAGTTTGATTATATTAGTTGGATGTTAATATTGTGCCAACACGGAGGCTAGACCGTGAGTAGATGCTTAGCCTTGCAGTGAGTCATGAATGATCTTTCGAGAAATGCTACAAAATTGACTAATGGAATATTGAATGTATTTTGAAAGTGGTGTGATGATGCCACATGATGATATGGAAGTATGGTGACCTATGTGGTTCCATATTGATGTTGAGTTATTCTTGGCATGTGTTGCACAATAATCAATGGGGTGGGAAATGTTTTAGGCTGGGCAAGTGGCAAGAGGTCGTGTGTGCTGGTGGGCTGTGTGGCGATGGGTTGATGAGTGATGTGAGTCTGTGTGCCACATTGGGCTGTGTGCCCTTTGTTGAGTGTTGGAAGTCTTGCCTTGGTCGATTAAGGACTTCACCTTGCAAGCCTTTGATCCGAGTCACCGTACAACCACATGTCCGATATGGGATGACCTAGTTGACTAGGGTTACGATATCTTTCCTCCGATACCTCGGGGTGACGAGTACACGGGGTGTATCTGTATGGGGCGTACGTGCTACGGCTTGGTGCCCATCCAACGGTGATTGGCCGGTCCTATACTTGGCTCTGTGTGAGGGAAGTGATAGTGAAGGCAATCTGGGAGAGGTTCTTTAGTTAAGGTAGAGGTTCTGAAAAGCTTTGTTGCGGACAATCACGTGTGTGGTGGCGGTGTATCTTGTGGGTAAAGTGTACAACCTCTGCAGAGTGTCAAAACTATTCGAATAGCCGTGCTCACGGAATTGAGCATTGCTCGGGATTACTGATCAAGGGGTAGATTTTCGTAAACAAAACATGGAAGGGGTGGTGTATGCCAAGTGTTAAAATGAACTATTAAGAGTGTGTGCCGAGAAACCTCATGGAAAAACCATTTGAAATTATTATTACATTATAAGCTGTTCTATTGCTTTAATCTAACTAAGATATTGGTTAAAAATCTTGCTTGATGCAAAAGAACCATTTAAGCCAATCCTTTGGAACAAGATCGCATATAGTAATAGTGTTGCATTCATGCATTACTTGTTGAGTGCCTTGTGTACTCACCCCACCTTGCTTTTCACCCCAACATCGGTGGAGGAGACTACACCCGGTTTGGGAGGAGGAGTACATCGAGGACACGATGAACTAGGGGCAAGCCAGTCGGTTGCTGTGGCAAGATGAAGGCTTCCACGACCTTTTTTTATGTTCATTGCTATTTCTTTACTTTGATTAATGTAAGCCTGTGTGGTGACCTATCTGTAAGGAGACCATAAGGTCGCATACAACTCGGTTTATATACATGTTTGCACTATTTATTCTTATATCTTCGTGAATGTCCGTGATGTGCAACCTCGTATGATTTGTGTGTGCTAAGCGTGATCCTCGGATAGCACAGAATACACAGAGGGTCCGGATTTGCGAGTTCGGTCCCGACAGAGGTGGTATCAGAGCAGTCGATTGTAGGCCTTGACCCTAGTTTGGTTGTGCCTAGGAGGGTAAAACTATTTTCTAAAGACCTAATCAACTTGAGCAAGAATGTCAAAGAAATCTCGACTTATCTCTTCTCCCTTATTCATACCTATTTGAATTTTTATTATTCTCTATTTAATTTAAACAAGGTTTGTTTTGGCGAGATGAGGATGATCCATACCTATGGAGAGCGCCGGAGGATACGCCGCAGAGTTATGGCGTATGATGCGATTGCTCGGAGGTTTTGATGCACCAGCATGTCGAGGACTTGGTGGTGCAGGCGGGACTTGGCGTCGCTGGGATGTCAAGATCACAGTGTATGCTCGGGAAAGGACGAGGGCGAGCTGTCCTATCTACATTACGGTCAGGAGGTCTTCTTTTGAGGCCGGAATCCAGGAGACGGCGCGACAGGCGATGCGGCAGATTGCCCGCACTTACTCCGCAGAGTTGGAGGGCACCGTCTTTCGTCACCATCCGCGTCAGGACAACCATTTTGACAGGATGGAGCTCGTGGAGGAGGACGCCACTATCACCCACCTGGCGAGGTACGTCATCGCCTAGGAGGACGCATTGGACGAGACAGTCCAGGAGCTGCAGAGGACCCGCGCCGAGGTCACGGAGGCGAGGATCCAGCTGCGGGAGGGCTTAGCCCACTCCATGCAGAAGATCCAGGAGTTGGAGATGGCTTTATGCGGACCGAGCACTGAGCGATCCACGAGTTACGCGATCAGATCCGGAGGAGCAGAGCAGAGGCAGCACCGGCAGAGAGCAGCAGCCGGGACCAGCAGAGTCGATGGGGTCTTTTGCACCAGTGCGAGAGGTCTTCGTGATCGATTCGCCCGATGCCAGAGCACCCACCAGTGTATGCTCCGGGGGAGCCGCAGTCGGGTTGGCTCGATGAGTGATTGAGTCTAGTAGGGTATAGTGTCGAGACTCGAAGGTTGAGTCGCGTCTTTTCTTCAGAGTCACCATTAGGTGTGAATCGTCATGGGTTCCTATGTTTGCTTACTTGTTTTGGTTGTGAGTGTCTCGTATGCGTTGCATTGCCCTTAGGCACTTGTGAGCAACCATACAGCTTTATATTATATCAATAAAGTGGCTAAATAAATTAAGTTACACCTGTTTCCCCCACATAAATTCTTCTACTTGTCTATGCTTTCTTCTTTTCTTAACCTTGGAAACTTGCAACAGATGGTGAGGACACGTGGAAATGTTGGAGCCAGCGGAAGTGGAGCTAACAGCATGATAACGTAATGAAGAGCCGATTCCTCAACCGCCGCAGTCGATATGCAAAACACAGGAGCCTTCTTGGTCGCCTGGACTCAACTTATGAGCACAATGGTTCAAACCATGCAGCAGATATCCAACCAAGCTGCTGCGAATATTCAACCTAGGGGTAACCATGGACCACACCCCTACTCAAGGTTGTCGGAGTTTATGAGAACCCATCCACCTACCTTCTCAGGCAACGCCAATCCACTGGAGGCGGACGATTGGCTAAGGACAATTGAAAGGAAGCTGCACATTACCCAGTGTGTAGGACATGAGAGGGTACTCTATGCCTCTCATCAACTCGAAGGAACTGCGCGCAGAATGGTGGGAAAACCTGCGCGAGCTCATGAGGACCCACAGAGTATCACGTGGGAGGAATTCACCTCGACTTTCGCCCGATTACCATGTACCCGAGGGTATCATGGATCTCAAAAGGAGGAATTCAAGCACAAGCGAGGTGGCGGTCGGTGGCGATTACGAACAAGTTCACCTAAGCGCACGCTACGCACCGGAGGACGTGGCTACGGATAAGGCCGCACAATCCCGCTTCATGAAGGGATTGAATGCGAGGGTTGCAGTGGGGTGATCACCCACACATTCCTCGACTTCCAAGAGCTAGTTAACAAAGCTCTTATATTAGAGGACAAGCGCCGAGAGTGGATGACAACAGAAGCGCAGAATGGCACAACAAGGAGGTCGTCGGGGCAGCAGAGGCGAGGACGGCACCTCAGCGATTCATCCGCACCGGCCGGAGGAAATGATAGGGTACCACCGCCGCAAAATCCCGATGGGTCGAATGTTCGAGACTCGGCCGAATCGTGGCATAGATCGGAGGAACCTCTCGTGCATGGGAAGGCGTTGCTATCATTGCAATGAAATGGGGCATTTTGCCAATAATTGCCCCAAGAAGGGAGGTGTCACCCGGTCCGCTTTAACACTGGGAACACACGGCAAGAACTCCCGCCAATCGTGAACGCGGGGCATCAACAAAGACAACTCCATCCCAAGGAACTGCACGAGGACGAGTCAACCACATTACGACGGATGAAGTGCGTAACGCCACGGATGTTGTCTTGGGTAAGTTCCTAGTAAACTCAAGATCACCATCGCTTTATTTGATTCCGAGCTTAGCATTCTTTTATTTCCGAGATTTTGCTGTTCAAAATGATATGGAAATAGTGAATCTTAAATGTGTGCTCATAGTCCAATCCCCTGGATCAGAACTCCGATCTAAAGTAGGATGTTCTAGGGTAAGACTAATAATTAATGGGGTTGAGTTCCTAGCGAACTTAATCGTCCTTAATACCCAAACCTTGGATGTTATCCTGGGAATGGATTGGTTAACCAAACACAAAGCAGTGCTGGACTGCGGAAAAAGAGTCATATCGGTCGAGAGCCCGGATGGAAAGAAGATTGAGTTTGAAGCAAAATCAGTGCGGGATGGACAATTGATGGTCAACAGCATGAAGGCTATCGACAGAGGAAGTGCCCATAGTCAATGAATATCCGGACGTTTTCCCGGAAGATTTACCTGGAATGCCGCCAGATAGAGATATCGAGTTCGTGATAGAGCTGGTTCCAGGGACAGCTCCCATAGCTAAGAGACCTTACAGGATGTCCACAGAGGAATTGGTGGAAATGAAGAAACAAATTGAAGAGCTGCTGGAAAAGGGATTTATAAGGCCTAGTTCATCGCCATGGGGAGCACCTGTCTTATTCGTCAAGAAGAAGGACGGGAGTTTTAGGATGTGTATAGACTATCGTGCACTCAATGATGTGACGATAAAGAATAAGTATCCTCTACCTGGATCGATGATTTGTTTGACCAGTTAAGAGGAGCAGGAGTCTTCTCCAAAATTGATCTCCGATCAGGATACCATCAATTGAAGATCCGATCAGAGGATATTCCGAAGACTGCATTTTCGTCAAGATATGGACACTACGAGTTTACAGTGATGTCCTTTGGTTTGACAAATGCACCAGCATATTTTATGAACTTAATGAATAAGGTTTTTATGGAATACTTGGACAAGTTCGTCGTCGTATTCATAGATGATATCCTTATCTATTCCAAGACGAGAGAAGAGCACGCCGAGCATTTGAGGCTAGTCCTTGAAAAGTTGAGAGAGCACAGGTTGTTTGCAAAATTTAGCAAATGTGATTTCTGGAAGAATAAGGTTGAATTTCTTGGACACATAATGACTGCAGCAGGAGTTGCGGTAGATCCAAAGAAAGTGGAGACGGTTCTGCATTGGGAGCAACCCAAGTCGGTAACCCAAATCCGTAGTTTCCTTGGAATGGCGGGGTATTACCGTCGATTCATCGAAGGATTCTCTACGATTGCGAGACCTCTTACGCAATTGTTGAAAAGGAAAGGAAATTCCTATGGACACCGAGTGTGGGAAGAGTTTTGAGGAGTTGAAGAGAAGATTAACATCGGCTTTGTATTAGTTTTACGACGCTCATCAAGACTTTGACATCTATTGTGATGCATCGCGTCGAGGATTGGGATGCGTGTTGATGCAAAATAGGAAGGTAATTGCCTATGCATCGAGGCAATTGAGACCACATGAGGAGAACTATCCGACCCATGATTTGAATTAGCTCTGTAGTGCATGCACTAAAGATATGGCGTCATCATCTCATCGGAAATAGATGTGAAGTGTATACGATCATAAAAGTCTTAAGTATATCTTCACGCAAGTGACCTAAATATGAGGCAAAGAAGATGGTTAGAGTTAATCAAGGATTATAATGTGGGAATTCACTACCATCTGGTAAAGCCAACGAGTGGCGGCACGCCTTGAGCGTAAAGAACCACGGTGTTAATATGTTGATGGAAATAAGTCGCGAAATTGTGTAAGGATTTCGAAATTAGAACCGAAATGGTACGGTATGATTCCTAGCAACTTTGGAAGTAAGACCTACCCTGGAAGATCAAATCAGGGAAGGGCAGAAAGATGATGATAAGATCAATAGAATTAAGGGCAAAATGGATGAAGGCAAAGCAAAAGATTTCAAACTGGATGAACAAGGTACTATGTGGTTTAAAGAGCGCATTTGTGTGCCGAACAAAAAGGAGTTGAAGCAGTTAATTCTGGAGGAGGCTCATGACTCGGATACTCAATTCATCCAGAAGTGCGAAAATGTATCAAGATTTAAAGGAAAGATTTTGGTGGCCAAGCATGAAACGAGAAGTCGCGAATATGTTGCATTATGTGACATATGCCAAAGAGTCAAAGCTATGCACCAAAGACCAGCAGGCTATTACAACCCTTAAAGATACGAATGGAAATGGGAAGAAATTGGTATGGATTTCATAACCGGATTACCCGTAACGCATAAAGTGGATATGATTCCATATGGGTCATAGTGGATCGCCTAACCAAAGTGGCACATTTCATACGGTGAAGACCACTTATTTGGAGACCGGCTAGCGTAACTTTATATGGCACGGATCGTGCGCTTGCACGGAGTATCAAGAAGATAGTATCGGACAGAGGTACCCAATTTACCTCCAGATTTTGGGGTAAGCTACATGAGGCAATGGGGACTCGTTTGAACTTCAAGATCTGACCTACCATCCATGAGACGGATGGTCAAACCGAGAGGGTTAACCGGATATTAGAGGATATGTTGAGGGCATGTGCCTTAGCATATTCCAACTCATGGGACAAGTGTTTGCCTTATCTTGAGTTTAGTTACAACAACGCTTATCAAGCAAGTTTACGGATGTCTCCATTTGAAGCTTTGTATGGTCGGTCCTGTCGAACACCATTGAATTGGAATGAGACAGGCGAACGACACGTCTTTGGACCAGACATTCTTCAGGAAGCGGAAGAACAGATCGCCCTGATCAGGGAAAGATTGAAGATTGCACAATCAAGGCAGAAGAGTTATGCTGACAACCGTCGCAGGGAACTGAGCTTTGAACCCGAAGATTTTGTGTACCTTAGAGTCACACCTCTCAAAGGAGTCAGGAGGTTCCATGCAAAAGGGAAACTCGCACCCAGATACGTCGGACCATTCAAGATCTTGAGCCGCAGAGGTGAAGTTGCTTATCAGTTGGAGTTACCACAGTCTTTGGCAGGAGTGCATGATGTATTTCATGTATCACAACTGAAGAAGTGTCTTCGAGTACCGGAGGAGCAAACACCTTTGGAGGCAATTGATCTGCAGGAAGATCTGACTTACAAAGAACATCCGATGAAGATTCTGGACGTAATGGACAGAGAGACAAGGAACAAGTCAACACGTTTCTGCAGAATTCAATGGAGTAACCATTCGGAAAGTGAAGCCACGTGGGAACGCGAAGAAGACCTGAAGAAGGAGTTTCCTAACCTATTTACGTCAGCGACCAATCTCGGGACGAGATTCATTAAGGGTGAGGTTTGTAACACCCTAATTTTTGCTCTAATTTGAATTTTGAAGTATTTTTGATTTTTTTGTGAATTTTGGGAATTTATTTAAGTTAATTTGGATTTATTCAAATAGGACTTTTCTTGAAAACAATTAAATAATGGAAAAGTTTTGCAAAGTTTTATTGCAAATATTTTAATGGAGTTCCAAACATCTCAAAGTAATTTCGAATTTTTTCGAATTTTTCGCTATTTTAAACGCTCCAAATGATTTAATTGAATTTCGGAATTATTTTAAATGTGAAATGTTTTAAAATCACATGAGCGAGAATGGGCCGAGCCCATTATCTTGGCGTGTCGTCGCCCAACCGCGCGAAACCCTAGCGCCGCCAGCCCAAGCCGTCCGATCCGGATCGAGCGCTGTGAGTGTGCCACGTCGCTCAGACGCGTGAGCCGCCGGATCGTCGCCGACGGACGCTGCTGGATTGCGCCACGTCGGTCGTCTTCGCGAGATCACGGAGCTAATGCCGCCGACCGCTTCCGCTCGTTCGCCGCTTTGTAGCGCGCACGCCGAGGCCCCTTTAAGAGCACCGAGTAGCGCGTCCGTGAGCTCCTTTCGCTGCGTCTTTTGACTCTCGCACGCACGCCGAGACCCTCTCTAGCGCTGGAGAGCTCGCCGTAGTTGCATCTTTGTGCCGCCGTTGTTTTGCTTCCTCTCGCCGCCGTCCGTCGCTTTCCGCCGTGCTCGACCCGCCCGAAGTTCACCAAGCAAGACGATCGAGTGGACCACTTCTTCTCGTCGGAGAAGCCTCGCAGCCGCCGCCGAGGTCATCTTCCCAGCTCGGCAACCTTCGCCTTCGCCGCCGTCAACCTCGTCGAACGCGCCGACCGTCCGATTTGCATCGTTCGGTTCGTGAGTCCGCGTAGCCTCCATCTCTGTAGTGTTTAGATTGAATCGTGGCCGTTGGATCTTGATGTATACGGCTTGGATTAGATCTAGTTTCGCGATATGTTTTTGTCTTAGCCGCTGGATCGTTAGTGGATGCGTAGGATTGAGCCACGTCGCGCCTTGAGCAAAGAAACCGCCGGTACCGTGAGGCCGTTAGATTAGATCTAAACGGTAGAGATTGGATATGGTTTTGCCCTAAGGATCCGCGCCGCTCAGATTTGAACGCGCGGCGGAGATGGCACCGCACCCTCGCCAAATCACGTGTTGACGCTGTGGGCATTTTGATCGGGCGGAGACCAGATCCACCGTCGATTTGGGCGCATCGTCGCGATTGCGCCGCGTGTCGCCGCTGAACCGAGACGTCGCGATGGCGGCGCGGTCTTGGCCGTTGGATCCGGCGCGCCATTGGATGTGCGACGCGTGGAGGCGTGGAGTGCGGCGTCGCCGAACGCGCGGGGAGATCCGACCGTTGGATGAGCGATGTTCGATCTTGCCGCGTGTCGCGTCGGGATTGGCTGCGCAAGATCGTCGCCGACGCCACGGCTTGCGTCACCGGTGCATGAGCACGATCTTCGCCGATCCACGGTGGACCGAGCCGAACCGTGGACCCGACCCATGAATCAAGCAACGTGGCGGCACTAGAGGTCGCCACGTGTCGTCTTGCCGTCGCCAAGAATGACGTCATAAATATTTCTATATATAAAAAATTTTTTGACCGAAATTCATTTCTGTGCTGACATCATCATGACGCGATGCTGACATCATTTATGCGAATTTCCAGTATAAAAATAATTCAGAAAAATCATATTTTCTTAATTTCTGTATTTTCAGATTTTATTCAAACTTCAAATGACTATAACTTTTGCATTTTAACTCGGATTTGGGTGATTCAAATTTCTAAAAATTCATAAAATTATGAGCTATTTAATGGTGAATTTTATTTGAATTTTTGAGGTCATCTAGTCTTCTGTATTAGCTATTTATTGTATCTTTTTGTTTGTACGCGTAGACGCAAATTTGTCGGAAAGTTTCGAGGAAGAATTCGTCGCTCAAGACCAAGCTTCGGAACACGACCAGCAACTCTTTGAAGGCAAGTGATGCTTTGATCATTTTGATCCCAGATTTTAAAATGTAATTTATGCTTTGAAACTATGCATGCTAATTATTTAAAATGAATTTAAATTAATTTGGGATAATGTAGTTAATCAACCCATTTTGTTATGCCACCTTGAATTATTAATTGTATGCCCTAAATCATTGTCACCCTAAGTTTGATTATATTAGTTGGATGTTAATATTGTGCCAACACGGGAGGCTAGACAGTGAGTGGATGCTTAGCCTTGCAATGAGTCATGAATGATCTTTCGAGAAATGCTACAAAATTGACTAATGGAATATTGAATGTATTTTGAAAGTGGTGTGATGATGCCACATGATGATATGGAAGTATGGTGACTGTGTGGTTCCATATTGATGTTGAGTTATTCTTGGCATGTGTTGCACAATAATCAATGGGGTGGGAAATGTTTTAGATGGGGCAAGTGGCAAGAGGTCGTGTGACTCGTGGGCCTGTGTGGCGTGGGTTGATGAGTGATGTGAGTCTGTGTGCCACATTGGGTGTGTGCCATCGTTGAGTGTTGGAAGTCTTGCCTTGGTCGATTAAGGACTTCACCTTGCAAGCCTTTGATCCGAGTCACCCGTACAACCACATGTATGATATGGGGATGACCTAGTTGACTAGGGTTACGATATCTTTCCTCCGATACCTCGGGGACAAGACACGTGGGTGTATCTGTATGGGGCGCGCACTGCTACGGCTTGGTGCCCATCCAACGGTGATTGACCGGTCCTATACTTGGCTCTGTGTGAGGGAAGTGATAGTGAAGGCACACTGGAGAGGTTCTTTGGTTAAGGTAGAGGTTCTGAAAAGCTTTGTTGCGGACAATCACTGTGGTGGTGGCGGTCAGATCTTGTGGGTAAAGTGTACAACCTCTGCAGAGTGTCAAAACTATTCGAATAGCCGTGCTCACGGAATTGAGCATTGCTCGGGATTACTGATCAAGGGTAGATTTTCGTAAACAAAACATGGAAGGGGTGGTGTGTGCCAAGTGTTAAAATGAACTATTAAGGTGTGTGCCGAGAAACCTCATGGAAAAACCATTTGAAATTATTATTATGTATAATCGTTTCTCTTGCTTTAATCTAACTAAGATATTGGTTAAAAATGTCGCTTGATGCAAAAGAACCATTTAAGCCAATCCTTTGGAACAAGATCGCATATAGTAATAGTTTGCATTTCATGCATTACTTGTTGAGTGCCTTGTGTACTCACCCCACCTTGCTTTCAACCCCAACATCGGTGGAGGAGACTACACCGGCTTGGGAGGAGGAGTACATCGAGGACACGATGAACTAGGGGCAAGCCCGATCGGTTACTCGTGGCAAGATGAAGGCTTCCACGACCTTTTTTTATGTTCATTGCTATTTCTTTACTTTGATTAATGTAAGCCTGTGTGGTGACCTATCTGTAAGGAGACCATAAGGTCGCATAACTCGGTTTATATACATGTTTGCACTATTTATTCTTATATCTTCGTGAATGTCTGTGATGTGCAACCCTGTATGACTGTGTGTGCTAGCGTGATCCTGGACTGGCACAGAATACACAGAGGGTCCGGATTTGCAGGTTCGGGTCCCGACAGCAAGCGTAGCGAGCTAAGCTCGAGCGGCGGCTCCCTGTCTGTTGGTGGCAAGGTGGCTAAGCAGCACTTGTGAGTCGCGTCTATCACTGGGTCAAGTAGCTCATACTGTCCGCTGCCCGTCATACCTGCAAGTGAACCATTCAATGTTAGTACGAATTCAATACAAATTGAATAGAATAATTACACATACGAACTGAATACAATAATTGAAACTGAATACAACAATTTCACATGCAAATTGAATACAATAATTACACATACAAAATCCATAAAATAATTTCACATAGAAAGTCCATACATTAATTAGACGTACAAATTCCATACGAATTACATACACTAATTTCACAGATGGATTCCATACACTAATTTCACATACGGATTTTGTATAATAATTTGACATGCAAAGTCCATACAATAATTTCGTGGCCTTTGAACAGTTGGGCAATACTTGAATGTGTGCCTCGTCTCCTTACAAACTGAACATTTCTTTACATGACACCCACTTTCCACTGCGTCCAAGTCATTTCTTATATGCCTTGTCTACTGACAGCCTACGCCCTTTAGCCTGGTGAAGTCCAAAACCCACCGTGTGTCCTCCCAACTCTGATGCTTCGTGAACAAATTGACCACTCGAAAACCGTAAATTTCTGCACTCCAAGTTGCCATCACTGCTTCCTTCATGAAGTATTGTGACACGAATATGCCCGGATGCATACTTATTGTTGAGCAGGCAGCCATGACATGTGCGCATGGCCGGTGTAACGGACGAGGTTTGTTGCAGGTGCACGCACATGTTTGCCTCTATAGGATGCACTCATGAGCAACTTTTCGCCGGTTTGTCTCTCGACCGGCTTTCTCTTTACACAGTACCTCGAAACGAAGCTCCGTCGTGCCCATCTTCAATGCTCTATGCATCTCCCCTTCTTTCCTTTCTCCTCCATGTATGTAGAAATCATCTCAGAGTATTTCACTGAAGCATCATTCATGCAGACTAACAACCTAGCATGACGATCCACAAAATACTTCGTGATGCCATGAAGAACACCCTCCACTATAGCTACTAGGGAAGGGGTCTTAGACCCCACATTACCCAATTGTAAACCTTAGCCAGTTTTGTTATCGTGACCCCATACCTGGCACCGTCGGCGTCATAAAGCAAAGCCCACTTCTCCCTAGGTTCATGCTCTATCCATTCGGAAAAGCACTTCATGGCCCTTCCGTTCCTTCGAACCAAGTGTGGAGGGTCTATAGGTAACTCTTCAAGTGCTACTGGGCCCTCCTCTGTGCCAAGAGTTGCCCTCTTCGCTGCCTCCGCTGTATGCCTTGATGTCAACTTGTCCAACTTCCTCCAGAGTGTATTGAACTTTCTCTGCTGGTTCTGGTCGCACAACCTCTTGAAAAGCTTTGTAAGTTCATCATTCCTGAATTTCTTGTAGAAGTTGGTATCCATGTGCCGCTTACACCGCCTACTTTGCAAATCAGGCCATGGATGTGTCTCATCCGCACCCTCCTGCAACTGCACGATCACCTTCAATAGCCTGGGTTGCCGATCGTGTCTGACACACACTCCAAGCCGCTGATCCAAGACGCTGGCTTTCACATTCCTTAGAAACCATAGCAAGATATCAGTGTTATCACGCTCCACGAATGCGAGCGCTATGGGAAGAACCTGATTGTTGCCATCTACTTCTGGGGCAGTCAATATCTGGCCTTTGTACTTCCTAGTCAGAAATGTCCCGTCTATGCATAAAAATGGACAACAACGTCTGAGAGTGTTGATGCATGCACCGAAAGCAAAGAATGTCTGCTTCAGTACCATCTTCCTAGGGAAGCGCTACGAATGCTACTCACAAATATCGACATAAGTCCCAACATTCCTTTCCTTGATCACCTGAAGCATACCTGGCAAGTTCTAATAGGAGTCTTCATACATACCAAACCTTGCTTCCAATGCCTTCTGCTTCGCTCTTCATGCCTTCGCATAGCTTATGGTGTATTGGAACCGCTGCTCTATTGCAAGTATGATGGCACGTGGCTCTAAATCCAGGTTGCCCACAATGTCCCCGTATATTGCATTTGCATCAAACACTAAAGATATGTTTTTGTGCGACTGCGTCGACTCCGTTAGCATGCAGCTGTGTGGGACAACTATAGAACACTTCCAAACAGTGTCCTACTTAGGCTGGTACGTATGGACACGTCATGGGCAACCCTCCATCTGGCATCTCACATCGTACACCCGTTGATCTGACTTTGCAACCTTAAAGGTTCTCCGCAGCGACACTGCCCATACTATCACTGCTTCTTGCACCTCACATTTATTCTTGTAAATCGCTCCTTGCCTCACCTCATTTTGATCGTACTCCCATGCGACATCTTCACCCTCGTTGACCACAAGCCTATCGAACTAGCACTCCCCCCACTCCGCAGAGAAATGCTCTTGATCAATTTCATGAATACTTAAAGCCTCGTAGTCACGGCTCTCTACCTCCATCATTTGCACCAACAATTCAATATGCTCTCCCTAGTCTGTCATACCCATTGGTTCCTGCACATCTGGCATTAGAACATCGACTTGCGCACCTTCAACTCCCTCCTGACCACAACTCACATTCTGTTTCTCTAAGCATTCTGCACTTCGGCTACTCTCCCCAACTTCCTCTGGTTCATCACCAACAACATCCTCCTGCATCACATGGCCAGCATAGACTTTCTGAAATACTTGCACCAACAACACTAATGGCCATCCTTTCCCATTCTCCATTCTTACATACGAGCTCAATGACTTTGGCCCCTTGAGAGTTCCACTAACTCTCAATACGTGCAATCTTGTCTCCGACACCCTACCCTGCACAACTTGAGAACATGAAAATCACAGTCCAACGAGAATAGGCGGTACAACCATCTGGTAACTGTGCCCCAAGAATGCTCCTCTGCACGTGACAGGCTAGCAACCACACTTGAAAAATGATATAGTTCCACCTCTTGTGCACCCATGTGTGGAACTCCTTCTCCGTAGTGTATTTTAAATTGTACTCGTTCATCCATATTTGTCAAGCATTTCATCACATTCTTACTATGTGCACAACGTAACACTATCAACTCTATTAGTACCTACTACACCTTATAAATTCTAAACCTACCCATACCGCTACAAATATGTACCATGACTACCTACTCTACATTACTTCAAACAACTGTTGCATCCATACATAAATTTATTTTTTCAACTACATACTACCCCGCATACTTTTCACAATTTTGTATGTCCAATTCAATCAATACTAACAATACATGCACGTACTAATCTAAAAATACTTATATATGGGTACATAACTATTGCTACTCTACACGGCTAATTATTTACAAATCTAATTAATCTGGTTGCTAAATAATGTATCTAAAAAAATATTGGTACTCTACACAGCTATATACCTACAAACCTAATTAATCTTGTCGCTAAGTCATGTATCTATCTAAATAACTATTGCTACTTTACACAGCTAATTACTTATAATCTAATTAATCTGGTCATTAAGTCCTATATCTGAACAACTATTGCTACTCTACACAATTATCTACTTACAAATCTATTTAATCTGGTCACTAAGTCATATTTTCAAATTATAATTTAACTGAGAAAAAAATTACCTCAAAAAATACTGGGGATTTTCTTCCTCCTCCTCCCCTTCTCCTTTCCTTTCTCCTCCTCCTCCTCCCCTTCTCTTTTTCCTCGCCTCTTTCCCCTCTCTTCTCTTTGGCTTGGCTAGCTAGCAACTCTGGCAACTGAGCGCTCGACCAGCCTTATATGTGTTCTCTGTCGCCATTTCAAATGGCGACAGAGAGCTTGACCATTGCCGACAGGCCTGTGTCGCCGTTTCAAATGGTGACAAAGAGTCTGTCGATATTTGAAATGGCGACAAGCTCTCTGTCGTCATTAGAAATATCGATAGATGGCCTATTGCTGTTTCAAATATCGATAGGTGGGTATTCTTGTAATTTTTTGGATCGGCATACTACTTTTGTGATTTTTTAATATTATCTAAAAAATTCTTAAAACAAACTACGAGATGCAAATCTATTGGTTGCTTTTTTTGTTACAAATGGACGTTTATCCATTCTTTTTAATAATCATATATTTTTTTGCAAAGCAAAGAAGCACATCGATTAATGCTTGTAGGTTGGTAAACCATCACATATAAGTAGGGTGAAAATGGGCTTGATATTTTTCACCCGATCCGGAACCGGATTCGGGATGGGATTTGATTATCCGGCCAGATCCAAGACAGAATCCAGATATTTAAATCTAGATTCAGGATCGGATTCAGAGTAGTCAATATCCAGTAAATACAGGATGG
The DNA here is from genome assembly GCA_036346275.1 of Otatea glauca. Lineage (NCBI taxonomy): Eukaryota > Viridiplantae > Streptophyta > Magnoliopsida > Poales > Poaceae > Otatea > Otatea glauca. The sequence continues at coordinate 49,179,731 of CM070728.1, read as the reverse complement.
GATCCAGATATCAGAATTTTTCCTATTTGGATATCTGGATTTTTCCTATTTGGATATCAGCAAGCAAGGCCCAACCCATTCATTACATATTTTCCATGGCATCCCTTTTATATTGACAATTAATTGGTTCTATTGATCCTCACATAGCATATTCTTTCTATGATGTCTATTAGAGCTGATTGATATATAACTTGCTAATATAGTCATATACTTGTATGGTTTGATTCAACATATATTACTCTATATATGCATGTATTATCCGTAAATCTTTATCCATTTTCGACCCAGATATGTCACATATCCGTCTCGTGTCTGTATCCCGAATAACCCGGCTTCATATCTATATCAGACTAGCCCGTCACTACTACAGAAAACATGATCACTGCCGGTTTCAAGTCCTCGTTATTGCCGGATATGGGAACCGGCAATGATTGGTCGACAGTGATAGTCTGACAATCACTATCTGTTCTAGAACTGGCAGTGATACATATATCACTACCGGTTTGTATGCGAATCGACATTGATAGTCTGTCGATTCGTACATCCAAAAAACACTCGGTAAAATCAAAAAAAAATATTTGCACCACGAGGACCCTGTATTCGCACGCATGCGTCAAAAGACACGATTTTCGCGCGAAATACGCGCGTGTACAATTGCTAGCAGTCGAACTAGTGACCTGCTACTCCATGCGTGTGCCCCTCACCATCTCACCTATCATTCAGTCCTCAACTAATATAGGATATATTTTCCTTTTATTTCTTTTGTCTCTGAAATTTTTTATGATTATTTGGATATCTAAATGATTTCAAATGGAAAGATTGTCAACTACAAAGTTGCAGATCTCGTCGAGAGCTACAATTTTTATATAAATTTTATCTCCATCCGACTCCGTATGAAAAAGTTATGATGTTTCGAAAAATGGTTGATAGCATTATTATTGCCGGTTGGTAATACGAACAGCCAACCGGTAGTGATACCATTATTTGGATATCTAAATTACTTCAGATGAAACAGTTGTCAACTAAAAAGTTGTAGATCTCGTCGAGAGCTACAAGTTTCATATAAATTGTATCTCCATCCGACTGCGTATGAAAAAGTTATGATTTTTCGAAAAATAGGTGATAGCATTATTACTGCCCGTTGGTAATACGAACCGCCAATCGGCAGTGATACCATTATTTGGATATCTAAATTACTTCAAATGAAAAAGTTTTCAACTACACAGTTTTAGATCTCGTCGAGAGATACAATTTTCATATAAAGTTTATCTCCATCCGACTACGTATGAAAAAGTTATGATTTTTCAAAAAATAGTTGATAGCATTATTACTACCGGTTGGTAATACTAACTGCCAACTGGCAGTGATACCATTATTTGAATATCTAAATTACCTCAAATGAAAATTTTGTCAACTACAAAGTTGTAGATCTCATCGAGAGCTACAATTTTCATATAAATTTTATCTCCATCCAACTCCGTATAAAAAAGTTATGATTTTTCAAAAATATCAACACTGTTAGTTCATGTCGTCCATTATCACTGTCGGTTCTTGTTCCGAAAAGGCAGTATTAAGGGATTTATCACTGTCGGTTCTTCTAAAAACCGACAGTGATAGTATTACTGCTGGTTTTTGTCCGAACCGACAGTAATAAGGGATATATCACTACCGATTCATCAAAAAAAGCCGTTACTACTGGTTTTTCATCCGAACCAACAATGATAATATTATTACTGCCAGTTTTTGATGAACCGGCAGTGATATGGCGGCAAGGATCATTGATTCTGTAAAAGTGTGTATCCGTCTTCGAATCTAGAAAAAATATAAATTAAAATACAGGAAAAGCAATATCTGCCCGTATCTAACCCGTTTTCACCCTACCATATAGTGCATCAGGAGAGGATTTAGTCGACTAGGCCAGTGGCCCGAAACAAGCTTGAATTTCCCAATTTACTGAATAAAAATATGTTTATTTAATTATTTTTTGGAATAATTTTTTTGTATTAAATTCTTTTTTGGAATAAAAATGGTTGCTTCAATACGGTAATAAAGCCGCATGGTGTGGGTAAAAGAGAGTTTGCTAACTTCTATGATTTTTCCTACACATTACAAAATGAATTCCATACATGGTAAGCAAAGGAGAATGTAATGACCTCCATTATTTTTCCTATGAGCCACAGAATGAATTACAACGGTGAATTTCTGTGGCATGTTAACAGTGCATGTGGGAGTTTTCAATGAATTTAACTCATTTCGATAGTAAATGCTCACTTGAATGGCTTGATAGTGCAGCACGGTGTAAGCAAAGAAGAATATGCTAACTTCCATTATTTTTCCTATGCATCACACAATAAATTCCAACGGCGAATTTCTCTATCATGTTAGTGGTACAAGTGAAAGTACTATGTGAAAGTTTCAGCTCATTTAGAGAAAAAAAATGCTCGCGTGAATAGCCTAATAAAGTCACATTGTGTAGTCAAAAGAGTAAATGCAGACTTCCATGATTTTTCATGCATATTACATAATGAATTCTAGCAGCGAATTTACGTAGCACGTTAATGGTGCAAGCAGAAGTTCTTCATGAAATTTTTAGCACATTCAGATAGTAAATACTTGCTTTAATAGTCTGATAAAGCCGCATGGTGTAGACAACATAGAATGTGCAGACTACCATGATTTTTCTTGTGCACCACATAATGAATTCCAGCAGTGAACATCTATGGCATGTTAGTGGTACAAGTGGAAGTACTATGTGAAAGTTTCAGCTCATTTGGAGAAAAAAATGTTCGGCTGAATAGCCTAATAAAGTCGCATTGTGTGGGCAAAAGAGATTGTGTAGACTTCCATTATTTTTCCTGCACATTACAGAATGAATTCTACCAGCGAATTTATGTGGCATTTAAATGGTGCAAGTAGGAGTTCTCTGTGAATTTTTTTAGCACATTCGGATAGTAAATTCTTGCTTTAATAGCTTGATAGTGCTACATGGTGTAAGCAAACGAGAATGTGTTGACTTTCATTATTTTTCTTATGTGCCATAGAATGAATTCCAACGGCGAATTTCTGTGGCATGTTAACAGTGCAAGTGATAGTTTTCAGTGAAATTTTAAGCTCATTTTGATAGTAAATGTCACTTGAATGGCTTGAAAGTGCCGCATGATGTAAGCAACGGAGAATGTGCTGACTTCTATTATTTTTCCTATGCACCACGGAATGAATTCTAGCGGCGAATTATATGGCATATTAGTGGTACAAGTGGGAGTTCTCGTTGAAATGTTTAGCTCATTTTGACAGTAAATGCTCAATTGAATGCCCTGATAGTGCCACATGGTGTAAGCAAAGGAGAATGTGTTGAATTCTATTATTTTTCCGATGGGCCAGGTAATGAATTCCAACATCGAATTTCTTTGGCATATTAACAATGTAAGTGGGAGTTATCAGTGAAATTTTTAACTCATTTCGAACTTCTATTAACAGTGCAAGTGGGAGTTATCGGTGAAATTTTAGCTCATTTCAATAGTAAATACTCAGTTGAATGGCCTAATAGTGCTACACGGCGTAATCAAAGGAGCATGTGGTGACTTTCATTATTTTTCCTATGCGCCACACAATGAATTCCAACCAAAATTTCTGTGGCATATTAACAATGTAAGTGGGAGTTACAACTGAAATTTTTAACTTATTTCGACAGTAAATGCTTACTTGGCCTTATAGTGCCGCAAGGTGCAACCAAAGGAGAATGCGATGAATTCCAAGATTTTTCTTATGAGCCACATAATGAATTCTAGCGTCAAATTTTTATGTCATCGTAATCATTCAAGTGGAAGTCCAATACGAAAGTTTCGGCTCATTTGGAGAAAAATGCTCATCTGAATTTTTGCTGAATAGGAAATCTAATTATGAAAATAAGAAGATGAAGATATAGGTACTATCTCGGTATTTCTCTCTGGCGTTGAACAAAAATACTTGGCTTTTTTTTATAGACAATGATGTACTCTTTGCTTCTTCTCATCCTCAGTTCCTTGCTGTGATGGTGGCCTTGCACTGTGATGGTGGCCGGATCCCCAAATTTTCTGGCGTAATTAAAATTCTTCTCCCTCCACATAAAATATCTTAGATACCTAATCCTCAACTAACTCAGTTAGGCATGAGCATTCGGTTTTTTCGATCTATTCGGTTCGGTTTTAAAATAATTCGGTTTTTGGAAACTAGCTACTAAATTTCTCGGGTCAAAATGAAAAATCGAATCGAATTAACCGAAATATTTCGGTTCGGTTAATTCGGTTTTTCGGTTAGCCAAAATATGAATAAAAATCAGGTAGATTAGATTTAGTCCTTCTCATATCACAACGCAGAGTAGGGATAAACCCAAACAATATTCATAGGTCATTACAGTATAAGCATAATAGAACATATGAATATACCAAACATATGCATAAATGTGTTAGAACATGAGAATTGTTGGTATTGTATATGGGCTATTCAGTTATTCGGTTATTTCGGTTTTTGGAAGCGAAAAACCGAACTGAACACCGAAAACCGAATTATACTAAAATAAAAACTGAATCGAAAACCAAAAAACGGAAATAATCGGTTAATTCGGTTCAGTTTGATTCGGTAATTCGGTTTACAAATGCCCACCCCTAAACTCAGTCCCAAAACATAATAAATATGCACTCGTAGTTCAGAGTTTATTATTTGCTCGATTTTTTCTCATCATGTCTCACGACAGCCACTGCTCGAGCGAAATGCCCGACCACCACGTTGCCTCGCCTCCATGGTCTTGCCGAGGCTCCTCCAAGGCCATCCTCCCCACCACCATTCAAGCCCCACCTGGCCTGCTCCGTACGAGCAGAGGCGATGGAGACATCGGGGATGCAGTGGACGCAGCTGTGATGGCGCGCGGCGAGCGCATGGCCTACTTTGGCGACAAAGACGGGCTTGGGAAGAGAGGGCGCATAGCACAAGCTCGGGTCACGGACGAGGGCGGCAAGTGAGTGTTAGAAATGAGGCACAAGTGGCCTATTTATCTTTAATGTCAAAGCTACAAATAATAGTACCATATTGTTAGTTGAGAGGGGAGAATACCAATTTAAAAGGGAGAGCTCCCACTATATCTTGTAATGAGACATATGGAGAGTGAGGAGCTGGCTAAAGTCACACGCACGCGAGCGCGTGTGTATTTCGTGAATTACCGTGTATTTCCGCGTGTTTTTCTCGCGTGACTTGCGACGTCGCGAGTCGCCGTGCCGTGCCGTGGATTAAATTCCTGGTACGTTTAAACCCTTTTTAAATTTTCGGTTTCTCTCTATTATTAGTGAATTAATTGGGTCATTTACTGAGAATTGAAACAGCCATGATAATGGCGCGATTTCTAATAGAAATCACAATTGAATGACCTGCGATTACTAGCATTTAATGGTGACCATTCGTGTGAGGTGTAAAATCGGAGACGCCCGCATGATAGAAGTCTGTTGATTTTTGGCTCTGATACTCGTGTTCATCCACGGTGATCTGTGTTGCGTTTTTGTGCTGCGCTTGTTCTTCACCGACCTTCCTCTTGGCGTGCACCGCAAGGCAAGGAGAGCGGGATCTCCGAACCGTTGCCGCTGAGAGAATTTGCACGGGGGCGGCAATAAGGTTTCTGGGCAGCGCAACTGCGCGACCGCTCGAGCTCTTCATCTTGCGATCCACAACGTCGACTACTTCCTCTACGGCCGGTCGCTACTGCGCTGCTTCCTTTTCGTCATCAAGCCTATCCTTCATTTTCAAATCTAAAACACAAATAATACCTAGTTGCTTAACAGTGAGTGGCCATGTTCAGCTGCGGAGATGAAGGCTCGGGAATAGAGGGGGGACCCGCCACGACGCCGCACTCCCTGGCCGAGGTGGATCGGGCTACTTCAACGGGTGGGTAGAGCGGGAGGACCTTGGCGAGGTGGTCGCTGCTACGGGAGAAGCTATTATTGGGCGGGGCGGTGCTTGAGGGAGAAGCCTTGCATTCATCGCCGTCGTCGAGCCAGTCGTCGTCGCGTCTTCCATTCGTTGTCTTTGAGCCAATCGCCGTTACGTCCTCGTCTGCCGCCACGCCACTAATTATAAATAAAACAGTGACAACGTGGCGCTTTTTCACTATAAAATAGTCGCTACCAAGTGCCACTATAAAATCGTCGCTACCAAGGTTTCTTATGGCATCACATTAATTCACCACTGCTAATTATATATGAAAGTGTGACAACTTGACATATGGTCATTGCAAAGTTGTCACTACTAATGTTTTATAAATGAAGTTGTTACAATGTGATAATTCGCCACTAGTAAGTCGTCATAACTAGGGATGTCTTATGATGACATAACATTTTGTGACTATTTGTTAATGAAGTAATGACAACATCGTGGCTCATCACTGTAAAGTTGTTACTACTAAACTGTCATGTGATACCATAATATTTTATCACTATTTTTAATAAAGTAGTGACAACATGATAGCTCGTTACAATAGAATCGTCACTGCTACAATACCTTGTGACGATTTACTATTTGGTCACTAGTAATGGCTTTTGGTCACTGTAAATCTGGTAAATAGTGACAAAACAGGTTTTATCGCGAGGTTTAGTCAAATAGTCACTAATATTGCGACTCCACTTCGTCTGGGGAGGGGTGCTTCAGTTGGAACACCAAGTCCAAGTTGGACTTCGCCCTAAAGCATCTCAAGGAGGAAACCAGTTTGTCTAGGCTCGGTCACCGACTTGACTTGGTAGAGTCAGAGTCTGATGAGGTTCATCCGAAACACGTGTGGCTAAGGTGAGCTAGGTCTTGGCAAGCCCTGGGGTGTTGGTCTTGGTTTGCTCGGCTGGCATATGTGTTGCTCAGCCGAGGGTCTGGGCCAGCCCTTTGGAGTGGAATTTTTTTATTTAATATTTATTTTTATTTTATTTTTCAAAAGTAGGTGTCCGGGTGTAAAAATTACAGTTTTGGTGCCCTGTCGCCTCAGCACTGGGCAACAGGTGCCCGGCCTAACGGCCCTTTAACGGTGAACAACAAATCGCCCCAGTATGGGGCGATATGTATGTTTTTTTTTGTAATTTTAATTCCTAATTTCGTTTCCGAGAATAATCAATAGGAGAAAAATAATAAAAATGGTCATAGTATATACTTTAATATTTTATTTCTTTAAACACTTCATACCTCTTAGTATTGATTAGAAATAAATTTTAATGAAAATACCGATCTTTAAATACGTGATACCTCTTAGTATTAATTTGCTGTAATATTTTTTATGTATTGGCCAAAATATACCATAAGTTGAAAACACTAATATTTAAATTATTGATACCTCTTAGTATCGATTTACTGACATATGTTATATTTAAGTGACTCGAAGTCGTATCTTTCGCAGGAAGTAGATAGCGAGCCTTTATCTAGTTAGTCACGCACACGGTACCACCGCTCCCGACTACATCCGACGTGCGCCGCGCACTGACCCTACGCGCATGGTATATTAAGGCTATTAAAATATCGAGAACTACCGTTAAATGTCGTCGCATTACTAGGAAGGTCCAACTAGAACAAGATAAATTTTAAAATATTAATTAATATATAAGGATTTGCATTACGTTGTGAAAAGTACTATGTGCCGTGCAAATTTAAATTTTATAAATCAATTTTACTTAAAGACCACTTAGTGTATTATGAACAAACTATACGAACCATGGCTCGAAAAATCCTGAAATAAATATGTCTTGTTCGTAGGGTGTTAGGTGTCCCATTTTTGCAAAAAAATTTAGGAATGAGCTAAGTTGAATAAACCAAATGACTGTAAGTAGCCTCGCATGACACACTGAAGCCTTTTCAGCAGCCCGCGAAATATCATGTTCAAATGTGATTTGTACGGAGAACGGGCCAGGTTTGCTCTTCGATATATGCAGTACCATATGGTGGGAAAATATTTTATTTACACCTTACTTTGCATATTAATTCTGCCAGTGCAATAACCCAAAGTATTATGGTCAATGCAACAATGAAACGCTTAAGCCTTTTTGGCAGCCCGCGGAATATCATAACGAAGGTCGAATCGTAGGTTACTGCGAAAAATAAGCTAGGCCACACTCTTTATTATGGCTTAAAACTGGAAGGAGTACCACGAACAAGAAAAATAGAAGTTAAAACTAGACGTCTACTGAGTGCTTCGAGGCCACTTCCCATTCGCCCATGCCTCCGGTAGGGCTTCTTTGGCACACCACGCCCTCTCTCGTTTCCTCTCTCTCTCTCGGCCTCCTTCTCCTCCACTTCCTTCCTATGTGCCTCCTCGTGTGCTCTTGAAGCTACCGCGTGAACTCCTCCTGCCGGTTGACTTGGTCAAGGAGCCTTTGGTCGTCGGGGTTGATCTCCGTATCAAACCACTGCTCAAATTCACATAGTGGCGGAGGTGACTGCATGAAATGTGAATTAGCAAAGTTTCATTCACAAATATTACATAAACCGTATGATTGTTACCATGTGGCGATCCTTCAGGCTCTTCTCCGGCGGATCGAAGGCGTAGTTGCGGCACTTCTAATACCTCATCTTCCAAGTTGAACTTTCCCAAGAGCGGACAAGCCTGCAAGGATCTCCGCACATACATATCGGTGCTACAGCTCCACGAGGTAGGAAGAGATCTTGGTACGCTAAATTGCGCGGGCATGCACTTGTTTCTTCCTTTGCTTTCCCCTTTCCCTTTCCACTTGCACGCCTCGGCATTTTTGATTAATCCTGTACTTTTTTTTCTCCCTCCTTCCCTCCTCTCTTCTATTCTTTCTTCCTCTCTCGCTGCTGTCTTTGCGAGACCGCGAGCGAGAACGAATGTTATAAAGGGCAGATATCGCCAGGATATGGAGCGATCGCCCCATATTAGGACGATCGCCCCAACTAGAGGCGACCGCCCCTATGTAGGGCGATAGGTGCACCGAGGCGTTGGTGTGTTGTCACATCGTGTGGCAAAGGCAAAGTGATGACAACACAATTAATAAAACATACATGGATTTGCACAATTTAAAGTGATAGGGCACTCATGTTACTAACTCAGACAGTTATACAATATGCTGCTGAACGTAAAGGCATTACAAAAATACGTCTGTACAACTAGTCAATCATGGCCACGCTTCATGATCTGGCCCGTGGGGTACGTGAGCGGCGACGGCGGACGGACGTCCCTCCTAGGTTGTCCCTGCGGCGCAGGGGTAGAGTGGTATGGCGGCGACCCAGGCGTGTCCTAGGGCGGCGCTCCTGAGAGCTGAGAGGGGGCGAGGTAGTTGGTCGACAGGTACTCCTCCAGGTTGAACTCGACATATGCAGGGTCATCGAAACCACCCTGGGATACTGCCGGGGCGCGAGACGACGAGGGAGCCTCCTCATCCCACTGTCCCCACTACTGCTGCGTGGGAGCGTAACGAGGAACTGCCGGGGTAGAGCGAGACGAGGAAGGAGCCTCCTTAGCCAACTGTCCCCTCTGCTGCTGCGTGGGAGTGTAACGAGGCACCGACGGGGTAGGGCGAGGTGCTGGGCTGCGGGGACGTGGTGTCCTGCGGCCGGCGACGTCTCCGCGGCCCTGGCAGGTGATCAGGTGAGCTAACCGCCTTGCCCTATTGACGATCCGCTCGTAAGATGCCTCGATCTCAGTGGTGCTCAGCTGTATGCCTGCCCGAACACGCGCCAGCATGGACGTTGCCTCCACGTCCACCTCCCCTACGAGATGTGCCTGCATGTAATGCCGGATTGGTATTAAGTAATTTACATGGAAAAGACGTGCCCATATAGCTTTGATTGTGACACTTACCGCAGAGTTGTCCCTCTGGGACATCTGTGAAGGGTATGTGTCCTTCACCAATGCCTGCCGTGCGATATACGGTGCTGGTGTGTACCTCACCCTGAGGCGAGTCTGCGGTGCGAACCACTCCATGTACTCATCGTACATGTAATGGTCATCTGGCCGGTCTCGTGACCCTCTCGCCGTCGCGAAGGCCCCACAAGACCGCCCATGGCTGCATGCGGTGCGCGAACTGAGTGCCCGCTGCAGCACCCATCCGGCTCATCCTACAATGGAAAATAGGAAGTACATACCACGTTCATTCTACGGAGAAGCGAAGTACTAAGCTCAGGAGACGTACCTATGAGCGCCACGTGCGACAACGTGATGAGGCGGCAAGGGAAACCACTGGAGCAGGCCGAACTGCCGCAACACTCGGTGCGGCAAGTACTCCTCGACACACAGGTCGAAGACGAGAACCTTACGGGTGAGCCAGAACAGCTCATCTCGCGTTCAAAGCTCGGAGACCCTGTAAGGTGCTCGTGCGTGGATGTCGTATGCGCTGTATGGCGTCCACCGCATGTTCTCAACGTGGAGGCGGTCGAACTCCCGAACGAACTCCAGGTAGGACCTCCTCACCTGTCGGTGCGCGTACGTCCGTTGCGAGGAAATAAGAAATGACGGAGGTTATGGAAGTGCGTAAGTGCGGAAAAAGATACGAGGGAGCGTACCTGTCGTCAAACCCAGTAGTGGCCTATGGTGGGCCAGTCCACCGGGTTGTCTCCGTACAGGTCCTGCGGGTATGGCGCGGTGTCAACAGCAGGCTCGCCGATGCAGAAGCGCCCTGTGACCACAATCGAGCGAAGAGGACGCAACCCGACATCGTCGCGTCCTGGTCCACCCGAGAGACGGCGTCGCAAAGCCCTCTGTATCACAACAAGGAAGTCAGACGTGTCATGTATGGAAGAGATTTCAATGGAGTGTCTTACCGCATTGTCGGGACCCGAATCTGCAAATCCGGACCCTCTGTGTATTCTCGTGACTAGTCCAGATCGCGCTTAGTGCACACAAAGCAAACAGGTTAAAGTACCACAATCATACACAGCAGAATAATAATAAAGTACTTCAAACATGTATTTAAACGAGTTTTGCGACCTTATGGTCTCCTTACATAGATCAGCCACACAGGGCTTACATTATCAGAGTAAATAGAAATAACAGCGAAAAACAAATAATCATCCGTAGAAGCCCCATCTTGCCACAAGCAACTAACTGGGCTTGCCCCCTAGATCTCTGGCTCCTCGACGTACTCCTCCTCCAATACTAGCGTTGATTCCTCCACTAGTGTTGTTTTGAAAGCAAGGGTGAGTACACACCGTACTCAACAACTAATGCACATAATGCAGTGCTTATTACTATATGCAAGGGTTATTCCAAAGAATTGGCTTACTTGGTTCTTTTGCATCAAACAACATTTTAAACTTATATCTTACTTAGATTAAAAGCAGTGAAACAACTATATATAATGCTAAGTTCTTCAAATGGTTTTTCTTCAAAGATTTTCGGCACACAGCCTTAAACAGCACATTTTTAGGATTGGTACACAGCCACACAATCCACATTTTTATTTTTGAAGATCTAATCCTTGACTGTAATCACCGAGCAATATCCAATATTGCGGACTCGGCTATTCGAATAGATTTTACACTCTGCAGAGGTTGTACACTATACCCACAAGATACAGCCATTCAACACACAGGTGACCGTCCGTAACAAAGCCTTTCAAGAACCACTACCTTAACCAATGAACCTCTCCGGTGTTGCCTTCGCGATCACTCCTCTCACGCAGTGCCAGCCGAAGTATAGGACAGGCCAACACCGTTGGATGGGTACCAAGCCGCAGTACAGGTACGCTCCCCCGCATAGATACACCCCCGTGTACTGTCACCCTGAGGTATCAGAGGAAAGATATCAGAACCCTAATCAACTAGGTCTGTCCCATATCAGACATGTGGTTGTACGGGTGACTCAGATCAAAGGCTTGCAAGGTGAAGTCCTTAACTGACCAAGGCAAGACTTCCAACACTCAACAGTGGCACACAAACTCACATCACTCATCAACCCATTGCCACACAGGCCCACCTGGCATACAGCCTCTTGCCACTTGCCCCAGTCTAAATCATTTCCCACCCTGTTGATTATTGTGCAACACATGCCAGCAATAACTCAACATCGGTGCAAAACCACACAGGTCTCTGAACCTCAATCTCATCATGTGGCATCATCACACAACTTTCAAAATACATTCAGTATTTCATTAATCAATATTGTAGTATTTCCGAAAGATTATTAATGATTCATTGCAAGGCTAAGCATCTATTCACGGTCTAGCCTCCCAAGTTGGAATTATATTAACATCCAACAGATATGAATAACCTTAGCGTGGACAATGATTTAAAGGCATACAAATAGTAATTTCAAGGTGACATTAACAGTATGGATTGATTAGCTAAATTACCCAAATTCATTTAAATATATTTTAATTAATTTAGCATGCATAGTTTTAAAGCAAAATATATGTTCAAAAGAAACTGGGATCAAAATGGTCAAAGCATCACTTACCTTCAAAGAGTTGCTGATCCTGATCTGGAGCTTGGTCTTGCGCTAGAAATTCTCCTGCAAAGCTTTCTGGCAAATCAACGTCTACTCGAAATAAATAATTACACAATAAATATAATTTAGAGAGAGCAAGTTCAACTCTAAAAATTCCACAAAATTCACCAATAAATAGATCTTCATTTTATAAATTTTTATAAATTGGAATCACCTCAATCGGAGTTAAAATGCAAAAGTTATGGCTTTTCAAAGTTTGCAAATATATTAAAAAGAATAAACTGAATTAACATAATTATTTTTCAATAGAAAAAACGATTTATTGTGTCAGCATGACGTCAGCTGACACGTGGCGCACTCTGGTGCAGCCACGTCACCTCGGTCTATGGACCCAGTCCACAGCTTTGGTCAGTCCACCGTGGACTCAATCCACCGAATAGTGCGCCTGGCCCCCACCAGATGATGTCAGCACTGACGTCACTGCTGACGTCAACCGATTGCCTCGAGATTCATGCACGACACGCGTCACTATCTTGGCTGATCCCAACCGATGGCCAGATCTCAACCACGTGGCGCAATCACGGCCGTCAAAAGATCAACGGTCAGATCTCCTGCGCGCGAGCTCGGCGACGGTTCGCATCTCGGGCACATGTGTCGAGCATCCAACGGCTGGATCCCGCGTGCGAGCTCGGCGATGCCTCGGGCTACGCGGCAACACGCGGCATGATCGCGACGGCTCGTTTGAAATCCACGGCCGAGATTGGTCCGATCCTCGGTCAAAGATGCACACGCGTCCATACGCGATTCGGCGAGGGCGCGGCGTCATCTTCGCCGCTCGTTCAAACTTGAGCACAGTGCTGGGCCGACCCAATATTATTCATTCCCGTTTTTAAATCCTTTTTCATTTAAAATAATTCCAGTAATTAAACAAAGCCAAAATAAATAGCAAAAATACCCGGAAAAATCCAAAAAAATTCTAGAAAATACTTTGGGACATTTGGAACTCAAATAAAATATTTCCAGCAAAACTTTGTATGAACTTTTGTATTATTTTAATTAAATGCAAGAAAGGTCACAAATGAATAAATCCAATTAAATTCTTATAAATCCTCAGAAATTCTCAAAAATCAAAAGTACCTCAAAATTTAAATTAGAGTAAATTTCACGGTGTTACACGGATCCACCGGGGTGTCGGCGATGTGCTGGGCATACTCGATCAAGTGCCAGTCCACCGTGTTCCCGTGGGAGGATGGGAACATCACCCAACCGAACAGCAACAGGAGGTATGCCTCCAGATGGTGGGCCACGTCCTCCTCCTCGGTGTGCGGGTGGAGCAGCTCTGCCTGCAGAATTTGGCACAAACATTATCTGCAACTTAGCGCTTCTCTGTTAACTTGCAACGAAATAGGTACTAACCGTGAACTGAAGCAACCACGCCTTCGTCGATCCGTGCCGCTCACCCTGCCTGAGGGGCTAGTAGGGTGCTGCCCGAGGGTGCCGCTGCACCTCGGCGAACCGCGTGGACAACTCCGCGTGCCACGTGACGGAGGCGTCGTGTGGCACAACTGCGGGACCCGCATAGGGTAGTCCTAGGAGGTACGACACGTCCTGCAGCGACGGTGCAGATACGCGGCGGCTAGGGATTCTGGCGCGCTGGGCCGGACTGAGCACAGTGCTGGGCCGGCCCAATACTATTCATTCCCGTTTTTAAATCCTTTTTCATTTAAAATAATTCCGGTAATTAAATGAAGCCAAAATAAATAGCAAAAATACCCCGAAAAATCCAGAAAAATTCTAGAAAATACTTTGGGACATTTGGAACTCAAAAAAAATATTTCCAGCAAAACTTTGTATAAACTTTTGTATTATTTTAATTAAATGCAAGAAAGGTCACAAATGAATAAATCCAATTAAATTCTTATAAATTCTCAGAAATTCTCAAAAATAAAAAATACTCCAAAATTTAAATTATAGTAAATTTTAGGGTGTTACAAACCTCCCCCCTTAACAGAATCTCGGGGCTGACTATAGAAACAGGTTAGGAAACACCTTCTTTAGATCTTCTTCGCGTTCCCACGTTGCTTCACTTTCTGAGTGGTTGCTCCACTGAACTCTGCAAAAACGCGTTGACTTGTTCCTTGTCTCTCTGTCCATTATGTCCAGAATCTTCACCGGATGCTCTTTATAAGTCAGATCTTCTTGCAGCTCAATTGCTTCCAAAGGTGTTTGCTCTTCCGGTAGTCGAAGACACTTCTTCAATTGTGACACATGGAATACATCATGTACTCCTGCCAATGACTGTGGCAACTCCAACTGGTACGCAACTTCACCTCTGCGACTCAAGATCTTGAATGGCCCAACATATCTGGGTGCGAGCTTCCCTTTTGCGTGGAATCTTTTGACTCCTTTGAGTGGTGTGACTCTGAGATATACATAATCTTCAGGTTCAAGGATCAATTCCCTGCGACGGTGGTCGGCATAGCTTTTCTGCCTTGACTGAGCAATCTTCAGTCTTTCTCTGATCATGGCGATCTGCTCTTCCACTTTTTGAAGTACATCCGGGCCAAAAACATGTCATTCACCTATCTCATTCCAATTCAACAGGGTTCGACAGGATCGACCATACAGAGCTTCAAATGGAGACATCTGTAAACTTGCCTGATAACTGTTATTATAGCTGAATTCAGCATAAGGCAAACACTTGTCCCATGAAGTAGAATATGCTAAAGCATAGGCTCTCAGCATATCTTCCAATATTTGATTAACCCTCTCAGTTTGACCATCTGTCTGCGGATGGTATGCTATACTGAAGTTTAGACAAGTCCCCATTGCCTCATGCAATTTACCCCAAAACCTTGAGGTAAATTGAGTACCTCTGTCAGACACTATTTTCTTCGGTACTCCATGCAAACAGATAATTCTTGCCATATAAAGTTCTGCTAACCGGTCTCCTGAGTAAGTGGTCTTTACTGGTATGAAATGTGCTATTTTAGTTAAACGATCTACTATGACCCATATAGAATCATATCCACTTTGGGTTCTTGGTAAGCCGGTGATGAAATCCATACCAACTTCTTCCTATTTCCATTCAGGTATCTTTAAGGGTTGCAATAATCCTGCTGGTCTTTGATGCATTGCTTTGACTCTTTAACATATGTCACATAATGCAACATATTCAGCAATTTCCCGCTTCATGCTTGGCCACCAAAATCTTTCCTTCAGGTCTTGGTACATTTTGGCACTTCCTGGATGAATTGAGTACTTGGAGTTATGGGCTTCCTCCAAAATTAACTGCTTCAAATCCTTTTTGTTTGGCACACAAATGCGCCCTTTAAACCACATAGTACCTTGCTCATCCAGTTTGAAATCCTTTGCCTTGCCTGCATCCATCTTGTCCTTAATTCTCTTGATTTTGTCGTCATCTTTCTGCCCTTCCCTGATCTGATCTTCCAGGGTAGGTTTTACTTCCAAGGCTGCTAAGAATCCTTCTGGTACCATTTCCAATTTCAATTTCTGGAAATCCTTACACAATTCTGCCTGACTTGTTTCCAACATCATATTTACAATGTGGTTCTTTCTACTCAAGGCATCCGCCACCACGTTGGCTTTGCTAGGATGATAATGAATTCCAACATTATAATCTTTGATTAACTCTAGCCATCTTCTTTGCCTCATATTCAGGTCAGCTTGCGTGAAGATATACTTAAGACTTTTATGGTCGGTATATACTTCACATCTATTTCCAATGAGATAGTGATGCCATATTTTTAGTGCATGCACTACAGCAGCTAATTCTAAATCATGAGTCGGATAATTCTCCTCATGCGGCCTCAATTGCCTTGATGCATATGCGATTACCTTTCGGTTTTGCATCAATACACATCCCAATCCTTGACGCGATGCATCACAATATATATCGAAGCCTTAATGAACGTTGGGTAAAACTAAAACAGGTGCTGATGTTAATCGTTTCTTCAACTCCTGAAAACTCTTCTCACACTCAGCTGTCCATAAGAATTTCTTTTCCTTTTTCAACAATTGCGTAAGGGGTCTCGCAATCGTGGAGAATCCTTCGATGAAACATCGGTAATATCCCGCCATTCCAAGGAAACTACGGATTTGGGTTACCGTCTTCAGTGGTTCCCAATGAAATACTGGCTCCACTTTCTTTGGATCTACCACAACTCCTTTTGCAGTCATTATGTGTCCAAGAAATTCCACCATATCCTTCCATAAATCACATTTGCTAAATTTAGCAAACAACTGTTGTTCCCTTAACTTTTCAAGGACTAGCCTTAAATGTTTGGCGTGCTCTTCTCTTGTCTTGGAATAGACAAGGATATCATCTATGAACACGACAACGAACTTATCCAAATATTCCATAAAAACCTTATTCATCAAGTTCATGAAATATGCTGGTGCATTTGTCAAACCGAAGGACATAACTGTAAACTTGTAATGTCCATATCTTGACGAGAATGCAGTCTTCGGAATATCCTCTGATCGGATCTTCAACTGATGATACCCCGATCGGAGATCAATCTTGGAGAAGACTCTTGCTCCTCTCAACTGGTCGAATAGATCATCGATCCTTGGTAGTGGATATTTATTCTTTATCGTCACGTCATTGAGTGCACGATAGTCTATACACATTCTAAAACTCCCATCCTTCTTCTTGACGAACAAGACAGGTGCTCCCCATGGCGATGAACTAGGTCTTATGAACCCTTTTTCCAACAGCTCTTCAATTTGTTTCTTCATTTCTACCAACTCATCTGTGGACATCCGGTAAGGTCTCTTGGATATTGGAGCTGTCCCTGGAACAAGTTCTATGACGAACTCGATATCTCTTTCTGGCGGCATTCCAGGTAAATCCTCTGAAAAAACATCCGAATAATCCCTGACAATTGGAACCTCTTCTAAGCTGACGGCCTTCATGCTGTTGACCATCAACTGACCATCTTGCACTGCTATCGCTTCAAACTCAATCCTCTTTCCATTTGGGCTTTCAACTGATATGACTCTTCTTCCATAGTCCAACACTGCCTTGTGCTTAGTTAGCCAATCCATTCCCAGGATAACATCCACGGTTTGGGTATTAAGGACGATTAAGTTCGCGAGGAACTCTACCCCATTAATTATTAGTCTTACCCCAGAACATCCTACTTTAGATCGGAGTTCTGATCCAGGGGATTGGACTATAAGAACACATTTAAGATTCACTATATCCATATCATTTTGAACAGCAAAATCTTGGGAAACAAATGAATGTGAAGCTCCAGAATCAAATAAAACAGTAGCTGGTACTAAATTTACTAGGAACTTACCCAGTACAACATCCGTAGCATTCTGAACTTCTTCCGATGTGATGTGGTTGACTCGGCCTCGCGTAGTTGCTTGAGACGGAGTTGCCGATGATGTTGCTCCGCAATTCACGTTCGGCGCTGGAGTCCTTGCAGGTGTGTTCCCCAGGTTAAAGTGTACCGGGGTGACACCTCCCTTCTTAGGGCAGTTATTGGCAAAATGCCCCAGTTCATTGCAGTGATAGCAAAGTCTTCCGCTGCTCGCGAATTGCCTCCACCGCACTATGGTTTCGATCGGGTCCGCATTCTCACCCATCGACGATTTGCGGCAGTGGTGCCACATCACCGCCTGGGTCAAATCGATGAATCGCTGGGGTGCCGTCCTCTGCCTCTGCTGGCCTTGACGACCTCCTTGTTGTGCCATTCTGCGCTTTCTGTTGTCATCCAACTCCCTGCGCTTATCCTCCAAGATGAGAGCCTTATTGACTAACTCTTGAAAGTCAGGGAATGTGTGGGTGATCAGTCCCACCTACAATCCCGTGTTTAATCCTTTCATAAAGCGGGATTGTCTGGCCTTATCTGTAGCTACGTCTTCTGGTGCGTAGCGTGCCAGCTGGGTAAATCTGTTCAAGTAGTCGGCCACTGATTGGCCACCCTACTTGAGATTCCTGAATTCCTCTTTCTTCAGATCCATGATACCTTCTGGCACATGGTATTGGCGGAAAGCTGTTGTGAACTCCTCCCATGAGATACCCTGAGGATCCTCGTGCGAAGCACAAAAGTTTTCCCATCATTCTGCGGCGGTTCCCTCTAGCTGATGAGAGGCATAGAGTACCCTCTCATTTCCTACACATTGGGTTATGTGTAACTTCCTCTCGATAGTTCTTAGCCAATCATCCGCCTCCAACAGATTGGCATTGCCTGAGAACGTGGGTGGACGAGTCCTCATGACCTCTGACAGTCTTGAATAGGGGTGTGGTCCATGGTTACCCCCTTGCTGAACGTTTGCAGCAGCTTGGTTGGAAATCTGTTGCATATTTTGCATCATGGTGCTCATCAGCTGAGTTTGGGCAGCCAGAATAGCTCCCAAGTTCTGCAGATCAACTTGCGGTGGTTGAGGAATTGGCTCCTCATTCTGGTTGTCCGCCTGGTTGTCTCCACTTCAACTGGCTCCAGCGTTTCCACGAGTCATCACCATCTGTTGCAAGCTTCCAAGGTTAAGAAAAAGAAAGCATAGACAAGTAAAATAACTTATGTGGGGAGACAGGTGTAACTTAAATTATTTAGCAACTTTATTGATATAATATAAGGTAGTATGGTTGCTCACAAGTGCCTAAGGGCAATGCAACACATACAAGACACTCACAACCAAAAACAAGTAAACAAAAATTTAAAAGCAATAACAACTCACACCTATTGGTGACTCTGAAACAAAAGACGTGACCCAAACACTCGAGTCTCAACACTACACCAACTAAACTCAAAAAGACTGCCTCAACATTTATGTCAACTTCTAAAAGAAAATAGACTCTCAGATACTGAACCATCCGGGGTGCGGTCCTCCCGAAGGGTATCTATGCTGTGCGCAAGATAGGGGAAAATCGTCCGATGCCTATAGCAGTCGGTACGATCGACCCCACCGACTCAGCTCGTCTGTAACATCCCAAAATTTGGCCTATAATTTCACTTATGTGCATGTTGGTGATTTTCTGAATTTATTGGATTTTTCCAAAAATTATTTGAATTTGTTTTAATTAAGTATATTGAACCTTTGGTGAAAACTAAATATATATAGATAAAGTTAGTATAAAGTTTTACCAAAAATATTTTATTTGAGCTCAGAACGTCTCAAAGTATTTATGAGAATTTTTTTGGGATTTTTCCTGATATTTAAATTGCCTTAAATGAATTAATCTAATTTCGGGAATTATTTTAAATCGAAAAGCGTTGGAAAATCAGAGTGAAAGATCTTGGGCCAAGCCCAAGATCGCGCGGCGCTGCCCATCGCGTGCGCCCGTCACCCGCTCCCGCCGCCTCGCGTATGGACCATTGGATCCGGATCGACGGTACCTCTCTTTCGCGAAACCCTAGCGCCTTCGGCCGTTGGATCAAGATCGCGCGGTGAGGATTCCTTGTGTCGTTTTGGAAAGATCTGATCGCATCCGTTGATTTTGGAAAGAGCGGATCGGATCGTATCGCGTTCGGGGGAATCATAGCCGTTCATCGCAGATCGAACGGACCGCAGTCATCGTCTCCGATTCGGTTTCCGAATCCGCCGCCGCTTGCCGTCGCCACCGCGTGATTTTAGGGTTGCCTTTTCTGGGCGTTCGCCGAGGCTATTTAAAGCGCGGACCGCACCCCGAGGATCGCCATCCCAGAGCGCATCCGCCAGTGCTAGCCTTCGCCGTTGAGTCGCCGCTGTAGCCTCGCAGAGCTCGCCGAGCTTGCCCTTCGCCCGCGGTTTTCTCGAGTCCGCCGCCGTCAAGCCGCCGTCCGTCGCAAGGGTTCCAGATCTGAGTTCGTCGCGTCGTGCCACGTCGAGTCTGCCGCTTCTTCTCGCCGGAGTCGCACCGAAATGTCGTTCGGGTGGTCGTTTTCCTCCGCTCCGGTGCAAGCCCGCCGCCGTGTCTCGGAGCTTCGCGCAGCCGTTGGATCTTCGCCAAACCGCCCGGATCGCGCGCCATCATCATCGCATGAACCTCTCGGTAAGATGGACCGTTAGATCTAAGTTAAGCGGTCGGGATAGTGACGCGTAGGGGTAGATCGGTGGCCGCGGATCGTCGCGTGGATGCACGCCGCGTGTCGAGCATCGCAGACGGCGGCGCCGCAGCCGGCCGATGCGCGCCGCGTGTCGCACGCGTGATGCGAGGCGCCAGGAGCCGCGCGCCCACGGTGGACGAGGCGTTCCGTGGACCGGTCTGCGTGCGTCGAGGGACGGTGTCGCGCTGATTGGCTCGGCCAGGGCTGACGCCGAGATTGCGCAATAAAGATCTTTTCCAATAGAAAAATAATTCAGAAAAATCGGTTATTCTATTTTCTGTATTTTCAGTATTTATTCAAACTTCAAAAGGCTATATCTTTTGCATTTTAACTTGGATTTGAGTGATTCAAATTTCTAAAAATTTGTAAAATCAAGATCTATTTATTGGTGAATTTTATTTTATTTTTGGAGTTTGTTTGCTCTCTATTTTGGTGTTTATTTGCTATTTTGGCATCGTTTCGCGTAGACGTTGAACTGCTCGGTGATTCGGAGGAAGATTCATCGCTTCAAGACCCAAGCTCAGAGCAAGACCAGCACCTACTCCAAGGCAAGTTGTGCTTTGATCATGTTGCACCTAATTTTCACCAAATTGTTATTTTGTCTCTTAAACTTTATGCATGATATTTTATGTGTATAAATGATTTCAATTAATCTGGGAATTAGATAATATGCCTATTTGAATTAAATCATACCTTATCAATTTTATGCCATGATCTATTTGTCACCCTAGGATGTGGAATTATAGTTGGTTAAAATTGATAATCAACCTGGGCTAGTTAGACCGTCATAGATTGCTTAGCCATGCCACGTCATCACATGTGTCTGAATGTTGATACTTAATCTTGACTAATGGAATATGGAATAATGTTTATGAATTGGTGTGTCATGTGTCGTCACACAGTGATATCAAGTTGTCGTGGCGAGGAGGTCACAGATGTAGATTGAAATGTTGATGGCATGTGGTGCTTGGTAATCAACTGGGGTGGTAATGATTTTAGATTAGGGCAAGTGGCAAGGGGCAGTGTGCCAAGGTGGGCGTGGTTGGCGGGGTATGTGGAAGTCTTGCCTTAATCACCTTAAGGACTTAACCTTGCAAGCCTTTGACCGAGTCCTTCTTGCAACCACATGTCGGAATGGGACAGCCTAGTGAATAATTTGTGAAACCTAGATTTGCATCTTGTCGTGGTGAATAGTGAGTCCAGGTTATGGTTTAACTCACATGGCGCAAGAGGGGGCCTGTTGTGGTGGTTTAACCCTTGAGTGTTGAAACCAATGAGCAAAGATCGGGTCTAGGTGTAGCATTGTAAAGGCTTTGTTACGATCACTCACCTTGGTGGTGTTTGGTTGTATCGTGTGGGTAAAGTGCATAACCTCCGCAGAGTGTACAATCTATTGAATAGCCGTGCTCACGGTATTGGGCAATGCTCGGAATTACAGATTAAGGGTTAGACTTTTGTTAAACGAAAACCTATTGGGATGGAAAGGTGCCATGGAAGGTGGAAATTGATTTAGGATTAGGAACTTGGTGTATTTCAGAAATACCGAGTTTATTAATTACTGTATTTGTTTTACTGCTTTCCAATCTATTTATTGTATTCTTGTTAAATGCTGCTTTATTGCAAAATACCCTTATTAGCCATTCCTTTGGATTAAGCCAAGCATATAGAATATTAGACTTGCATTATTGTGCACAACTTGTTGAGTGCTTTATGTACTCACCCCAACAACAACAACTTCAGAAGAAGAGGAATCTACGCCATTCATGGAGGAGGATTATTTGGATGCGAATGCTTAGGGTCCGAGCCTCGTCAGTTGCCGTGGCGAACTGGAACGCCACTGCGTTTATTCTATTTCCGCTGCTTTTCATTGATACTTTTTATTTAAGCCCTGTGAGGCATTATTTATGTAAGACAACAGTTATTATTAATCATTGAAGTTTATGCTATATTTCGCTGTGTATGACTATGATAGCATCTATGTTGAGCCTGTGTGCACTAGCGTGATCCTGGACTAGTGCGGTACACACAGAGGGTCCGGGTTTGCAAATTCGGGTCCCGACAGAGGTGGTATCAGAGCCATACTGACTATAGGTCTTGGCCCTAGGTAGTTGGTATCTCTTAGGAGTGTCCAAAATTATTTTCTAAAGAAAAAGGTGAGATTGACTAATAAGAAACTCTTGGCTTATCCATCCCTCTACTCTCATCCTTGCTAAATTACCTTCTTTTCGTTGCTGTTTCGAGTGGAGATCTTATTCAAAATTTGTTTTTGAATAGATGCCGATCTTCCAGTCTTTCGAGTCGAGGCAGGGTGGCTATACCATGGAGCTGTGGAGAGTTCTTCAAGTAATTGGAGGCTTTGATCGTCCGCTCTACCGAGGAAGCAACTGGAACGTCAACGGTGTGCATCGGGATTCTTACGCAAGTCGATCATCTTCGCCGAGTGCGACGAGAACACCAGACCGATCCACATCACCGCCTGGAGATTCACTTACGAGGCTGGAGTTCAGGAGGCTGCTAGACTTGCTCTACGACGGATCTGCCACGACTACGCCTACGAGCTTCGCGACACCGTGTTTCGGCTTCACCCGATAGTGCGAGCGTGCTAGCGTCGACGGATCATGGAGGGGGAGTGTGCTACTGCGGTATACCTCGCTGAGTTCGCCACTGCCCAGGAGGAGCACCTGAGGGACATTGCGCAGGAGCTGGAGACAGCGTGTGAGGCGTTGAGAGTGGCGGAGCGAGAGCTTCAAAAGACCCGTGACGCCGCAGCCAGAGTCATCGGTGAGTTGGAGGAGGCCTTGCAGGTAGCCGAGGAGATAGCAGATCAAGTCATCCAGGAGCCGGATGAGGTCACCGAAGAAGAAGAAGAGGAAGAAGAAGACCCGAAAGAGCGTGAGTGGGAGCCTGAGGAGCCAGCAGAGGGTCACCAGGATAGGTTCGCACCCATGCCAGCCCACCCACCGGTGTATGCATCGGATCAGTCTCAGTCAGGGTGGCTGGATGAGTGAGAGTAGGTCTTAGAGTTGTGTTGAGACTCGAGTGTTGAGTCGTGTCTTTAAGTTAGCCTTTACCTTTTAGTAGACGTTAAGGTTGCATGTTTAGTTTGGTTCTTAATTGTTTGCTGAGTGTGCAGTATGTGTTGCAAAGCCCTTAGGCATTGTAAGCAACCATACCAAGTATTAATAAAGATTATTTAAGTTGGATTTAACCTGTTTCCCCGCCTTAGAAATTCTTACATCTTATCTATGCTACATCTACCTTTCCTAACCCAAGAAGCAATCAAGCAGATGGTGAATACCCGCA
This sequence comes from Otatea glauca, assembly GCA_036346275.1. Classification (NCBI taxonomy): domain Eukaryota; kingdom Viridiplantae; phylum Streptophyta; class Magnoliopsida; order Poales; family Poaceae; genus Otatea; species Otatea glauca. Next base: position 49,155,968 of record CM070728.1, on the reverse strand, counting down.
GCAACAATGGAGCTTCAGAAGTGGTCTGCGCCGCAACAATCCCAACGAAGGAGCACCACCGCATCGAGCACCGCCGATGGATATGCGTGAGAACTTGGGAGCTTTTCTCGCTGCGAGACTCGCTTGATGCGCATAATGATGCAAACAGATGACCAATATGGCTGCGATCAACAACCCGCTACTCAGATTAATAACGGCGGACCTCGCCCTTATTCCAAATTGTCGACTTTATGAGGACCCGACCGCCAACATTCTCGTGCAACGCCAACCCCTTGGAAGCGGATGATTGGTGAGAACCATTGAGAGGAAGTTGTACATCACGCAATGTGAAGGGCATGAGAAGGTTCTTTATGCATCCCATCGGCTTGAGGAACAAATGCAGAATGTGGGAGAACCATTGTGCTACTCACGAGGCACCCATGGAAATCACGTGGGAAGAATTCGCAACGGCCTTCGCCAATACCACGCACTGTAAGGAATGATGGACTGAAAAGGAAGAATTTGGGCGCTTAAGCAAGGAGGCCAACGGTGGTCGATTACTTGGACAAATTCACGCAGTTAGCTCGCTATGCTCCTGAAGATGTGGCGACAGACAAGGTTAGGCAGTCCCGATTCATGAAGGGATTAAACTCAGGACTACAAGTGGGGCTGATTACCCACACTTTTCCAGATTTTCAAGAATTGGTAAACAAGGCTTTGATTCTGGAGGATAAGCGCAGGGAGCTTGGGGAAAATCGCAAGCGCTTGATGACTAACCCAGGTGGACGCCCTAACCACCTGCGAATGAGGATGACCCCACAACAGTTTGCTAAGTTCCAACCGCAAGCTGTTAACAAACCAAAGAACACCGCACCGCGACCACCGTGGGCGAGTTATCATACGCGGTTCAGGGTAACAATGCTCAAGGAGGAGTGCAGCAGTCAGCCGCCAGAAGGTGCTACAGTTGCAATGAGCTAGGGCATTATGCTAATAGATGTCCCTAGAAATGAGGTATCACGCCAGTACGTTTCAACCTTGGAACGACACCTGCTAAGGCAATAATGACAGGAGCAAATCGAGGAGCTGGACAGGCAGGAGCAACGCCTTAAGCTACTATTCGAGGCAGAGTCAACCACATCACCGCCGATGGAGCCCAGGAAGCATCAGACGTCGTACTGGGTAAGTTTTTGGTAAACTCAAGACTGCACCAAAGATTATTTGATTCAGGAGCTTCGCATTCATTTGTCTCTCGAGCTTTTGCATCTGAAAATGGTTTGAGCATGAAAAATCTTAAGTGTGTGATGCTAGTCCAAGCCCTAGGATCTGAGTTAAGATCTAACCTTGGATGTTTGGGGGTAAAGCTAAAAATTAATGTGGTAGAGTTCCTAGCGAACTTGATTATTCTAGATGCCCAAGTTTTAGATGTTATCCTCGGTATGAATTGGTTAACCAAGCATAAGACAGTATTGGATTGCGGTTAAAGGATTGTATCCATTGAGAGCCCTAGAGGAGAAAAGGTGGAATTCCGAGCGACATCAGTTCGTAAGGGTCAATTAATTGTTTATAGTGTGAAAGCCGTCATAGAGGACGAGCCAGTGGTCAGGGAATATCCAGATGTATTTCCAGAGGATCTACCGGGAATGCCGCCAGACCGTGACATCGAGTTTGTCATTGAGTTAGTACCTGGTACAGCACCAATAGCAAAAAGACCTTATCGGATGCCTACCGATGAGTTGGTGGAAATGAAGAAGCAGATCGACGAGTTATTAGAGAAGGGTTTTATAAGACCAAGTTCGTCACCATGGGGAGCGCCAGTTTTGTTTATCAGGAAAAAAGATGGAAGCCTTAGAATGTGTATTGATTACCGTAAACTTAATGAAGTGACGATTAAGAATAAGTATCCGTTGCCAAGGATTGATGATCATTCGACCAGCTTGAGAGGAGCCGAGTTTTCCAAGATAGACCTTCGTTAGGATATCATCAACTAAAGATTCGCGGAAGATGTTCCAAAGACCGCATTTTCTTCAAGATACGGACATTATGAGTTCACGGTCATGTCTTTCGGATTGACCAATGCGCCAGCATATTTCATGAACTTGATGAATAAGATTTTCATGGAATACTTGGACAAGTTTGTTGTTGTGTTCATAGATGATATTTTGGTATATTCAAAGACCGAAGCAGAGCACGCAAATCATCTGAGGCTAGTGTTGGAAAAGCTGCGTGCGCAACAGCTGTATGCTAAATTCAGTAAATGCGACTTTTGGAAGGAAAAGGTGGAATTTCTCGGTCATGTTATGACTGCAGATGGAGTTGCCGTCGACCCAAGCAAAGTGGAGGCAGTGTTGCATTGGGAACAACCAAAGTCTGTCACTCAAGTTCGAAGTTTTCTGGGAATGGCAGGATATTATCGCCGATTCATAGAAGGATTTTCGACGATTGCGAGACCTCTTACGTAGTTGTTGAAAAAGGAAAAGAAATTTTCATGGACGCCAGATTGTGATAAGGGTTTTGAGGAATTAAAGAAGCGTTTGACAACAGCCCCAGTGTTGGTTTTGCCTAATGTTCGTAACAGCCGATATATATGTGATGCGCCAAGACAGGTCTTGGATGCGTATTGATGCAAGAGGGTAAAGTGGTCGATATGCGCCAAGGCGCTTAAGACCGCATGAAGGGAATTATCCTACGCATGACTTGGAATTGGCTGTCGTGGTGCATGCCTTAAAATTGTGGCATCATTATCTCATGGGAAATAGATGTGAGATATATACGGACCACAAGAGTTTGAAATATATCTTCACCCAGTCAGATCTTAACATGAGGCAAAGGAGATGGTTGGAACTGATCAAGGATTATAATATGGGAATCCACTACCATCCAGGAAAGGCTAATGTAGTGGCTGATGCCTTGAGTCGTAAAAACCATGTTACAAACATGATGGTACAGGAAGATCAATCGGAGTTGTGTAAGGAGTTTCAGAAGTTAAAATTGGTAATGGTTCCAGAAGGATTTATAGCTGCTTTGGAAATAAGGCCGACGCTTGAAGATCAGATTTGGGAAGGGCAAAAGGATGATGAGAAAATCAACCGAATCAAAGCTAAAAAGGATGAAGGATTAGCGGTGGATTTTACTATGGATGGCCGGGGTACCATGTGGTTCAAGGGTCGTATTTGTGTGCCAAACAGACCAGAGCTTAAGCAGTTGATTTTAGAAGAGGCTCACGATTCCAAGTATTCAATCCATCCAGGAAGCGCCAAGATGTACCAGGACTTAAGGGAGAGGTTTTGGTGGCCGAATATGAAGCGTGAAGTCGCTGAGCATGTTGCCTTATGTGATATATGCCAGAGAGTTAAGGCAATACACCAGAGACCTGCAGGATTATTACAACCGTTAAAAGTTCCAGAATGGAAATGGGAAGAAATCGGTATGGATTTCATCACCGGGTTGCCAAGAACCCAAAGTGGGTATGATTCTATATGGGTTATCGTGGATCGATCGACCAAAGTTGCTCACTTCATTCGATCAAGACAACTTACTCAGAGACCGGTTAGCGAACTATACATAGCGTAATTGTGTGTTTGCATGGGGTACCAAAGAAAATAGTGTCGCATGAGGTACCCAGTTCACCTCGAGATTTTGGGATAAATTGCATGAAGCCATGGAAACGCGTTTGAACTTCAAAGACATATCACCCGCAGATCGATGGTCGATGTAAAGAGTAAATCAGATTTTGGAAGATATGTTAAGAGCTTGCACTTTAGCCTACACCACTTCATGGGACAAATGCTTACCGTGTGCACAGTTCAGCTATAACAACAGTTACCAGGCTAGTTTGCAGATGTCGCCATTTGAGGCTTTATATGGTCGTGCCTGTCGTACCCCACCGAATTGGAATGAGACAGAGAACGTATGATATTTGGCCCCGATATTCTCCAGAAGTCAAGAGCAAGTTGCTATGATAAGAGAGAGGTTGAAAATCGCGTGATCAAGGCAAAAGAGTTCTACCGATAATCGACGTCGTGATCTAAGTTTCGAGCCCGATGATTTCGTGTATCTTAGAGTTACCCCTCTGAAAGGAGTTAAGAGGTTTCACGCTAAAGGAAAGCTTGCCCCAAGATACGTTGGACCGTTCAAAATTTTGAGCCGTCGAGGGGAGGTTGCTTATCAGTTGGAATTGCCGCAGTTGCTGGCAGCGTGCATGATGTGTTCCATGTGTCACAACTCAAGAAGTGTCTTCGGGTGCCAGCAGAGCAGACGCCTATGGAAGAGATTGAGTTGCAGAAGGATTTGACCTACAAGGAACAGCCAATAAAAATTTTGGATGTCATGGACCGCAGAACCAGGAACAAGTCAGTTCGTTTTTGCAGAGTTCAGTGGAGCAACCATTCTGAGAATGAGGCAACCTGGGAGCGTGAAGAGGACCTGAAGATAGAATTTCCAAACCTATTCCCTAGTCAGCCTTGAATCTCGAGGTCGAGATTCTGTTAAGGGGGGGAGGTTTGTAACATCCCAAAATTTGGCCTATAATTTCACTTATGTGCATGTTGGTGATTTTCTGAATTTATTGGATTTTTCCAGAAATTATTTGAATTTATTTTAATTAAGTATATTGAACCTTTGGTGAAAACTAAATATATATAGATAAAGTTAATATAAATTTTACCAAAAATATTTTATTTGAGCTCAGAATGTCTCAAAGTATTTATGAGATTTTTTTGGGATTTTTCCTGATATTTTAATTGCCTTAAATGAATTAATCTAATTTCGGGAATTATTTTAAATCAAAAGCGTTGGAAAATCGAGTGAGCGAGATGGGCCAAGCCCAAGATCGTGTGCGTCTTGTGCCCATCGCGGTGCGCCCGTCGGCCGTTCCCGTCGCCTCGCGTATGGACCATTGGATCCAGATCGACGAATTTGTCTCCTTCGCGAAACCCTAACGCCTTCGTTGGATCAAGATCGCGGTGAGGATTCCTTGCGTGCTTTGGAAAGATCGATCGCATCCGTTGATTTTGGAAAGAGCGGATCGGATCGTATCGCGTTCGGGGAATCATAGCCGTTCATCGCAGATCGGACGGACGCGATCATCGTCTCCGATTCGGTTTCGAATCGCCGCCGCTTGCCGTCGCCGTCGCGTGATTTTAGGGTTGCCTTTTCTGGGCGTTCGCCGAGGCTATTTAAAGTGCCGACCGCGCCCCGAGGATCGCCATCCCAGAGCGCATCCGCCAGTGCTAGCCTTCGCCGTTGAGTCACGCCGTAGCCTCGCAGAGCTCGCCGAGCTTGCCTTCGCGCGCGGTTTTCTTCGAGTCCCGCCGTCAAGCCGCCGCCCATCGCAAGGGTTCCAGATCGAGTTCTCGCGTCGTGCCACGCCGAAGTCCGCCGCTTCTTCTCGCCGAGTCGCACCAAACGCCGTTCGGTGGTCGTCTTCCTCCGCTCCGGTGCAAGCCCGCCGCCGTGTCTCGGAGCTTCGCGCAGCCGTTGGATCTTCGCCAAACCGTCCAGATCGCGCCGCGTCATCCTCATCAGCAGTGAACCTCTTCGGTAAGATGGATCGTTAGATCTAAGTTAAGCGGTCCGGATAGTGACGCGTAGGGGTAGATCGGTGGCCGTCAGATCGTCGCGTGGATGCACGCCGCGTGTCGAGCATCGGCACGGGCGGCGTCGTAGCCAGTCGATGCGCGCCGCGTGTCGGGCACGTGATGCGAGGCGCCGTGAGCCGCGTCCACGGTGGACCAGAGGCGGTTCCGTGGACCGGGTCTTTGCGCCGAGGTGACGTGTCAGCGCCTGATTGGCTCGAGCCAGGGCTGACGTCAGCATTGCGCAATAAAGATCTTTTCCAATAGAAAAATAATTAAGAAAAATCGGTTATTCTATTTTCTGTATTTTCAGTATTTATTCAAACTTCAAAAGGCTATATCTTTTGCATTTTAACTCGGATTTGAGTGATTGAAATTTCTAAAAATTTGTAAAATCAAGATCTATTTATTAATGAATTTTATTTTATTTTTGGAGTTTGGTTGCTCTCTGTTTTGGTGTTTATTTGCTATTTTGGCTTCGTTTCGCGTAGACGTTGAACTGCTCGGTGATCCGGAGGAAGATTCATCGCTTCAAGACCCAAGCTCAGAGCAAGACCAGCACCTACTCCAAGGCAAGTTGTGCTTTGATCATGTTGCACCTAATTTTCACCAAATTGCTATTTTGTCTCTTAAACTTTATGCATGATATTTTATGTGTATAAATGATTTCAATTAATCTGGGAATTAGATAATATGCCTATTTGAATTAAATCATACCTTATCAATTTTATGCCATGATCTATTTGTCACCCTAGGATGTGGAATTATAGTTGGTTAAAATTGATAATCAACCTGGGCTAGTTAGACCGTCATTGATTGCTTAGCCATGCCACGTCATCACATGTGTCCGAATGTTGATACTTAATCTTGACTAATGGAATATGTAACAATATTTATGAATTGGTGTGTCATGTGTCGTCACACAGTGATATCAAGTTGTCGTGGCGAGGAGGTCACAGATGTAGATTGAAATGTTGATGGCATGTGGTGCTTGGTAATCAACTGGGGTGGTAATGATTTTAGATTGGGGCAAGTGGCAAGGCGGTGTGCCAAGGTGGGCGGGGTTGGCGTGGGTATGTGGAAGTCTTGCCTTAATCACCTTAAGGACTTAACCTTGCAAGCCTTTGACCTGAGTCCTTCTTGCAACCACATGTCTGGAATGGGACAGCCTAGCTGAATAATTTGTGAAACCTAGATTTTCTTTGTCGTGGTGAATAGTGAGTCCCGGTTACGGTTTAACTCACATGGCGCAAGAGGGGGCCTGTTGTGGTGGTTTAACCCTTGATGTTGAAACCTTAGCGAGCGATCTTCGGGTCTAGGTGTAGCATTGTAAAGGCTTTGTTACGATCACTCGCCTTGGTGGTGTTTGGTTGTATCGTGTGGGTAAAGTGCATAACCTCTGCAGAGTGTACAATCTATTCGAATAGCCGTGCTCACGGTATTGGGCAATGCTCGGGAATTACAGTTAAGGGTTAGACTTTTGTTAAACGAAAACCTATTGGGATGGCAAGGTACCATGGAAGGTGGAAATTGATTTAGGATTAGGAACTTGGTGTATTTCAGAAATACCGAGTTTATTAATTACTGTATTTGTTTTACTGCTTTCCAATCTATTTATTGTATTCTTGTTAAATGCTGCTTTATTTCAAAATACCCTTATTAGCCATTCCTTTGGATTAAGCCAAGCATATAGAATATTAGACTTGCATTATTGTGCACAACTTGTTGAGTGCTTTATGTACTCACCCCAACAACAACAACTTCAGAAGAAGAGGAATCTACGCCATTCATGGAGGAGGATTATTTGGATGCGAATGCTTAGGGTCCGAGCCTTGTCAGTTGCCGTATGAATCGAAGCATACAGCGTTTATTCTATTTCCATTGCTTTTCATTGATACTTTTATTTAAGCCCTGTGAGGCATTATTTATGTAAGACAACAGTTATTATTAATCATTGAAGTTTATGCTATATTTCGCTGTGTATGACTATGACAGCATCTATGTTGAGCCTGTGTGCACTAGCGTGATCCTGGACTAGTGCAGTACACACAGAGGGTCCGGGTTTGCAAATTCGGGTCCCGACATGGTCCCAGAGCTGCCTGCTCCTGTGCCGGCGGCTCATGCATTGCTGCCTCCTGCTCCGGCTCCAGATCGTGCAGCTCCAGAACTGGCTCAGGCTCAGGTCCATACAGAGCCATCTCCAGCTCCTGGATCTTCTGCATGGAGTGAGCTAAGCCCTCCCGCAGTTGAGTTCTCGCCTCCGTGACCTCGTCGCGGGCTCTCTGCGGCTCCTGGACTGTCTCATCCATGTCCTCCTCCTGGGCGATGACATACCTCGCAAGATAAGTGATCGTGGCGTCCTCCTCCAAGAGCTCCATCCTGTTATAGCGATTATCTTGGCGCGGGTGTTGATGAAAAACAGTGCCCTCCAACTCTGCAGAGTAGGTGCGGACAATCTGCCGCATCGCGAGACGTGCCGTCTCCTGGATCCCGGCCTCAAAAGAAGTCCTCCTGGCGGTAATCTAGATAGGACGGCTTGCCCTCGTCCTCTCTCGAGCATAAACAGTGATCTTGACATCCCTGTGATATCAAGTCCCGCCCGCACTACGCTGGTCCCTCGGTAAAGCGGCCGTCGAAACCTCCAAGAAGTTGCATCGACGCCATAGTTCGTGGCGAATCCTCCAAAGGCGCCTCCATAGGTGTGGATCACCTCATCCGCCAAAGCAGCACTCGCTTAAATTAAGCAGATAATAATAATAAGATTTCAAAGATAGATATGAAGCAAGAGAGAAAAGATAAGTCGAGATTTCAATGATATTCTTGCTCAAGTTGATAAAATTTTAGAAAGTAGTATTATCTGCCAAACACAGCTAATCTAGTTTAGGGTCAAGACCTATAGTCGATGGCTCGATACCACCTCTGCCGGGACCCGAATGCGCAAATCCGGACCCTCGTGTATTCTCGTGACTAGTCGAGGATCGTGCTAGTGCACACAGGCTAAACAGGGTTAAAGTACCACAATCATACACAGCGGAATAATAATAAAGTACTTCAAACATGTATTTAAAAGAGTTGTGCGACCTTATGGTCTCCTTACATAGATCAGCCACGCAGGGCTTACATTATCAGAGTAAATAGAAATAACAGCGGAAAACAAATAATCATCCGTAGAAGCCCCATCTTGCCACAGGCAACTGACTGGGCTTGCCCCCCTAGATCTCTGGCTCCTCGACGTACTCCTCCTCCCATACTAGCGTTGATTCCTCCACTAGTGTTGTTTTGAAAGCAAGGGTGAGTACACACCGTACTCAACAAGTAATGCACAGAATGTAGTGCTTATTACTATATGCAAGGCTTATTCCAAAGAATTGGCTTACTTGGTTCTTTTGCATCAAATAACATTTTAAACTTATATCTTACTTAGATTAAAAGCAGTGAAACAGCTATATATAATGCTAAGTTCTTCAAATGGTTTTTCTTCAAAGATTTTTGGCACACAGCTTTAAACAGCTCATTTTAGCATTGGCACACAGCCACCCAATCTGAAGGACCATGTGGAGGTCCATCCATGTTTGTGATGAGTATTTGACTTTATTTGAGCAAGGTGTGCTCAAGTTTGAGTTTGATTTGGATTGATTTTCAAAATGAAGCAATTTGAGTTGTCTCTGCCAGAGTGGCGATGCGGTCGTATGGACGCAGTAGTGATGAGTTGGATGGTTTATTGCACATCTTTGTGGGCATTGCTATGTGAGGAGTTTCCTTGTCTTTGATGGTTGCAGGGCGACGGAGCTAGGTCATGGTGAGGCGAAGGATGACCGGGACTAGGCGAGGAGCGTCGGAGGTCCAGACGGTTGGGAGATCGACGGAAGATGATCGGAGACGGAGTCCGGGCAAGTCAAGAAGACAAGGAAAGGAGTTGATGCTAGCTAGATGCCGCGTGGATCAATGAGGGCCGTCGGATTGAGGTCTAGTTGATAGGTTAGCGGGTCTAGGTAGTATGCTTTGAAAACCGTGCAAGAAAACCCGGTATGTGTGTGGGTTTTGGGTTAGCCTTGCATGGCTGTGTGTGTGGGTTAATCCTAGCCCTTAGATGAGTGCTCTAGGGTTGAGGACTCATCCAAGGGTGGTAGGTGGCCCAAGAGTAGTATAAATAGGGGTGGAGGGTAGCCTCCTTCCCTTGAAGGTGTTGAGGTTTTGATGCTCATTTGAGCTTTGCCCACATGAATGTGAGGCTTTGTAACCTCCTTCCAGAAATGAAAGTTTTATCCATCCACCTCTGAATTTATTTTGCGCATTTACATTATGTCTTTACTTTACACAATTTAAATTCAGCATTTACTTTCCCGCAATTACATTCCCGCAATTTACTTTCAAGTAATTTGGATTTGCCTCCCCTCCTTCTAAATGCTGCTGATCTTGGATGTTTTTAGTGTGTTCATATGGTTTTACATCTCTTTTGCACTCTTGGATTGAGTATAGAACATCTTTTCTTTCAAGTTCCAACTTTGTTCAGAACTTGTTCTTCGTGCAGTAGTCAGTTTTTGATTTTTGTAAAAATCTAGAGAAATCTTTTTTGAGTGATTCTTGTTGGAGGAGGTTCGGTACTCTTATATAAACCTGCATAAAAATTTTGAAGTTCACTTATTGCACCGTTTGGGCGCCATGAGATGAAAACCGAGCCCCAAACTTTCTGCTCGAAGTTCTCAAGCATACTGTGTTCTTAGATTTTTCCTGTTTTTTCTGTAAGGCTTTTTGAGGAGAAATTTGGTGGAGTTCTTCACGACTCTGATGCTCATAGGGAGAAAAATTCTCAGAATTTTTTGAGCTGCAGAAACCCACCAACCTCCTGTGCAATTTGAGGACAAGTTCTGGAAATTCTGCTTTTGCTTTTCTGAAAGTGACTTTTGTGATTTGAATTGATGTCCTTTCTAAAAGAAAGAGTTTGAATTGATTCCTCTTTATCTTGGACACTAGACAACCAGGATTGTGACTCAAAAATCCCCACATATTTTATGGTACTTATCCATGCAAGCTTGGGGTACACATAGTTGTCTAGTTTTTCGGGTTTTTCACAATTTCCTTTGAGCGATCTTGTCGAGGTTTTTGTTGGAGTATTTTGGGGGAATTTTTATTTGCGACCATTCACCCCCTCTGCTCGCCATCTCGGTCCTTCAATTGGTATCGAGCCGGTTCGCTCTTTCTAGATCTTGACCGGTCTCAAGAGCCATGGCGACGGACAAATATTCCACCAAGCCTCCCATCTTTAATGGAGTTGATTTTCCTTTTGGAAGTCCCGGATGGAGTCATACATCACGCCTGGGCTACGATATGGCGAAGGTAAAACTCCCGTATGAGGTTCCTGGCGATGAAAATGTCACGGCCATCAATATGGTTGACGTTGAGGCGAATGCTAAGGCAAGGAACATTCTCATACGTGGTCTTAGCCACGGTGAGTATGATAGATTTCTCACCTTCACTCGCTCACGAGATTTGGGTAACCTCGATGCTTACCATGAGGGCTCTACTCAAATCAAGGCGTGAGGCAGACCAGTTCAAGCGCGAGTACAACAAGTTTGATCAACGACCGGTGAGAGTCTCGACGAGTGTTTTGGTTGGTTTACAAAGATTTTGAGCGACCTCCGAGCAGTTGGTTGCATATACCCTGACTCGGACAATGCTCGGCATTTCTTGACCGCACTCGACCTTGGGTTTGGGAGATGAAGGTGACCACCATCAAGGACACCACCGACTTGTCGACTCTAACTCTTGATGGGCTTTATTCCCGCCTCAAGACTCATGAGATCGATGTCGTCTCTCGGAAGACGAAATCTCAGTCGATGGCTTTGGTCACCGTTCCCATTGGATCTTCTTCTTCTGATCCTTCTATTGGTTTCTCTCTTTCGCCCTTTGCGAGCTAGCGATGACCAAACTGGAAAAATTTCCAGAAAATGAGCTTGCTCTTCTCGCTCACAAGTTTTCTCATGCATACAAGAGGGTGAGAGAGAGGAAGAGAGGTGGCATGATCACCTGCTTCGAGTGTGGTGGCCCCAACCACATTCGGGCGAACTGTCCCAAGCTGGAGAAGGGCAAGAACGACGTTGGCGGTTCGGGCAAAAATGACTACACCGACAAGAACCGCAACAAGAAGCCTCCAGTTCGTGAACCGGCGCACGAGAAGAAGTACCGCAACTTCTCCAAGAACAAGAAGCTCTTCCACCGCGTCCTCGCCGTGCTTGACGACATCAACCTCTCCGACACGGAGACATGGAGCGACGAGGGCGAGGATGATCCGCAAGAGAAGAAGGGCGGCGATGACTTCTCCGGCATGTGCTTCATGGCCGACACCAACGACATCAGTGACTCCGAGCTCTACAGCGACTCGGATGAGGTACCCTCCTATGACCGGCTCAACGAAGCTTTCTGCAAATTAGGAAAATTTCATGCTAGAGCTAGAGCTAGGTGTACGGAGCTTGAGAAGGAAGTAGGTACCTTGACTCGGGAGTTAGCTTCACTTAGATCTTCTCCCTCCCGAGTCACTGATGATTGCTCTTTGTGTGATGCTATTCTTGTGGAGTTGGAGAACCTAAGGACCATACATGATAGTGTGCTTGCTGAACTTGATGGTCTTAGGTTGAAGAATGCTAGCATTAGTTCTATTGATGCTATTCCTGTTGAGGCTAGTTTTCTTCATGCTCACTCCACTCCATCATGTGCTAATTGCCCTAAATTGCTTGCGAAATTGATGCCATGAGCGAACACCTTAGAAAGCTTTCGCTAGAAATGATGAACTTGAATTGCATGCTTCTAAGGACCCGGTCGGCTCATGTGAGGGTCAGTAAGCAACTAAAACTTGACAATGATGCTTTGAATGTCAAGTGTGATCAACTTGCTAAGGATTTACTAGTTAAGTCACAAACTGGTTGCTTGCTGTGTGTTGGGGTTAAGGATGATGTGGATCAAATCCATATCGAGCTTAAGAAGAAGTTAAAAGACCAAACCCTTAGGATTAGAGATGCTCTTTGCGTTTCTTGTGAGGCCCTCAAGATTGAGGCAGCCGTGCTAAGGGAACAAAAAGCACGTGCTGAGAGATCTTCTCTTTCTGGTTCTTCTTCTTCCTCTCCTTCCCCCTGTTCTTCTTGTGCTTTCTTTCGAGATTGCCAGTATCTTATGAGCACTCTCAAGAAGTTTGTTGGAGGCAAGAAGAAGCTCAATCTTATTCTAGACCAATCCAAGATTAGTAGATTCAATCAAGGTCTAGGATTTGATCCCTTTGAGCACACTCGGGCGCATCCTCCCACCATTGTGTGCGGCTCCAAGAGTGATGAGATTGTGGTAGCTCCCAGAGTGAGTACCACCGTGTTTAGATCTGCTGGGGTTGTCCATAGGACTTCTGATCAGAAGGGTGTTACTCCTATTGCTTCTGCCTCTAGCAAGGCGAAGTACACATGCACCTTCTGTAAGAAGGATGGTCACCTAGTAGATTTCTGCTTCAGGCGCGCCAAGATCACTTGGCGTGAGCGTGTTGCTGCTCTTAGGGGTTTTCAGGGTCATCCCCAGACTTTGAGTGCTCCTAAGTCACACACTGCTTCTAGACAGGTTAGAGAGTCGCCTGTTTTTGGGCAGCGTCCAGGACTTGGTTTTCATGCTAGTTCTTCGAGTTTTAGTCCTGGAGCTATTCGTAGTCAGTCTTTCCGCCATCCTCTTGATATTCCTTGTTTTTCCCATCGAGGTAGATATCAGCGGCGTGAGGTGTTTTCCGGTAGGAGATCCAGGCAGCCTTACTGGGATGGTCCAGCTTTTGCACCACGGCATGCCAACCCAGTTTTGACTCCTAGATTATCTACCAGAGTTGCTCCTGATCGTGTGAGAGTTGAGCATCAGAGAGACACTCGAGTCCGCCTTCTTCGATGTTTGGTACTGAGGCGTCGAGTGGTTCAGTATTGGGTCCCCAAGTCTTCACTCTATCCCAGTACTGAGTCATCTTTCCCTCTTGTGTCAATTCCTTGTGTCATGTCTATGCGATGATGCTTTTAAGTGCCTTTTGCCTTTCTCATGGCGTGAGTCGCTTTAGGCTAGCTTGAGGATGTGATCACTGCCTAGTGGAGTGGATTTGGGTCATCTTGTGGACTTGTCCTTTCTTAGTTCGATCCTTAGTCCATGAGTTGTCCTGAGGCATCATCTTCGCCGGGCATAAGTAGTGGACTTCGTTTTTCCTCGAGGTACCCACTCACGGCAAGAGTTGCAGGTAAGTATGTTGGACATGTTGATCCTTACTAATCTCATCTAGGATCGTTTTGTCGCTTTTCAATGTTGGCACTCGATGTGAATTCCGAGTTGGCCTTTGCGGCTTGTTTCTAGAGGATTGGATCTTCCTGCATGACCATCATGAGCATCATGCTAACCTGTATGTACTTTCAACTTTGTTTGCCTCGTGTTTCGCTCCACAAGTATTGAGCTTCATGATAACAGCATTGGGGACTTCCACTTCCATGGTTAGCTATCTCATGCCCTCATGTCGGTTATACTTGTGATCATCATTTCCATGACATGTTGTGATTGCTCTTGCTCCCATGTGTATTATATGTACTTTGCTAGGTCTTGTTAGTTTTTGTCTATCTTGTTTTGTGCCATAGCATGTTTCCCCAACCATCTTTGTGCTTCATGTATTATATCTTAAATTCATGAGCTCTTTCCCGGCATTTGATTTTCTTGTTTTTATCCTGTCCATGATATTGTTCATTTGGTATGAGCATTTGTGTTAACTATGGGCACGTGCTATATATCATTTACTTTATTTTGTCATGAGTAGTATCTAGGTTATATAACCCTGATTTTCTATTACATCCATAATTAGCTTTGTTTAGACTTTGTTTGTCAGACTTTGTGCTACATGTGAATGCCTTTCATGAGATTAGGGTCATATGATCTAGCTGCCGCTGTATGACTTATATTATTCATGATCACCTTTTATTGTCCTTCATGCTTATATGCTTCATACCTATTTTGCATGAGCTTGTGTTCTTCATTCATGGCATGTATTCATCATCATGCATAGAGTGTTGCCATAAGTACCTTCTCATCTTTGTGTCCATTGTCACCATTTACTTTCATGCTGTCTGTGTCCTCATGACCTTTTGTTTGGTCTTCTTTTGACGGGCCTTTTTCGCAGCATGTAAATATTGTTATTGAGACTATGGATAAATGGATCTTGATGTTGCTAATTGGTTTGTTTTATGCATAATCCTCTTTGGTTGTCTTCATTCATCTTGCTCATGTTATATCTAGTAGCATGTTGTTGTGCTTCATTGTGGTATTTCTTCATTTACATGCTCATTGCCATGTTTAGGGTAGTATCTTGATCCGTGTATTTCTAGGCTTGCACATGATCCTGCTAGCATTTTGTTCTTTGTGATGCACCTTGCTTAGCTTCTTCTACCAAAGATGACGGTGCTATGATGCACCTTGTCGTTGTTTATCATGTGGATATGTTTTCACTGTTGTCTATAGATATATAGATCTTGATGCTATCTTTAGCTTGGTTGTGATCATGATCTTACATTACCTTCTGCATCATGTTCATGCTCTAGATGATCATTTGCCACACTCTTCCTGTATCTTGTCCATTCGTGCCTAGGAACTGGATCTGCCTAACCCCAGTTTCGAAAGTATAGATTTGTTGGATGCATGTGTGTAGGCTTTCTGGTGAGGAGACCATCATCCTAGGAATATCTCTAAGTCTTCTTCCTCTGCTTTTTGGATCCACTTCAGGTCATTTGCCACTACTTGCACTACACTGCTGTAAGTAAGTACCTCTGAAAATGTTGACGATAGTGATGGGTCTCTTAGGAGGTTGTGGTTCTTTTGTAGGTAGAGCTTGTGTCCTGTTTGTCTAGAGTCTTTTGGTTGGACTTCTAGCATAGTTAGGTTGCTTCTTACCATGAGCCGTCTTGCTCCTTAGAGACCATGTGGAGAAGGGAGATATCGCTTCTTCAGTTCAGAGAGTAACTTTCGGTTAGTGATATCTTCACCAAGCCTTTGGATAGCTCCAGATTTGTTGCCTTGAGGAGTGAGCTTGGAGTCGTGAGCCCTTACGGCCTTTCGTGAGGGGGAGCTGGTTTGTATATTATGTATTATATGTTTTCTTCCAGCTTTTCTTTTCCTTGTGTTTCTTCTGGGTGACTTTGGGCTTGTTTTCTTGAGTTGAGTTCACTCACTTAGACTTCTGGCATGCCTTCCATGGACCTCTTATCTTGTGCTTTAGGTTGCTATCATGCGTGATTAGCTGTTCTCTCTTCTCTCTAGGTTGAGTTCCCTCACAGTCTTATAAGTCTAGCAGGTATTGGGCCTCCTGGGTAGACAGGGTCTGTGTGCACTCCTTAGTTGGGATCTAGAGTCAGCTTCCCTATGTCAGTCACTGGGGAAGATAAGAGCGAGTCTAAGCTGTAGTGAGTCTAAGCTGTAGTGAGTCTCTTCTATCTTATCTATGCTCAATAGCCATCCAGTTTTGCAGTTTCTCGGCTTCTTCTCCTCATTCTATTTTTCTGGTTGTTATTGAGTTCATTCGGGTTTTCTTTATGCCTAATCTTGATAATAACTCAACTTTAACCAGATTTGAGCTTAAAATTGATTCATTTGTTGAGGGGGAGTTTGGGAATCTGTTCATGCATTGCATTTAGACTGCATTTTCTGTTTTATGAGCTTTGTCTATTATGCAATTGATTTCTTCTTCATGCTATACACCATGCTACATCATTTGAAGAAAATCACTAGCTTAGGTATGTCCAAGTTCATTTAACTTGCTAAGCTTAAAAATGAAATAAGCCTTAAATGAAAAACTTGATGAAACTTGTTGCTTTTACTTGCTAGGTTTCTTCTCTAGAGGTTTGTGCCATAATTTGAGAAATTTAGGAGTTCTCTAGAGTCCCTATAGCAACTTGGGTGAAACTAGTTTGATCCATGCTAGAGTCCTTCAATTGCTCATGAATCATTGTGCAAAAAATGAAAATTAAACAAAATTGACTCTTCTTGTGCACATATGACTCAACACCTTGCATTCACAAGACCGCTTCCCATTGCACTTGGGATGAACTTGGAATACATCGTGTTTGACCTAGACCATCCTCTTAAGAGTTCATCTTGAGATGGTCGCATACGGCTTGAGTAAATTGGTTGTCAAAAGAAAATGCAAATAAATTAAAAACAAAGACATATGTGGGTAAAGAATGCAAATAATGTCAAACATTTGCACCCCGCTATGTCTTGTATGATGATAAATCAAAATTTGCATTAAGTGATAAATGAGCCTGAAGGACCTTGTATGCTCTTCTAGATTCCCCAAAGTGTTGAGTAGGTTGAACTCTAGGTTTTCCTTTTGATCCTTAGAGTAGCTATTCTTCTATTCTTGAAACTAAAGCTAAGTGTTGCACTTGTCTAATCTTGCTAAAAATGAAATATTCAAAACTAAGCTCGTATTTGCACTTGGACATGTCTTAGTTTAGTCATCTTCTGAAATTGACAAGCTTGGTGTAATATCCTTCCATTTTGATCAATTGGATAATCTTCAAAGCTCTTTCGATTGCATTTCATGCATACATAAAAAAAAATTGATGCCTATATTGCCAAAAGGGAGAGAAAACGTAGAAAAGGCATCACTAAAATGATAAAAATGTGAATGCTTATTTGGTTATTATGATCTTTGTAAAACTATGCTACTACTTCTGTTGGATCATAATCTTATAATCACATTTGACATGTTTAGTTGGATTTTAGAGTTTTTGTTGAAAACTTCTAAAATCTGAATTCCTCTTCGTCAACTTGGTCATGGTTCTAATTTCTATCTTTGGACCAAGTTTGACTTTGCAACTAAAAATTGCTTTCTTCTTCATTTTCTTCAAACTCAAATTTATGCCTTTTGTGTGGTTTGTCAATATACTCATCAAGGGGAAGATTGAAGGACCATGTGGAGGTCCATCCATGTTTGTGATGAGTATTTGACTTTATTTGAGCAAGGTGTGCTCAAGTTTGAGTTTGATTTGGATTGATTTTCAAAATGAAGCAATTTGAGTTGTCTCTGCCAGGAGTGGCCGTACCGGTCGTATGGACGCGGTAGTGATGAATTGGATGGTTTATTGCACATCTTTGTGAGCATTGCTATGTGAGGAGTTTCCTTGTCTTTGATGGTTGCAGGGCGACGGTGCTAGGTCATGGTGAGGCGAAGGATGACCGGGACTAGGCGAGGAGCGTCGGAGGTCTAGACGGTTGGGAGATCGCCGGAAGATGATCAGAGACGGAGTCCGGGCAAGTCAAGAAGACAAGGAAAGGAGTTGATGCTAGCTAGATGCCGCGTGGATCAATGAGGGCCGTCGGATTGAGGTCTAGTTGATAGGTTAGCGGGTCTAGGTAGTATGCTTTGAAAACCGTGCAAGAAAACCCGGTATGTGTGTGGATTTTGGGTTAGCCCTTGCATGGCTGTGTGTGTGGGTTAATCCTAGCCCTTAGATGAGTGCTCTAGGGTTGAGGGACTCATCCAAGGGTGGTAGGTGGCCCAAGAGTAGTATAAATAGGGGTCGAGGGGTAGCCTCCTTCCCTTGAAGGTGTTGAGGTTTTTGATGCTCATTCGAGCTTTGCCCAATGAATGTGAGGCTTTGTAACCTCCCCTTCCAGAAATGACAGTTTTATCCATCCACCTCTGAATTTATTTTGCGCATTTACATTACGTCTTTACTTTACGCAATTTAAATTCAGCATTTACTTTCCCGCAATTACATTCCCGCAATTTACTTTCAAGTAATTTGGATTTGCCTCCCTTCCTTCTAAATGCTGCTGATCTTGGATATTTTGAGTGTGTTCATATGGTTTTACATCTCTTTTGCACTCTTGGATTGAGTATAGAACATCTTTTCTTTCAACTTCCAACTTTGTTCAGAACTTGTTCTTCGCGCAGCAGTCAGTATTTGATTTTTGTAAAAATCTAGAAAACTCATTTTTGAGTGATTCTTGTTGGAGGAGGTGCGGGACTCTGATATACACCTGAAGAAAAAGTTTGGAGTTCACTTGTTGCACCGTTGTGGCGCCATGAGGTGAAAACCGAGCCCCAAACTTTCTGCTCGAAGTTCTCGAGCATACTATGTTCTTAGATTTTTCCTGTTTTTCTGTAAGGCTTTTTGAGGAGAAATTTGGTGGAGTTCTTCACGACTCTGATGCTCATAGGGAGAAAAATTCTCAGAATTTTGTGAGGTGCAGAAACCCACCAAGCTCCTGTGCAAATTGAGGACAAGTTCTGGAAATTCTGCTTTTGCTTTTCTGAAAGTGACTTTTGTGATTTGAATTGATGTCCTTTCTAAAAGCAAGAGTTTGAATTGATTCCTCTTTATCTTGGACACTAGACAACCAGGATTGTGACTCAAAAATCCCCACATATTTTATGGTACTTATCCATGCAAGCTTGGGGTACACATAGTTGTCTAGTTTTTCGGGTTTTTCACAATTTCCTTTGAGCGATCTTGTCGAGGTTTTTGTTGGAGTATTTTGGGGGAATTTTTATTTGCGACCATTCACTTCCCCTCTGTTCGCCATCTCGGTCCTTCACAATCCACATTTTTATTTTTGAAGATCTAATCCTTAACTGTAATCCCCGAGCAATGTCCAATACCACGGACTCGGCTATTGGAATAGATTTTACACTCTGCAGAGGTTGTACACTTTACCCACAAGATACAACCATTCACCACACAGGTGACCGTCCGTAACAAAGCCTTTCAAGAAGCTCTACCTTAACCAATAAACCTCTCCGGTGTTGCCTTCGCTATCACTCCTCTCACGCAGTGCCAGCCGAAGTATAGGACAGGCCAACACCGTTGGATGGGTACCAAGCCGCAGCATTGGTACGCTCCCCCGCATAGATACACCCCCGTGTACTGTCACCCTGAGGTATTAGAGGAAAGATATCAGAACCCTAATCAACTAGGTCTATCCCATATCAGACATGTGGTTGTACGGGTGACTTAGATCAAAGGCTTGCAAGGTGAAGTCCTTAACTGACCAAGGCAAGACTTCCAACACTCAACAGTGTGGCATACAGCCCAATGTGGCACACAGACTCACATCACTCATCAACCCATTGCCACACAGGCCCACCTAGCACACACCCTCTTGCCACTTGCCCCAGTCTAAATCATTTCCCACCTCGTTGATTATTGTGCAACACATGCCAGCAATAACTCAACATCGGTGCAGAACCACACAGGTCTCTGAACCTCAATCTCATCATGTGGCATCATCGCACCACTTTCAAAATACATTCAGTATTTTATTAATAAATATTGTAGTATTTTCGAAAGATCATTAATGATTCGTTGCAAGGCTAAGCATCTATTCACGGTCTAGCCTCCCATGTTGGCATCATATTAACATCCAACAGATATGAATAACCTTAGGGTGGACAATGATTTAAAGGCATACAAATAGTAATTTCATGGTGACATTAACAGTATGGGTTGATTAGCTAAATTATCCAAATTCATTTAAATATATTTTAATTAATTTAGCATGCATAGTTTTAAAGCAAAATATATGTTCAAAAGAAACTGGGATCAAAATGGTCAAAGCATCACTTGCCTTCAAAGAGTTCTTGATCGATCCGAGCTTGGTCTTATTGTTGAAATTCTCCCGCAAAGCTTTCCGGCAAATCAACGTCTACTCGAAATAAATAAATACACAATAAATATAATTTACAGAGAGAAAGTTTAACTCTAAAAATTCGACAAAATTCACCAATAAATATATCTTGATTTTAAAAAATTTTAAAAATTGGAATCACCTCAATCGGAGTTAAAATGCAAAAGTTATCGCTTTCCAAAGTCTGCTAATATATTAAAAAGAATAAACTGAGTTAACATAATTATTTTTCAATATAAAAAATGATTTATTGCGTCATCATGATGTCATCTGACACGTGGCGCACTCTGGTGCAGCCACGTACCTCGGACTATGGACCCAGTCCACAGCTCGGGTCGGTCCACCGTGGACTCGGTCCACCGAACAGTGCGCCTGGCCCCCACCAGATGACGTCAGCACTGACGTCACTGCTGACGTTAGTCGATTGCCTCAAGATTCGTGCACGACACGCATCACTATCTCGGCTAATCCCAATCGACGGCCAGATCTCAACCACGTGGCGCAATCACGGCCGTCAAAAGATCAACGGTCAGATCTCCTGCGCGCGAGCTCGGCGACGGTTTGCATCTCGGGTACACGTGTCGAGCATCCAACGACTGGATCCCGAGCGCGAGCTCGGCGACGCCTCGGGCTACGCGGCAACATGCGGCACGATCGCGACGGCTCATTTGAAATCCACGGCCGAGATTGGTCTGGTCCTCGGTCAAAGATGCACACGCGTCCATACACGATTCGGCGAGGGCGCGGCGTCATCTCCGCCGCTCGTTCAAACTTGAACGGCACTGATCCGCGCGTCACAGTTCAACCCACAGCTACCGTTTAGGTCTAATCCAACGGCCCACGGTACCCGAGCTGTTTACTATTCATCAAACTACGCGGCGTAATCTCACGCGTACACTATCGATCCAACGGTTGAGACTAAAACAAAGCGCAGAAACTAGATTTAATCACCGCTGTTCAATCTACACATCTACGGTCAAGATTAACGCTAGGAAAATGAGGAGATCAGCGACGTGGAAGTACCGCAATTGCGCGATGCAAATCAGACGGTCGGCGATGCTTGACGAAGTCGACGGCGGCAAGGAAGCGAAGGTGGCCGGAGCTGGGGAAGACGACGCAACCAACGGCGCTACGGGGCTTCTCCGGTGTGAAGAACTGGCTCGTTCGACGCGGCTTAGCGACAGCGTCACTCCAATGACCTTGGCGACGGCGGAACGAGGCAAGAACAACGGCGGAGCGGTGCGGCAACTACGGCGAGCTACTGCGGAATCTCAGGGGCGTCTCGGCGTGCGTGCGAGGAGTCAAAAGGAGCGGCTAGAGAAGCTCTGCATGACACACTCAATGGATACTTAAAAGCTGCCTCGACGTGCGTGAAACCTGCCGGCGAAACTCACGGCCATCAATGCCCACGTCTCTCCGGTGATCCCGCGCGGAAGAAGCGACGTGGCGCGATCTTGACCGTCCGTGCGACGATGATCCGAAGCGCGCTACGGCAACGCGCGCGCGGCAGACCATTGATCCCGATCCGACGGTCGCGAGATACACGCGGCTAGGGTTTACGCGCTACTGGTGAAATTTGAAACACGATCTTCGGGCCTACCAATATTATTTATTCCCGTTTTTAAATCCTTTTTCATTTAAAATAATTTCGGTAATTAAACAAAGCCAAAATAAATAGCAAAATACCCGAAAAAAATCTAGAAAATACTTTGGGACATTTGGAACTCATATAAAATATTTCCAGAAAAACTTTGTATAAAATTTTGTATTATTTTAATTAAATGCAAGAAAGGTCACAAATGAATAAATCCAATTAAATTCTTATAAATTCTCAGAAATTCTCAAAAATCAAAAATACCTCAAAATTTAAATTAGAGTAAATTTCAGGGTGTTACACGGATCCACCGGGGTGTCGGTGATGTGCTGGGCATACTCGATCAAGTGCCAGTCCACTGTGTTCCCGTGGGAGGACAGGAACATCACCCAACCGAACAGCAACAGGAGGTATGCCTCCAGATGGCGGGCCACATCCTCCTCCTCGACGTGCGGGTGGAGCAGCTTTGCCTGCAGAATTTGGCACAAACATTATCTGCAACTTAGCACTTCTCTGTTAACTTGCAATGAAATAGGTACTAACCGTGGAACTGGCGTACCACGCTCGCCGATTCGTGCCGCCACCCCGCTCGAGGGTGGTAGGATCTTTGCCGGGCGTGCATCGCACCTCGGCAAACCGCGCGGACAACTCCGCGTGCCACGTGACGGAGGCGTCGTGCGGCACAACTGCGGGACCCGCACAGGGTAGTCCTAGGAGGTACGACACGTCCTACAGCGTCGGAGCCATCTCTCCGCAGGGAAGGTGAAACGTCTGGTTTGTAACATCCCAAAATTTGCTTTAATATCATCGTATTGGTTATTTGTCCATTTTATATTTTCTAGAATTTATTGGATTTTTTTTGGATTTATTTGAATTAACTTTAAATTAAGTATATTGGTCTTTTATTGAAAACTATTTAAACTTATGAAAAGTTAAAATAAAGTTTTGCCAAAAATATTTTAACTGAGTTCAAAATGCTTCAAAGTATTTTTGAGATTTTTCTAGGATATTCCATGATAATTTTATTACCTGAAACAAGTTAAATGAATTTATGTAATTGTTTTAATTGATAAAACCCAGAAAATTTCTAAACAAGAATGGGTCGAGCACATTTCATCGTGTTTGCGCTTACCCATCTTCCGAAGGAATCGCGTCGGGCCGTTGGATCGCGATCGTGTAACCCGCGTTGTGCCACGTAGCCCGAGTGCGCCTAGCCATGGGATCGTGATCGCGTGGCCAGGATTGGTCGTGTCTTTTTGTAACCCTAGTCAATCACGGCCGTTGATCCAAGCAACGGGTCGGATTAGATCTCGTCGAATAGATCCTGTGCGTGCATCGTGCCACGTGGACGGCTATCGTGTGTCGTCTCCTTGTGGGACTCGTGCGCCGCCGCCGTGTCCAAGAGGGACACTGCCGCCGCGTCGGATGGCATTCCTAGCGTTGTACGCGGCCGTCGAGGACTATTTAAGGGGGCCGCAACTTCTCCGAGGATTGTCATCGGGATCCGCAGCGTGCGATCGGAGCCGTTCCGCGAGAATCCCCATAGATCGTGCCTGGGAGCCAGCCGGGGTTGGTTGCACGCATCGCCGGCCGTTTCATGCCGTTGTGCCGTCGTCTAGCTGTTTCTCGCGCTTGGGTTCCAAATCTGAGACCGCTGCGTCGCGCCGCGTTGGTGCGGGGAGGCAACGTCGCCGTTTCATCGCCGGAACGCTATCGCCCAAGTCGTCGTCTCCAAGTCAGGCGAAGCTGCGCCGCCACACCGCTATCGCCATGTTGAAGCTTCGGCAGCAGTCGAATATCCAGCGAACGGTTAAGATCGTGCCACATCGTCGCGTGAGTAGTGGAGCTCTCTGGTAAGCGCTGGCCTTTTGATCAGAATGGGTGGATGGGATCTAGTTAATCTACCCACTTGATTTATATACCCTACCTTGTCATTTGTACGCCATGATCTATTATTACCCTAGATTGGTTCATTATAGTTGGTTAGTAATGATAATCAACATGGGATGGTTAGACCGTATTAGTTGATTAGCCATGCCACATCATCACATGTGTTTGAATCATTGATAATTAATCTTGACTAATGGAACATGGAACGATGTTATGAACTTGTGTGTCATGTGGGATCACACGATGAGATTGAGTTGTTTGTGGCGTGTCATGTCACGCAACGATGTTGAATTGTTGATGGCACGTTGTGCTTTGTAATCAACTCGGGTGATAATCACTTTGATTGGGGCAACTGACAAGGGGCGAGTATGCCAAGGTGGGCCCGACGGGCAGAGGGTATGAGGATGTCTTGCCTTGATCACTCTAAGGACTTAACCTTGAAGCCTTTGACCTGAGTCAATCATGCAACCACATGTCTGGTATGGGCCAGCCTAGCTGATTAATTTGCAATGTCTTAACTTTGGTACTATCTTGGTCGGTGTGAGTTCCCGAGTTATGGAGTAATTCACATGGCGCAAGAGGGGGGCCCTGGAGTGGTAACCAGTCCCACCAGTGTTGAAACCTTAGCGGGTGGTACTGGGTTAAGCCAGAGCATTGTAAAGACTTTATCATGATTTCTCCGCCGACACACCAAAGGAAGTGTGTTAATCCAGAAGGCACCAAGAGATGATCATGTCATGTGGGTAAAGTGCATAACCTCTGCAGAGTGTAAACCTATTCGAATAGCCGTGCTCGCGGTATTGAGCAATGCTCGGGAATTACAGTTAAGGGTTAGTTTAATTAAATGGATAACTTGGTTGGGATGGCAGAATGCCATGTGGAAGATGGAATTTGACTTAGGATTAGAAACTTGGTTTAGTTCAGAAATGCTGAATCTATCTATTACTGTTATTTTTTTACAGTCTTTACAATCTATTTATTGTATCTGTTCATAAATGCTGCTTATTGCAAAATAGCCATAATAGCCTATCCTTTGGAATAAGCCTCGCATATAGCTATGTTAGAATTGCATTATGTGCACAACTTGTTGAGTGCTTTATGTACTCACCTTTGCCAACATCAACATCACCAGTTGAGGAGTCTACATCTATGCTAGAGGAGGAGTTCCAGGAGGAGACGAATGTTTAGGGCGCAAGCCTTGTCAGTTGCCTGTGGTATACTGAGGGGTTGTCTACGTTTTCCTTCCGCTGTAGTTTAATATGTCATTCAGCCTTGCGAGGCATAGTCATGTAAGTGGACCATAAGGTCATTCAACTAGTAGTATATAATATATGATATCTTTCATAATGTTTCCGCTATGTATGATTGTGACATTTACTGATGTTGAGCCTGTATGCACTAGCGTGATCCTGGACTAGTGCAAGATATACGAGGGTCCGGATTTGCATGTTCGGTCCCGATGTAGTGGTATCGAGCCATCTTGATCGTAGGCCTTGAACCTAGATAGTCTGGTCGTCTCTATAGGAACTTCAAAATTATTTTCTAAAGAAAAGAATTAACTTGGAAGAATAATATGTTATTGACTTATCTTATTCTTCTATTCCTTTCCTCATCAGAATTTCTCTCTTTCCCCTGCTAAATTTCTTTCTATCTCCCTTGCTGGATCGAGTTAAAAACCTTATCTGAGTTGTCTTGGTAGTTGACGATATACCACACCTTAGGAGAAAGCATCAAGTGCTTGCTGTTAACCCTGAAAATCATGAAGGAAGGAATCGTCAAGCTCAAGGAAGGAGTAGATTGATGAAGTGTTCCCGAAGCTAGAAGACCTATGCTTCGAGTAGCCAGTTGAGACCCATGTGTGGGAGTCGCGTCTGCTTAAGATAAAAGTGTTACCCCTGTAGGCGGTAGTTTTGTGTGTATAGGTTGAATTGGTTCTTCCTTGATTGCTGAGTGTACAGTATATGTTGCAGAGCTTTTAGGCTTATATAAGCAATCATACCAAGTTATTAATATTGTTTGCTTAATTTATTGGGTTAAACCTATCTCCCCTGCTTTAGGATCCCTGCTTCTTACCTATGCTATTTCCCTCTTCTCTAACCCAGTGAAGCAATCAAGCAGATGGTTCAGACGTGTGGAAACCACCGAATCGGGGGAAGTGAAAATCAACCCGGTGAGAGTCTCAATGATGGATAAGTTCTTCAACAGGCAGTACAAATGGATATGCGGAGTTTCAGAGAGTTCTTGACTGCTTAGACTCAGTTGATGCATGCAATGAAGAAGCAGATGCAGAATATGACTGGCCCAGCCAATGTTAATGAAGTGTTCCAAGCTGCTACCAATGATCTCCGTTCCTACTTAAGGTTATCAGAATTCATAAGGCCTCGTCCGCCGGCGTTTTCAGGAAATGCGTTACATTCGGAAGCGGATGATTGGCTCAAGACCATTGAGAGGAAGCTGCTCATTGCTCCGTGTAAAAGTGATGAGAAAGTCCTGTATGCTTCTTATCAGTTACAAGGAATTGCTGCTGAATGGTGGAAGAAATATTGTGCTATTCATGAAGCCCCGCGGATTATCACTTGGAATGAATTTGTTGTTGCTTTTCGTAATCTCTTTGCCACACCTGGAGGTAGTATGGTCACGGTAAATACGGAGCAGAATACTATCCCTGCACCTTGTTCGACATCTAAGCGTTGCTCTCTAAAGTGCTGTCAACCAAACAAGTCGGAAGATCGTGCATGCATTGGTTGTGGAGAAATAGGACATACCGCGGACGAGCATGCGATTAATTGCTCCAGCTGTGAAGGAAGTCATTCTCTTGGAGAATGTCCTATGAGTGACATAACATGTTACCTTGTGAAGACCGAGATCATGGTCCAGCTCAATGTCCCTTGGATCCAATAGTTACTGCTATAATTCAGCATCAGCAAAAGAATTTTCGAGCCGTAGTTGCTCAAGAGTTGTCTAGAAGAGGCGGAATGTCAGCTGCAAAAGTGGTGCCGCTCAAAGAGCTAAGGACACAATACCTTAATCCTGTTGGCCCTCATCAAGAAAGTAGTAATTGGCAATCACCAACAGCATGTTTCCTGTGTGATGAAGAAGGTCAGTGGGCTAGGGAATGCCCTATGAAGCAACCAGTTCTGACGCAACAAGAAGACAAGAATGTACCAGAGTCGCACAACGAACACGGTGTGTTACAAGCGCCACAAGGAAGGCCATTATGCTAATCGATGCCCACAGAGAAGACAATCATTGTCTACGGCCATGGATATTCCAGAAGTTACCTCAGTCAAGTTCATAACGCCAAGAGTGAGCAATAAAGTCGCAAGAGAAGTTTGTACGGAGAATCAGTTGAAGAAGAGGCGTCTGAATAAAGACACTACCTTAGTCGACGAATGCTCAAGGAAGAGAGGTGGACCTAAGCTTTGTTACACCTGCAACAAGCCTGGGCATTTTGCTAACAATTGCTCTCATAAGAAAATGACCACACCAGTTCAAGTCAATCTCAATTCGATTTCGGTCAAAACTTCAGCGCCAACGCCAATCGGGGAAGTTTAGATCGAAGATTTATCCTATGCAAGTGTCATGCCCTCGTTTGTAAAGGAAAGGTGACTAGTGATGAACTCCATGTAAAGATTTTCTTGTCTAAATAAATAAAGTAAAGATGGTTGAGAGGTTGATACGTGAAGTGTTGGAATAAAAGCATTAATGATAAAGGATGTTCTAGGTATTCACCCATGTTGACGGTTCACCAGAAGATGTTGTGTGTGCAATGATGATCAGTTCAATGGTGTTTGTAAAGCTTGTCAGCCCGAGGAATTATCATTGTCAAAAAGTACACTATTGCTTGATCTAACCTAGAATGTGATGGAGTTAAGTTGGAGAAAAGTTTCTAGCGAACGATATTGGATATCAGACCCGAGATGCTACTCCTGAAATGAATTGGTCGTCTGGACATAAGACTGTCCGGAAGTTTGGTCAAAGAATTGTGTCAGCTAAAAGCCCTGAAAGCGGGAAAATGGACTTTCAAACGACTACGGTTCGTGTTGGTCAGCGGAAGGTCAATAACGTGGAAGTTGTCAGCTTTGAAGATGTGCCAGTTGTTAGGGAATATCCATATGTGTTTCCTAAGAATCCCACCAGATCAAGAGATCAAGTTTGTTATTGAGTTAGTGCCTGGTACAACATCAAAAGTAAAGAGACCTCATCGAATGCCTATTGATGAGCTAGTTGAGATGAAGAAGCAGATTGAAGAGTTGTTAGAAAAATGTTTCGCTAGAGCCAGTTGTCACCATATGGAGCGCCTGTTCTGTTTGAAGATGGGAGCTTAAGGATGTGTATCGACCGTCGAGCATTTAATGAAGTGATGATTAAAAGGGTAAGTATTCGCTGTCCAGGATCGTAATTTGTTTGATCAGTCAAAAAGGAGCTGGAGTGTTCTCAAGGATAGACCTTCGATCAAGTTATCATCAGTTAAGAATTCGTGCAGAGAATGTTCTTAGGTCAGAGTTTTCTACGCAGTATGGACAGTATGAGTTTACAGTTGTGTCTGCTAGAATGATCAATGCCATTACAGAATTTATGAACATGACGAATGGAGTTCCATGGGAAATTTGGTCAAGCTGTTATGGTGCATAGGTGGGATGTCTTTGTTTACTTCAAGTCAAAAGGAAAGTATGAAGAACAGTTGGGATTAGTTTTGGAAAGGTTGCTAGACCAATGGCTATATGCTAAGTTTAGCAAATGTGACTTTTGGAGGGGGAAAGTTGAATTTCTTGCCCTGAGATGACTGTTAAAGGAGTTACCGTGGATCCAACCACAAGCGATGTTATGTGGAAGCAACCGAGACCGCTAGGGCAATTAGGAGAAGAAGTTTGCATGGACGTCGCAGTGCGAAAAGAGTTTTCTGTGATTGAGGAAACGTTTGACGATAGCACCTGTCTTAGTGTTGCCAGATGTGCAAACGCAGTTTTGATATATACTATAATGCCTCAAGACAAGATCTTGGATGTGTGTTAATGCAGAAAGGCAAAGTTGTTGCCTATGCGTCAGGACGGTTGATGCCACATGAAGAGAACTATGCTACGCATGAATTGGAAATTGCTACCATAGTGCATGCTTCGAAGTTATTGCGCCATTATATTGTTGGAGATATGTACAGACCATAAGAGTTCGAAGTGCAGACCTTAATATGGAACGAAGAGAAGGGCTGGAGTTGATTAAGTATTATAAGGCTGGAATCCGTTATCATCCTGATAAGGCTAATGTGGTATCCGATGTCTTAGGTCGTAAAGGCCATAGTGCCAATACACTAATATCAAGTGATCAATCGAAATTGTGCAAGGAGTTTCAAAAGTTGAAATTAGAAGTGGTATCCCAAGGATTTATAGCTGCTTTGGAAGTTAATCCAATGCTTGAAGATCAGATCAAAGTGGGTCAGAAGGATGCAGGCTTAGCCGAGGATTTGACCGTGGATGACCAAGGAACCACGCGGTTTAAAGGTCGAATCTATGTATCGAACAAGAAGGAGCTTAAGCAGTTGCTTTTGGAAGAAGCTCATGATTCTAAGTATTCAATTCCTCCAGAAAAGTGCTAAGATATATCAAGGTCTTAGGGGAAGGTTTTGGTGGCCTAAGATGAAGCGTGAAGTTACTGAAATTATTGCTTGGCGTGACGTGTGTTAGAGAATGAAAGTAGTGCATCAGAGGTCAGCAAGTTTGTTACAGTCAGTGCAGAGTTCTGAGTAGAAGTAAGAGGCAAATCAGTAATAAGATACCTAGCGTTGAGAATGGTCGAGAATCCAGAAGGGATATGGTTCCGTTCGGGCCATCGTTGACCGGTTGGCCGAAGTTGCTCATTTCATACCATTAAGACTACCTATTCAGGAGATCAGTTGGTAGGACCATTTATAATTGTCTGTTTGCATGATATGTCTAAGAAGATTATGTCAGATTTAGGTACCCAATTTACCTCGAGATTTTGGAATAAGCTGCATGAAGCATTGGGAACTCGTTTGAATTTCAGTACATCGTGTCATCCGCAGACAGATGGTCAGAATAAGGGAGTAATCAGATTCTTGACGATATGCTGAGAGCTTATGCTTTAGCCTGTGCTATTTTGTGGGATAAGTTTTCCCGTATGCAGGATTTAGCTATAACATCAGTTACCAGTCTAGTTTGCAAATGTCACCATTTGAGGTTTTATATGGGCGCACTGCATGTACTCGTTGAATTGGAATGAGACAGAGATCGTATGGTATTTGGACCTGATATTCTCAAGGAAGCCGAAGAGCGAGTTGCGATGATTAGTGAGAGGTTGAAAGTAGCTCAGTCAAGGAAAAAGAGCTATGCTGACAACCGTCGTCAAGATTTGAGGTTCGAGTCAGATGATTTTGTGTATCTCAGAGTTAGCCCTCTCAAAAGTGTCGAAAGGTTTCACGATAAAGGAAAGCTTGCGTCAAGATATGTTGGTCCGTTCAAGATTTGGAGCTATCAAAGAGAGGTTGCTTATCAGTTGGAGTTGCCGCAGTCAATGGCAGGAGTGCACGACGTGTTTCATGTGTCGCAACTTAAGAAATATCTCAAAGTGCCAGCAGAACAAACCCTGTTGGACGCAATAGAGCTGTAGGAAGATTTGACTTCAAGGAGCAACTAGTCAGAATTTCGGATGTTACGGAGCGCAAGACCAGGAGCAAGTCTATTTGCTTTTGCAGAGTTCAGTGGAGTAATCATTCTGAAAGTGAAGCAACTTGGGAGCGTGGAGAAGGTTTGAAGTCAGAGTTTCCCAACCTATTCTCTAGTTAGCCCTGAATCTCGGGGTCAAGATTCTGTTAAGGGGGGGAGGTTTGTAACATCCCAAAATTTGCTTTAATATCATTGTATTGGTTATTTGTCCATTTTAGGTTTTCTGGAATTTATTGGATTTTTTTTGGATTTATTTGAATTAACTTTAAATTAAGTATATTGGTCTTTTATTGAAAACTATTTAAACTTATGCAAAGTTAAAATAAAGTTTTGCCAAAAATATTTTAACTGAGTTCAAAATGCTTCAAAGTATTTTTGAGATTTTTCTGGGATTTTTCCTGATAATTTTATTACCTAGAACAAGTTAAATGAATTTCTGTAATTGTTTTAATTGATAAAAAGCAGAAAATTTCTAAACAGTAATGGGCCGAGCCTGTTAACTGTGTTTGCGTCGGCCCATCTTCCAGAAGGAATCGCGTCGGGCCGTTGGATCGCGATCGTGTAACCCGCGTTGTGCCCCGTGGCCCGAGTGCGCCTAGCCATGGGATCGTGATCGCGTGGCCAGGATTGGTCGTGTCTTTTTGTAACCCTTGTCAATCACGGCCGTTGATCCAAGCAACGGGTCGGATTAGATCTCGTCGAATGGATCCTGTGCGTGCATCGCGCCACGTGGACGGCTGTCATGTGTCGTCTCCGTGCGGGACTTGGGCGCCGCCGCTGTGTCCGAGAGGGACACTGCCACCGCGTCGGTTGGCATTCCTAGCGCTGTACGCGCCCGTCGAGGACTATTTAAGGGGGCCGCAGCTTCTCTGAGGATCATCACCGGGTGCCGCAGCGTGTGATCGGAGCCGTTCCTCGAGAATCTCCGTAGATCGCGCCTGGGAGCCAGCCGGGGTTGGTTGCACGCACCGCCGGCCGTTTCGTGCAGTTGTGCCGTCGTCTAGCCGTTTCTCGCCGCTTGGGTTCCAGATCTGAGGCCGCTGCGTCGCGCCGTGTTGGTGCGGGGAAGCAACGTCGCCGTTTCGTCGCCGGAACGCTATCACCCAAGTCGTCGTCTCCAAGTCAGGCGAAGCTGCGCCGCCGCACCGCCATCGCCATGTTGAAGCTTCGGGAGCCGTCGGATATCCAGCGAACAGTTAAGATCGTGCCACATCGCCGCGTGAGCAGCGGACCTCTCTGGTAAGCGCTGGCATTTAGATCAGAATGGGCGGTTGGGATTTAGCCACGTAACCCTGGATCTGTAGCCGTTAGATTCGTTCTGTGCGGTTGATTTTGCACCGCAGGGAGGGGCCAATCGGAATGCGACGCGTGTCGAACGCATGATGCGAGACGCCGTGGACTTTGCCCAGGATGGACCGGAGGAGGCCCCGTGAACCAGGTCCATGGACCAGGACACGTGTCCGTGTCAGATTGGCCAAATCTGTGCAGATGTCATGCTGACGCGATAAATCAGCTTTTCAATTTAAAAATAATTCGGTTAATTCTGATTTTCTAATTTCTGCAATGTCATTATTTATTCAAACTTAAAAAGGATATAACTTTTGCATTTTAACTCGGATTTGAGTGATTCAAATTTCTAAAAATTTGTAAAATTGAGATCTATTTAATGGTTAATTTTAATTGATTTGTGGAGTTCATTTCCTGTCTGTTTTGGTATTTATTTGCTTTTCTTCTTGGTACGCGTGGACGTTGAATTGTGCGACGCTACGGAGGAAGATTCAACAACTCAAGATCAAGTTTCAGAGCAAGACCGGAACCTGTTACAAGGCAAGTTGTGCTTTGATCATGTTGAACCCATGTTCATACAAATGCTATATTGTTTTACTTTATCGCATAGTATTTCAAGTATACAATTGTTTCAAATTAAATTGGGATCTAGTTAATCTACCCACTTAATTTATATACCGTACCTTGTCATTTGTACGCCTTGATCTATTGTTACCCTAGATTGGTTCATTATAGTTGGTTAGTAATGATAATCAACATGGCATGGTTAGACCGTATTAGTTGCTTAGCCATGTCACGTCATCACATGTGTTTGAATCATTGATAATTAATCTTGACTAATGGAATATGGAACGATGTTATGAACTTGTGTGTCATGTGGGATCACACGATGAGATTGAGTTGTTTGTGGCGAGTCATGTCACGCAACGATGTTGAATTGTAGATGGCACGTGGTGCTTGGTAATCAACTTGGGTGATAATCACTTAGATTGGGGCAAGTGACAAGGGGCGAGTATGCCAAGGTGGGCCCGATGGGCAGAGGGTATGAGGATGTCATGCCTTGATCACTCTAAGGACTTAACCTTGCAAGCCTTTGACCTGAGTCAATCATGCAACCACATGTCTGGTACGGGCCAGCCTAGCTGATTAATTTGCAATGTCTTAACTTTGGTACTATCTTGGTCGGTGTGAGTTCCCGAGTTATGGAGTAATTCACATGGCGCAAGAGGGGGGCCCTGGATGTGGTAACCAGTCCCACCAGTGTTGAAACCTTAGCGGGTGGTACTGGGTTAAGCCAGAGCATTGTAAAGGCTTTATCATGATTTCTCCGCCGACACACCAAAGGAAGTGTGTTAACCCGGAAGGCACCAAGAGACGATTATGTCATGTGGGTAAAGTGCATAACCTCTGCAGAGTGTAAACCTATTCGAATAGTCGTGCTCGCGGTATTGAGCAATTCTCGGGAATTACAGTTAAGGGTTAGTTTAATTAAATGGATAACTTGGTTGGGATGGCAGAATGCCATGTGGAAGATGGAATTTGACTTATGATTGGAAACTTGGTTTACTTCAGAAATGCTGAATCTATCTATTACTGTTATTTTTTTACAGTCTTTACAATCTATTTATTGTATCTGTTCATAAATGCTGCTTATTGCAAAATAGCCATAATAGCCTATCCTTTGGAATAAGCCTCGCATATAGCTATGTTAGAATTGCATTATGTGCACAACTTGTTGAGTGCTTTATGTACTCACCTTTGCCAACATCAACATCACCGGTTGAGGAGTCTACATCTATCTTTGGAGGAGGAGTTCGGGAGGAGACGAATGTTTAGGCGCAAGCCTTGTCGATTACTGTGGTATACTGAGGGGCTGTCTACGTTTTCATTCCGCTGTAGTTTAATATGTCATTCAGCCCTGCGAGGCATAGTCATGTAAGTTGACCATAAGGTCATTCAACTAGTAGTATATAATATATGATGTCTTTCATAATGTTTCCGCTATGTATGATTGTGATATTTACTGATGTTGAGCCTGTGTGCACTAGCGTGATCCTGGACTAGTGCTGTATACACAGAGGGTCCAGATTTGCATGTTCGGGTCCCGACATGCCTCTCCGGTCTCCACCGGTCCACGAGCGCGGCCAGCAGGGATCGGTCGTACCCGAACCGTTGGACCTGCCTGCCCTCTAACGGGGCACTGACCTGCTCCACGATCCTACAGAGAGGCAGTAAGCCAGCCGCTCGCAACCTGCATGCAGTGTAATACGTCGTTAGAGTAGCATTCACAGGTAAATACATGCATATACAAGAGTGCGAGCGTTGGCATCTTACCGTGGAACCCAGCGTGGGTCAATGCGGAGCAGCTCGTTGGGCACCCGAGGCCGGAGTGTCCCTAGCTCTCGGTTCTTCTCTGCGGAGTACCTAGACCGGTGGGTCGCATCCTCGGTTGCGTCTAGCAGCTCAGGACAAGGTCGTGCCATCGTCGCCTGTTACAAAGCAAATACAACAAATTTGTCTGTAATTACATGTGCACACAAAATTAAATGCAAAATAATGAAATGTTGCATATTTAATTAACAATGCAAAGGAAGTCCAGAGAGCTAAAAGAATCTAATGTTACGAACATACCAAACATGAAGATATGTTCGATGAAGCACACAACGTCAAAAATTACATTATCCGCATAGAAATTAATTGGTACATCGAAAATTACATGATTGGGACAACACTTCACTGGTACATCGAAAATTACATGACGCGAACAACAACTAACTGGTATGTCGAAAATAACATTATCCACATAACAATTAACTGGTACATCAAAAATTACATGATGCGAACAACAACTAACTGGTACATCGAAAATTACATGATTGGAACAACAGTTCACTGGTACATCGTAAATTAAATGATGGGTACAACATCGAAAATTACATTATCCGCGGTTGCGACGCGCCTCGGACTCGTCCATATCGTTCCGAATGCGCCGTGTCCTTCGACGCCCGACCTTTTGCCTCAACATTCGGATGTCCGGTACCCATCGATGGTCCGGAGGGGGCTGTTGTGAATGATCCATCCACTCGGTATCCGTACATATCGTGATGCCACGTGGTGAGAACACTTTGCTTGTAGTAGTAGGGGGAGATGTACGAACGACATAATTGATGCGTCTTGGCGGCTGCGGCAATGCCGTGCGAGCACGGCAAGTGCAGCAGGTGTGGTTTCTGGCAGGAGCACTCGCAGTCAGCTGCTCGGAGTATGCACAGATGGGAAGTCCTCTCCTGGTGGGAACCTCTACGACCACGGTCACCGCAATGCACGTGGTATCTCCATTCCACGCCACTCTCCGGTGTCACCCGATGTGTCTGCGCTTTTCTTGTTTTCTTGGACATGTACATAGACACAACCATTGAGTACGACAGTCGATTGTCCGACATACATGCTGCGGAGTTCTTATATCGCTTAATGAAATATCTCTGTGTCCCTAGTAAGACACCTTCGACTATACCCACCAATGGAAGGCATCTGGTGCCTTTCATTACCCAGTTCTAAATCTCCACCAGGTTCATCGTCATGATGCCATAACGCGAGCCGCCCTCGTCATACAGAAGGGACCATTTCTCCGAAGGCTCGTGTCGTATCCAGTCGGTGAAACTCTTTATGCCGGTCCCCGGCCTACGCCGAATGTTTGGGGCGTCTGTGGGGAGCGCACACAAAGTTGTCGGGTCCTCTCCGTGCTCATGGTACACCATCGGGTTCCTTTATGAACTAGTGGTACCTGTTGGATTCATTGATTGCTTCTTCGTTAGTTCATCCAACGTCCTCCAAAGCGCGTCGAACTTCCTCCGTTAGTTCTGTTTGAACAGCCGTTTTAACATGTTCATAAGCTCCTTGTTCCTAAACTGACAGAAAAAATTAGCACCCATGTGCCTCATGCACCACCTACTCTTCAGATCTGGCCACTTTGCTGCTCCCACGACGGCGGACCCTTGCTGCATATCCACGATCACCCTTAGCAGCCCTGCATGTCGGTCATGGATGACACAAACATCAGGCCTGTCCAGAACAACGGCCAGCTTCACTCTTTCAAGGAACCAGTACCAGCTCTCCGTGTTTTCCCCCTCCACGAAGGCTAATGAAACCGGTAGAACCTGGTTGTTCGCGTCCACCGCGATCGCAGTTAGAATCTGGCCTTTGTACTTCCCCGTGAGGAATGTTCCGTCCATGCAGATGACCGGGCGACAGTGCCGTAACGCATTTATGCATGCGTCCAGGGCGAAGAAGGCACGCTGCAAGATCCACTTACCCGCGCACACACCACCCGCGGGAAACTCCGCAAGGTCGATGGATGTACCGGGATTCCTACGTGCTATTGCCCTGAGCAAGTGGGGAATATTCTCGAAGGAAGCCTCATACGTCCCGAACTGTATTTCCAGAGCTGTCTTTTTCGCTCTTCATGCCTTTCCGTAGCTAATCTTGTACTGAAACCTCTCCTCCACGGCTGTGATAATAGATCGAGGCTGCAAGTGCGGATTGTCCACGATCTGACCATAGAACACATTTGCCACCCAAGTGGATGACAGATTGCGGTATCCCTGCTCAGCTTCTTCCAGCTCGCAGTTATGCTCCATCACTATGGAACATTTCCAGTAGTCCTTCCACTTCCCCTTGTATGCATGCACCCGCCATGGGCACGAATCAACTACGCACTTCACGTCGTACTCCTTTTTGCTGGACTTCACTACCATGAATTGTTGCTGAAGAGACATTGCCCAGTACTTCACCGCATCCATCACAGCCTCCTTGTCTTTATATATGGCCCCCTGCGTCACCTCGTTCTCATGATACTCCCATGCATCAATGTTCCCTTCATTCATTGTTAGGTCCTCGAAACTGTAATTGTTCCACGCAACAGGGATAGGCACCTGAGGAGCATTGTCCTCCTCGTCGGAGTGTTCACCATCAGGGACTTCCTCGTCCGCACAGTCCTCCTCTTCCATCAGGTGAACTATGTCCTCCACCTCCTCCCCCTCGTCGGCCACCCCTCGCGCCTCCACCACTGTCTCCTCTGCCCCCCCCCCCGATCCCTTCGCCACCACCGGTCTCTTCCTCCTCGTCTCCGGGCTCCTTGCCACCTTCCTCTCCGCATCTTTCTACATTTGACGTTCCCGCTCCCGTAATGTCCACCCCGACATCACGAACTTGCGACGCCGATGGAGCTACCGGGTAGCACTGTACCAACAACATGAGCGGCCAACCCCGCTCTACGGCAAAACCAACATAACTCCTCCATGTTGATGTCGAGTTAATAGGAATCAACTCTCCGTAAAAACACTTGCGCACGTCTTACTACTGCTCTGACCCGCAACCGAACAGTCTGGGCATCCAAACTGAACATCCGAGACATCCACTCCAACAAACCCCTGTATGTCCTATCGCTCGATCTACATATGCCCCGTACGACTCTTGAAAATGATGATAAATCCACCCCATCCGCCCCCTGTGCTATCTCCCCATCTCCATAAAATATTTGGAAATACAATTTCTCCGACATGCTGCAATGTCCGACGGAAAAATATTACTCTAAAATACAATATACAAAACGTACATTGATCGTACTACAAAATTCGACTATAAATAAGTCATTCGACTGTAAATAAGTAATTCGACTTGACTACCATACTTCCTAATATTATATTTGTGCCACATTACATTAACCCTACCAAATTAAATTTGTAAATATTGCCTACTATTTCCACTGTATTCAATTTCTATATATTGAATACTACATTAAATTTGTAACGTACTAAATACTACACAATCCTGAAATTTCTAAAAACTAAATACTACATTAAAGTTCTAAATATGAACTGTGACATTAAATTTCTAAACAACACTATCCGAAAAATTCTAAACGCTACACAATCCTAAATTTTCTAAACACTATAATAAATTTCTAAATATTAAATGCTACATTAAAATTCTAAATACCACACAGTCCTACAAAATTTTCTAAACACTACAAAATCCTAAAATTTCTAAATAATAAAAGCTACATTTAACTTCTACATAACTAAACAATCATAAAAAAATTCATAAATATACCTTCGCAGAAACGACGAATCGACTTTTTCCCCCTCTTCTTCTTCTTCTTTCTCTTATTTTCTTCTTCTTCTTCTTCTTCTTCTTTCTTCTTTCTCTTCTTCTCTTCTTCTTCTTTCTTCTTCTTCTCTTCTTCTTTCTTTTCTTTTGTCTCGGTTGACAGCCTCAGCCGAGCGAGCATGGCATTTAAATGGCCCCTATCGCCCCAGCACTGGGCGACAGGTGGCTGCGTGCCACTGGGTGGTGTTTTCCGGCCGTTAAGTGCCGTTAGGCCGAGCACCTGACGCCCAATGCTGGGGCGACAGGGGACCAAAACCACAATTTTTACACCCGGACGCCTACTTTTGAAAAAAAGAATAAAAACAAATATTAAAGAAAAAAATTCTTTGGAGTGTTGGACTCGGCCTGGTCGGCCGAGCAAGTCTAGGCCGACTTTTAGGCTCTCCTTTCGGCCAGATGTGGTATCTCGACCGAGCCAAGGTTAGCTCGGCCGAGCTGCCACCAAATGTTGCCGCGGTAGCCTGTGGTAGGAAAAATGCCTGCCGCCGCAGCCCTTTTGCTTGTGAGGGCAGCCCCTTAGTGACTTCCAGCACTTGACCATTTTTTTTAATGTTTTTAGCTCATAGCACTGCATAGTTAGTTGACCCACAATACTTGTGGAAATGTGAGTGTAAAGCGCTGTACTTGTACTTAAACACCATTATATCTGGAGATTCTGGGTTGAAAAGAAGTAATTTCATGCGTTAACAGCCGCGGGCAACATCAACTATTCTTGCTGCCAACCGTCGCAGTGGGACACACCAGCGGCACCACCCACAACCCCATGTAAGCCACGGTTGCACGGGTCATCAGTAACCTCTTTGGCTGCACCTACCGCACTGTCTATGTCGTTCTCTTGGCCTTGGTACCATGCCGAGCCACCCTTCGCTCACCATTACGCCCACCACGCCGGTCCAAGCCGCGATGCCCGCATAACTGAACCTACCGCACCGCTTCGTCTCGCCAACTGCAATGCTTACCGCGCCACAATCGGGACCCGGCCCTGCACCATGTCGCCTCGGCCACCGAACTGCAGCATCCTTTGTGCCGCCTCACCAGACATGTCATGCCACCTCACCTCCCCTCACGTCTAGTCGCCGCCTTGGTGGACTAGGGTTCGTGCTAAATCCTAGGTCCACCTCCATGCTTAACCGGCTCCTGTGGACCTGGAACCCATGCGTAGAAAGTCATTGTTTTATTAAAATTAGGTCTTTATGTCTAAAAACTTGCATATTAAACTATATAATTTTTTAAATAAGTTTTAAGGTTATGCACTCATGAAATCTTGTAAATTAAACCTAGAAGAATTCTAGTTTTATTATCTAGCCTTTTAGACTTTATTTGCTATAGAAATTGTTTCTATGATTAGAAGATTACTAAAAATTACTGGAAATTCACATACTCACATTTACTACTCACGTAAATTGTTTTATTGTTGTACTTGCATGTTTGACTCATGTGGCATATTTTTGTGCCAATTGAATTATCAGTGGTAATTAACCAAATGTTGCTTTATAGTACTGTAGGCAACTTGAGTAGTCCGATGAACATCTTACCGACCGGAGAATTTCTGTAGCTGAAGTATGATTGCGTCCATTACCTCTTTTGGGAGATAGAAGCCACAAATCAGCTTACAGCTTGGGATCTGCACTCCGCTCTTATGAAGGACTGATATGCTTCTGTTGCAACCAAATCATGGGCATTGATCTACACAGGAACCGTGTGTTGAACATACCTTGGAGCTTATAGCTATCCAAGATCCTAGTGAATTCTGGGAGGCTCTAATGCAATGGTTCGGTTCAATGCAGAGGAGGTGTATCCTCTATGAAGCGTTCAATGCTGATGCATCCAAATCGCATCATATTTTTTGTCCACTTTTGCATACTCCTTTAATATTTACAGTAAATTGCCATCCAACATGACTAAAATTAATATTAATTACAGAATACATGTTACATAGCATCCTTGCATAAGCATTGCATAGTTACTTTATTTCCATAATTATTCATTGCATTTCATCATCTTTCCACATTGGCTCCTAACCATTCCTCATAAGTTATTGATCATGCCAAAATAACACCTCACAAGTGCATGGGTGCCACTGTGATAGTGGCGAATGTCACATTCTCCACAGGACTAGTCTAAGGCTATTGGTGCTTAGCTAAAGCTAGGTCTAACAAAATAGGGAGAAATTGGTAAACTAAAACCTAAAACTATCTACAATCAACCTAAACAGCCGCATGACCTAATATCGAAACAACCGAATAAACCCCTAATTGCACGAATGAATGAAACTGAAAGATCGAAAAAGGCGACTAGAGGGGGGGTGAATAGGAGCCAAATAAAATTTTCGAATAAACTCTCCCCCTAAAATTCAAACCACCAAAACCGTAAAGAAAGCTGCCTTTGGTCGGGTATTTACAGTCGGATGAGCAGTACCCCGACCTACAAAGGTCGGATGAGCGATACTCGGAATGAATAGTGTTACGGTGAGCAGTACCCCGACAAAGATCGGTCGGATGAGCGATACTCCCGACCTGAAGTGGTCGGATAAACAGTACTCTCGACCTGAAGTGGTCGGATGGACAGTACTCGGGTGAACAGTACCCCGACCAGATGAACAGTACCCCCCGACCTGCGGAGGTCGGATGAACAGTACTCGGGTGAACAGTAAAATCAGCACGATCTCAAAACCAAAAATCGATGTAGCTTTTGATCGATTGATCCAAAAACAGTGAAAATTGGTGTGCACCTCCCAAAGGATGTCAGGAACCTATTTAAATCAACAATCGAAGGAATTAATACCAAGGTTCCGTCCTTTTCAGTTTAACAAATGCAACACCAAAAACAGAGTCACGAACACAGACTTCACCCCTAACTTGCTGCTGGGAGTTGATGGTCAGAAATCCTTGGATGACTCTCCACAAATCATAGCAAGTAAGTACACGAAGAAACAACCCTTCAAACAAATAGAAACACTATCTGAAAACTAGGCACAGAAATTGGTTTCTTGCAAAACTGAATAGAAGAGGTTGTAGATTGCCTAGATGATTGGGATATGATCTATAGAAGATTCATCCAGCAATCTTTCATCCTTGGCAACAAGAACCAGAAGCCAATCAAGACTAAATAACTGCAAGTCACACGTTTACCCACTTTAAGAACACACAGATTTACAACTTGCAACAAGAACGTAAGGATTGCCTAAAAGATTGAAAGCACCGAATCCAGAGAAGAGTTCATCAATCATGAATTTCAACAAAGACTCAATAGCATGTAGAAGGAGATGAGGCAAATCCAAATTACGTAAGGTAAATTGCAAGTAAGTAAATGCGAAATTTAGATAAAAGAATTTAAGTGCGTAATGTAAATACGTAAGAGAAATGAAACAAGAATATAAATGAAGAACATTTCATTTCTGGAAGGGAGGTTTACAAAGCCTCACAACAAAGTGGACAAAGCTCAAATGAGCAGCAAAAAACTCAGAACCTTCAAAGAGGGGAGGCTGCCCCTACCCCTCTATTTATAGTGACCTGGGATCAATTCCCACCTTTGGATGTCCTGCTTCAATCCTAAGTCAACATCCAAGAGCCAGGATTTGATCCTTACACTGTCACTCTCAACAACTCTCAACTACTCACGTTGACTTTCCTCACCTGCTCACCCCCAAGAAGACACCCCTCTCCCTGTCTATTCATAGCAGGCTTGGAACACCTACCACCCTTGGATGAGCCTCTAAACCCTAGAGCACTCCATCAAGGGCTGAGATTTTACCCACTCACAAAGCTATGCATGGGCTCACCGAAACCCAACAACACAGCGGGTTTTGCACGCTTTTCAACTCACACTAACTTGACCCGCTACTCTATCTTCCCGACCGCGATCCAACGGTCCTCCTTGATCGAGCGGCTCCAAGTTAGCATCTCATCCATTCCTTTGTCTTCTCGGCTTGCGGCTACTCCACGGCCTCGGTCATCTTTGGCGACACCTTGATCATCGGACCTCGGCTCTCCCGGCCTAGTCACGATCCCCTTCACCTCACCATGACCTAGCTCCAAAGTCCTGCAACCATCATAGACAAGGAAACCACATCACATAGCAATGTCCAACAACACATACCCATCTCAACAGAAAGATATACACTATGCTGACCAGCAAAAACCCCGACCACACGTGGTCTGACCACTGGTCTCCATCCCGACCAACCATGGTCTGACCACTGGTCTCCATTCCGACCACTTGAGGTCTGACCACTAGTCTCCATTCTGACCACTCGAGTCGGCGGACCGGTCTCCGACCAGCCAAAGCCTGACCTCTCGGTCGGACGACCCGACCACTCGGGTCGGACGGTGATCTCAGAATACGACCAAAGCCCGACCACTCGGTCGGACGACCCGACCACTCGGGTCTGGACGACTTGTCTCCAACCAGTAACTCAAATTGCTCTAGCTCGAAAAACAATCCAAATCAAACTCAAACTTGAGCACACCTTGCTCAAATAAAGTCAAATACTCATCACAAACATGGATGGACCTCCACATGGTCCTTTAGAAACCAAACAAATATAGGAATGACGATGGGATAAGCGACCATGTGAATTGATGTTGTACAACCGCACGAACAATGCACAAACAAAAATAACCTCGGAGAACACAAACGAACACGATTACGAAACAACAATAGACATAATGAGGGAAAAAGCACTGGAAACCTCGGAGAACACAAACGAACACGATTACGATACAACAATAGACATAATGAGGAAAAAAGCACTGGAGGAGTCTAGAAGCAAAGCACAGAGGGAGTGGAGATGAAGGGGATGGGGAAAACAGTCGACAACTATCTAGATCACAAACACATATACTACATTGGACAACTGAACACTGCTAACTACTCACACATTCTACTAACTCACTGCTAACTGCTAATAAAATTGTTGAATAATTATTAACATAAACAGTTTGCACAAACATCACAGAACACAGATTCTCATCACACATAGCATCCCACAGATCAGAGATTAACAGCGAACAATTATCAATTAATGTGAGCAGTAATTTAGAACAAAGAGAGAAAGGGATAGGAATTTAAAATGGACCAGGGGTAGATGTGGAAGGAGAAGTCATTGCCGACGAGCTCGATGCCATGGAAGAGGAAGTCAAGGAATGAGCTGTGGTTGGAGAAGACAACGTCAATGAAGAAGAAGATGTCAGTGTCGACATTGAGGCGGTTGGTCCATGAAGCGGCAGCTCAACCGGGCGGTATCGGGGTCGTTGTTGGTG
Organism: Otatea glauca; assembly: GCA_036346275.1. NCBI lineage: Eukaryota > Viridiplantae > Streptophyta > Magnoliopsida > Poales > Poaceae > Otatea > Otatea glauca. The sequence continues at coordinate 49,112,863 of CM070728.1, read as the reverse complement.
TTAGCCATGGTGGAGGAGTCGGTGATGTGGAGGCCAAGGCGATGGAAGCATGATCTGGGAGGTAGATGGAGATGGCTAATGATGACTTGAAAGTGCACGGTATTGTTTGTAGTAGTTTCCCTCATAATGTTCCAAGGTTCTTATCGATATCTCGTGGACACGTGGATTAATATATTACCTTTGAACAACTATTAATTTAACTACAATTATAAGTACAGTGAGGGAGGTAATTATGATGATAATAATAAGGTAATTTAAGACTTAAAGAAATAATAGTTCTAATATTAAAGAGATTATGATTCATATGATGGAAACAAAGGCCTTGGGTATTAAGATCACCTGCAACGTTAGTAAATCTCATGGATGATAATAAAAATGATATGATAAATCAGAGCAATAGTGATAATCATGTGTTCATGTAGGCGGCACACCCTATATGCATCTTCCTAGGACAAACATTGGATAGGGGAATCAATTGTCCTGCTCATGTGCGTGCGGCAGCACATCACACTCGCAATTAAGGAATTACCGCGTAGACCAACCAACTTACAATCGGACCAATAAATTAAGTATCATGGTTATGCCCTTCTCCATCAAGTGGATTTCTTTCGAAAGCCGATCTCGGCCGCTTTTATTGTCACTGACTCTGCCAATCATTTTCCACTCACTACTTGTTGTCATCTTTCCTTGGGCCAACCTATGGGGCATCGGGGCCCATCAAGTCCTGGTATTGAAGAAAGACATACAAACACTAAAAGCAACTATAGCACTTAAATCATACATAAAAGTTAAACCATCCCCTTGATTACTTAACGCTATGTGGCTACCTTAACCCCTAGCCATTGGGAAATTACTCACTCATCCATGAAAAGCAAGAACAATAGATAAATAACAAAGAACATGATAACAATAGTATGAGAATAACAAAGATATATTAATAAAGATGTTGCTGATGTTTCAATTGCACTAATGGATGAATGATTACAAGAATGGATGAGTGGAGGATGAACTATGGTGGAACATATGGTGGTGATGGTGTAAGCGGAACACCACTTTGTTCACGAATTGTGATCCATTTGACATGGCTATCTTTCTGGAGGGTGATACGGTCACTTGATATGGTCACCGATGATGGTATCGTTAGTCATTTTCTTCTCTAGAAGGTTGGCTTGCGGTGATCCAAATTGGGTTTTCTTCCTCTTGAGATCTACTTTCTATTTTTGTTCCTAGAAGTGCGTGATTCCCAATAGATCCTACAAATAATGTCAACCAAAATATACCTTGTGCATTTGGCAATTAATTAATATTCTGAGCAATTTATGATGAAATAAATGAATTAATGCAATAAAATACAAAGAAATGATGTGTCATTTCAGGCGCACCAGCTAAGCGGTGGCGGTGAAGAGGATGTGAGGAAGTTACAGTTGCCTGTGGATGTGGCAGGGAGGTGAGAGACAGAGGGAAGCTATAAGGCTAATGGCTATTGGCGAGTCAAGCCTAGCCTCGGCGGCACGGTGGTGAAGAAGGGGGAGAAGGTAAGCAAGAGGGGGCAAGGGAAGAAGAGAACTATGGAAGTCAGGCTTGAAGCAATAGTGACTTGCAGCTAGGGTTTTCTAGTTGATTGGGATTATTTGGCATTTTTGCATTGCGGCCTCTAAGAATTTAGAAATTGGATTTAATCCTTCCCTTTGTTAAGCATATCGGATGCCCATGAGGGGTGTGAATTGGGATTCGTTTGGCAACAAAGGAATAATTAAAAGTTTAAACTTTACTAGTCCAACATAAGTGCTTAGGGTTTTTAGTGGTTTGTTGCCTAGTTCCAACCCTACACAATTATAGGGATCTAAGAATTAAAATACAACAAAGTAAATGTGAAAATGTAAAAAGGACAATGAACATAACCGATTTTTTACAGAGGTCTCGGAGATTTGGAGATCTCCCTACTCCTCATTGGAGCACTCTTACAAGAGTCTAGCTCCGACTTGAAACAACATGAGAAATCAAACCAACCACTTGTGGTAGTCCTTCTCTATTTTGAATAAGTGGACTACAAACTTTCACAATCTTCCTAGTGCCTTACACAAACACCTCCAAGAAGGTCATTGAGCCAAACACCTCCAAGCCATCAAGGAGTCATTGACTTCCAAGGGCAATAAACCCAAAACTCTCACTTGAACCCAGCAAGGTCAAGTAACTAGTGATGCATTAAATAGGCTTACCTACTCTCTCATGCACTCAAGAATCTTCAACCCATGCTCCAAAGCGCCCTCAAGGTCCTCAATAGGATGAATATTGAGATGGAGTCGCAAAACCCTACAATTGAACCCCCATAGAGTTTATATATAGCTTCTCTCATCATAAACTAACCGGTAGATACAGGTATTTCAAAATATCTCTTTGAGTCAGATCATCTGACCCACTTAGATTATCCGACTTACATAATTTCCAACGGTAAAAAATATAGCTGTTACACACACTTGGATCATCCTAGTCTAGTCAAATTATTTGACCCACTTGGATTATCCAGACCAGTGTAAATCTTCGAGGGCACTTTCTATATCAAGTTGATTCTACTGGTTGTCCGACCGACTCGGATCGTCTGACTCACATGTAAATCAACTTAGACACCTCTTTGTAGAATTGATCCAACTTATGCTCTGGGTCACTCGAATCATCTGACTCCCATTAAAACTTCAAAACATGTCCTCTATGAAATTGATCTGACCCATGCTCCAAGTCACTCGAATCATTCGACTCCCATTGAAAATTCCAAGACATGCTCTTTATTGAATTGATCCGACTGAAGATCCAACCTAATCGGATTATTTGACCGAAACTGAATTTCTGACCAAGTTTAGAATTTCACACACATGCCAAATTTGTTATACTCACTTGGTTTCTTAGCTTCTTTTGACTAGATATGAACTAAAGAGACCTAGCATGAATCACAACTAGCTACCCAACCTCACCAAGCTAAAGCTACTAGTCTTGCCCCCTTTAGAGTACAGCCAAAACAAAACAAAACATATCACTAAAATGATCCAAACTCGACTCCTCGAATCATTTATAGTCACAAGGTCCTTAATCTTCATGCTTTGTTATCAATTATACCTTTTAGGGATCCATGAATATCAAGTACTACCAGTGTGCCAATGTCAAGCACTAACTCATCTTAAAACATTGAAACATGGTTAGTCTTTACAAACTGTAACATCCCACATTTTCTGTTGTTCCAAAAATTATTTTAAAATTTATTAAATTCAAAATTTGGATCTTCCTCGGTGTTCTAATTAACCTGGCATCCATATCCTCCCGAAATTGGAGTTCAATTCTTTATTGTCCGCAAAGTTAAAATTTCATATTCCGGTCCTATCCAAAATTTCACCCGAGTTACAAAATGCTCCAAAAATCTCAAAATCCATTGAATTAGGTTTCAAATATTCTATAATGATTTTGGAAATTTTTCCAAGATTTATAGAGTCTCTTTGCTATTTTGTCTCTCGCGCTTTCATCAAATCCATTATATTCGTCCCGAAATTATCTAAATTTCAAAATTCTCTAAAACAATTCCGAAACCAATTTTGTTAGGTTCCAAATATTCAATAGTATTTTTGAGAATTTTTCCAAGATTTCTAGAGGCTTCTATCTATTTTATCCTTCGCGCTTTATTCTCAGCACTATTCATTTGGACCCACTCGTCAGAGCTACGGTGCGTCTTCAACCTCCAGCGCTGTGGATTTTTCCCGTAGCTCTCCTGTTCTATGTCCAAAAGAAAAAAATATTTATAACTTCTTCATTTTCGCATCAAATCAAGGGAGAGTTGAAGCGTTGCGACCGTATTGATGCAAGGATTCAATTCCCTGCCGTTACCCATCCTTAATCCGAGCGAAACGGCCGCAATTAAGAGTTAATGATAATTCATTGCTCGGTCATTATCTCGGGCGTTTCTTCACCTCTCCGGGCGTGCGGGTACTCAAAAGCTTCGTCTTGCTGTGCTCTACCCCATGCTCACTTTTCCCCTCTGATTCAGTACCGTTTTCTTTTCCAAAACTCGTGAAAACCGCAGCCCAACGTCGACCAAAGATACCGGCAAGCCAACTTTTGATCCGGTGAGCCAAATCAAGTTCAGTTCGCGTCATTTTGTGCATCTTGTCGCAGAGATCAAAAGCCCTCAAGAAAATTTGGGTTTCATTACAGGACGGCGACGAATTTGACATTTGAACATCGTCGGCCTAACCATCTTTGCGGCGTCGATTCGTCGTCTCCGGTAAGCCTCTTCGAAATCCGGTCTCACCTTTGGATTCGTAGCGTCGAGCTCTACGTGATGCTCACCCTTTTCTTCCCATCCCGTCGCTGGCCGCATGCGCCTCTGCCACGCCTTGCTTCCGGCCGCGGCTGCACGCGCTCCGGCCGCCTCCGACCGCGCCGCTCCAGCTTCGGTGCCGCGAATCCATTGCCGTTCCATTTTTCGATCGCGGCGCGCGCCCCATGGTCGAGCCTTCCATGGCGTTCTTCGCTCTCTTTCTTTTCTCGTATGCGAGCAATGGAGAAGAAGCACTAGCCAATGACTCGTGGGGCCCGCATGGAAGAGAGTGAGAAAAATCAGGATTTGAGAAAAAGAAAAGATGCTAAAGGAATATTCCTCGTTTTTCTATTTTTCAGCCCGAGCGCATTCAAATGACCCGCTCTCTTCCGTCGTAACTCCGAATCGAGTGATTCAAATTTCTAAATTCATCTAAATTCAACATCTTTCTGCCAGTACTAATTTTATAATTTTTAGATTTTATTTGTTTTTATTTATTTTTTTGGTCGCTCCGTTTTGCGCGTAGTCGAAGAAGCGGTCGTCGTCCCCGACGAAGGAGAAGACCTCCAGAACAGCGTAGCGCACTTCGCCGACGAAGGCAAGTCTCCTTGACGCACGTTGATCCCATTGTTTATAACTGTTTTATAAAAGTTTGCAACTTGCATGGCTATTTACATAAATCGATGATGTTAAAATATAGAATGTTAGTTATGCCCATTTCGAAATAACATCCTTGCTGTTTGATTACCATGCCTTTGTAACCTTAAGATTTAATCATGAAATCATGTATTATGTGATTAATCTTGTTTAGTACGATAGACTGTGCTTAGGATTGACGTTGATCAAAATACCTATGGTGGGATAAATTCTAAAATGTTGTTGAAATGTGTTTTATCGAAACTGTAGCAAGGTGATTGCTGCTGTGATTGTAAAATAAAAATAAAATAAAAATGGTTTAGATTGGGGCGGAATGGTTTGTCGGGCGGGTGCGGATGGAGCACTGGTTCTGGTTTGTGAAAGCCGCCCTAATCAATTTAAGGACCGACACTTATGACTGTCCATTCTAAGCATTACCGTGCAACCGCAAGTCTATAATGGGTACGACCTGGCTGAATAATTTGTAGAAACCTAACTTAGACTCGCCAGTTGGTGGAATGTGAGTGCCGGATGGAGGCATGTCGTATTTCTCACACGGCGCAAGAGGGGGCTTCTGTACTGGGTGGATGGAACCCTAACAGCGGTGAAACCTTAGCGGGAGGGTCGGGTTAGGCGTATACATTGTAAAGGCCTTGTCATGATCTCTCTGCCGGCACACCAAAGCAAGTGTGTTCGTAGCGCTTGGCATTAAAGAGATGATCATGTCTTGTGGGTAAAGCTGTACATCTCTGCAGAGTGTAAAACTATTCAAATAGCCGTGCCTACGGTCAAAGGCAAAGCGAAGAGTGCTTTCATATTGGTAGACTTTGTTTTTGGTTTTAAAAACTGATGTTTTGGGATCTGGGAGTGGTTAGAACTTCCGGATGTATTCCTGGCGGCTGGAGCCAGTCAGGTGGTTGGAACCTGTTTTGAATCATGACAGATGGATTCATGTGATGGTTAAACAAGATCTTTTAAAATGGGCGTATAGAGCCTGTACACTAGTGTTGGTAGTTGGAACCTTCACTAAAGTTAGAAATAATTTTAATTGTACAAATAATTGTTAAAACTGCTTTGTGAAAATTATTATTAATAATGTTTGTTAAATCTGGCTTTGTGCAAAAGAACCCTATTAAGCCTTCCTTGGAAAGCCCTTCATGATGCATTTTCCCAGGCTTGCGGAGTACGTTTGTACTCACATGCTATACAAAATTTTGTCATCAGAGAATTACCAGGATGCAGTTGAAGACAATGAGTTCTATGATGAGGAGTTTGTGGGCGATCGCCAAGATAACTAAGCGCGCTCTCCTAGTAAATCACTGTGTGGTGTCTTTTGGGTTTTATCTTGTTGTTTTTTTGTGTTTCATTCTTTGAGAACTTTGGTCATGTGACCAGGAGATGTAATAAATAGCCATGTGGTGGTAATTTATGATTATGCTATATTTTGTTTTCTCTTCGTTCTGTTCTGGTTATGATAATCACTGCTTCACTGTGTGTACTAGCAACTGATCTGGGACTAGTACAGAAATACACAGGAGATTCCGGATGGTAAATCCGGGGTCTCACACAAACAAATATCATTAATCACCAAAACGCTTCTTAAATATCTAAAATTAGGGCCTAGATGCTTACAATCTCCCCCTTTTTTTTTGATTGCTTACAACACATTCATATGCAATCTTAAAGAGAGTTAATAGTGAGATATGGTAAATAACAATTAAAGCACAAACATTGAACCAATCTATAAAGTACTTGGAGATCATGGTCAAGCATTGATCCAATATATTCAATACATGAATATACGACTACCACATGAATTAATTCAAAGAAATTCATGGCATTTGGCATTTTGTAATTCAAATAAATTCATGGCCTTTTCACATTTAACATGGCAAGTACTTGAAGATCATGATCAAGCATTGATCCAATATATTCAATATATGAATGTAAGACTACCACACGAATTAATTCAAAGAAATTCATGGCATTTGGCATTTCTTAATTCAAAGAAATTCATGGCATTTGGCATTTCTTAATTCAAAGAAATTCATGGCATTTAACGTTTAACATTGTATTTAAGGGGAGATTTTTGTGGCCTAGCATGAAGTGTGAAGTAGTCGAGCATGTTGCTTTGTGTGATGTGTGTTAGAGAGTGAAGGCAATGCATTAGAGGTCAGTTGGTTTGTTACAGCCATTGAAAATTCCTGAGTGAAAGTGGGAAGAAATCGGTATGGATTTTATTACTGGTTTGCCTAGGACTCAGAGTGGTTATGATTCTATATGGGTCATTGTGGATCGTTTGACGAAAGTTGCCCATTTTATACCAGTTAAGACTACATATACTGGAGATCATTTAGCAAAGTTGTATATGTCAAGGATTGTGTGTTTGCATGGAGTGCCAAAGAAGATAGTGTCAGATAGATGTTCTCAGTTTACCTCGAGACTCTAGAATAAGTTGCATGAAGCAATGAAAATTTATTTGAAGTTTAGTACATCATATCATCCTTAGACAGTTGGTTAGACTAAAAGAGTTAATCAGATTTTAGAGGTTATGTTAAGAGCATGTGCTCTAGCTTATGCTACTATTTGGGATAAAAGTTTGTTGTATGCAGAATTCAACTATAATAATAGTTATCAAGCGAGTTTGCAAATGTCACCATTTGAAGCATTGTATGGTTGTTACTGTCGTACTACATTGAATTGGAATGAGACAAGAGAGCGTCTTATCTTTGGACCTGATATTCTTAAAGAAGTAGAAGAGCATATTGATATGATTAAAGAAAGCTTAAAGGTATCCCAATCAAGGTAGAAGAGCTATATTGATAATCGCCGAAGAGACTTGAGTTTTGAACCTGAGAATTTTGTTTATCTTAGAGTTACCCCTCTTAAAGGAGTTAGAAGGTTTCACGCTAAAGGAAAGTGATGTAAAGTTGTGTCCCGATCTTTCGATTAGAGCGATAACTATCGATTTTGTGGAATCAACTTTGACGATACGACTACAACGTACGACGACGATGCGCCTTAGCAATCACTAAACCAACTTCGGAGGGTTATTGATCTTGCCGTGGGCACGATCAACCTGAACACGAGGCTCAATTCCTGCAAGCAACTGAAGAACAAGCAAGAACAACAGTAACAACAATCTGAAATTGTGAATATGAATGAAGGCAAAAAAGGGCTGGGTTCTATTGAAGGTCTTGACAAGGTGGCTGTCCAGCACAACTCGAACACTCAAAGTTTGCACTTGGCTAAACTAATCAAACAAAATCCAAGTGTCTAAAGTGGCAGCTACTGAATATATAAGAGGGAGGGACGTGAGAGGGTCGTCCTAGGGTTGAGTGCAGCAAGGGGGGTCACACACAACTTGGGCTTGGGCCCAACACACTTAAAAGGCTCGAAACAACCTAAAACAGTATTATAATACATTTTTAATGATTTAGGCTGATATACGATGAATCTGAACTTGGGATTAGATCCATTAGAAAGATCTCATTGTAAGCTTTCAATCAAGTCCAAGATCACCCAAATCAGAGTCCGTATGCAAAAGTTATTTATATTTGAAGTCGGTACTGTCCTAGAAGGCCGAATTGGAATCCAGAATGTGATGGATTTGATATCTCTCTCTTCTTGTCCCAAGGACGACGTGTTGTAGTTGGTCCAACCAGGTGTGAACATATCCGTAGAATTGATGTCCTCATCATTCTCCCCTTCTTGAATTTGAGTCGTCCTCGACTCAAGCTCACCTTTTAGCTTGTCCTCAACACAAAATATTCTCATATAGACCCTGCATTTAATTAAATAAAATAGTAGTTACGCCTCTTTATATATTGTAAACACAAGAAGGACATTTAGAGGATTCACCTGAAAATCATCCACAAAGCTCAATATTTCTTTCCAGCATATAAAGGCATGTTGAAAGGTGGCACTCTTGGATGCTTCCTCCCCTCCATGAAGGAAAGTCATCCTAGTAGATGTAGACGATGCAGAGGATGCCGTGAAGTATCGCCAAACTGATATAGCATTGGTCATATCTAGGACGAGCATGGTCTCATCATTCTCCCTTTCTTGAATTGGAGTCGTCCTCGACTCCATCACATTCTCCTGCAAAATGTTAGTAGCGACAAATAGCAAAGCAACATGCATATCTTTTGTGATCAAATCAATGGCTCGTGAATCACAATCACCCAAACACTCCCTTTCTTGAAAACTATCATATAGACTATAAATGAAAGTATGGGTACATGATATGATATTAAAATTATCAAATTGATCACATTGTTGCATAGGAAGTAGAGGTTTCATATATGAACAAATGTATACTCTATGCACTTTGTGCTCTCTTTTATCATTATGTTTGCCAACAACATGAAAAATATTTCATGATCACCATGGCAAATCAGAATGTTCAAAAATCTTCTCCTTGAAACTTAAAGTTCAAACACAGAATATCAATTTCAATGTAACCTAAAGTATTTAATGAAGACATCAATTTAGGCTCATATTCTTCACTGGCAATGTGAATAGCATGTTTATGTTCAGCGCAAGTGTTTAGTTCAAATATAAATGTTTCATGTTCATTCACTAGTTGTGGTGTCGATATAAGTGAAGCATTATCACACAACTCTTCTTTATCAATAGGAATAGCAAGCAAATCAACAATGTGTTCCATTAATAGTTGCTCTACGATAGCATGATTCATGGATAGTTTTATCTCTTCAAAATGATTTTCACCATGTATACAATCCATACCTTTTACATTACCTTCTAAATCATTCTCAGGGGTTGTAGGTGCAACTTCAATTTCCAACTCTTCACATACGTATGGAGCAGCAAATATATCCTCTTTCTGCACATTTTCTTCTTCATCCTTCTCCCGATGGTGCTCACTTTTCTGCAAAATGTTAGCTACAATAAAAGGTGCAACAATGGGCACCTCAAATGAAGCTAAAGGCTCTTTCAAAGATTCAGCAAGCATGTTTTCAGCTTTACAAGCACATTTAATCAAGTCTGAAAGAGAACTATATGTTTCATCAACATGAACATCCTGAATTTCATGATTAAGTCTACATATGAACCTAAACTCAGTAGCTTCTTCACATTCTTGTAAACCACAACGCAACAAACAATTTTACAATTCATGATAGTATTCTATAACAGTTTTAGAACCTTGTTTTAAGCGTTGAAGTTTAGTAAGCAAATATTCAGCATCATATTCAGGAACATAATCATTTCTCATAATTCTTTTCATGGCATTCCAAGTTTTAGGTTCTTTATCATGTCTAGATATATGCTTTCACCAATATATTGCATCTGTTGTTAACACTTTAACTGTGGCACTAATATTTTGGTTTTCAGATAAGTCATACTTTGCAAATTCTTTGTCTACCGCTATCTCCCAATTAATATATGCATTAGGATCATACTTTCCACCAAAAGGAGGCAATTAAAACTTGATTTTACCTTATTCATCATCATTTGATGAACACGTAGTGATGTGTGGTGGGGCGACCGAGGCAGCGGGTCCATGCTGGGAAGCTGGGGCAGCAATGGAAACCCGTTGTACACGTAGTACACCATTGTTGTTACTTAGGAGACGAGGCGGAGGTCTGGAAGTTCCAGGGGCAGCAGTTGCAAGCATATCAAGTCTAGACAAAATAATAGCAAGGGTAGTGTTAGCAACTCCGTGAGCAGTCTCGATGGACCGGAGACAGTCTTCTTGCAGCGACATTCACTCATTAGTGAGTCGTACATCCTCACTAAGGCCCTCAATGGTGATCCTCATCATCCCCTCAATGTGAGCAACAATGCCCTTCGTGCGTGGAGAATGATGCAGCGAACTCTTGTCACCTAACATGTTAGTAGCAAAAAGGGAAACACAAAGGTTTATGTAATTCCCTATCAACTACAAGGAAGTGGAGAAAAGTCGCTCAACTCTAAAGCCTTAACCAAAGCTCTTACAAGTTCTTACCGTGCTGCAGGAGTTGTCGGCCGTTGGTGGTGTCAAAAGTTCTCCCAAACTTGGATAAAGCGATTGCCAAGGGACCGAACAAACGTACGAGTATAGAATATGTGGAGCTGGTTAGGCTATACTTATTTCTTATACAATCTGATAATTCTATTTATTGTAATGATAAGTAATGACCCAAACTAGAACAAGTCCTAGTTGCCGATCTCAAAGATATAAGTGAAATTCAAGACAACTCACGCGCAAAGATGATGGAACTTAATGCAACCAATGGAATAAGCTAATAAAGAATAATTTCAGCATCAAAGCTCGTGTTGCATAAGTTATGGAGAGACGCTAGCTAATTACTTCAGAAAAGTTAAAAGAGTACAAGATTGCTCACAAATTAATACAATTGCACAATCTGAAAATAATGAACACAAATTAGGGTTTCGCTCAATGTTGTGCTGCCAGCCACTATTCTTTTCTTTTTTTTTGGCCTTTTGGCTCTTTCTTTCTCTTTTTTTTCTTTTGGTGACTTTCGACAAACACTAGTATGAACAAAGTTTTGGAATCCCTAACTTGATGTCACAAGATAATATAATATGATAAATCAAGATTATGCAACGTATCAAGTAGAGCAGCCCCAAGCAATATGAAATTGCTAGTCTCAATTGGGATCAAAGTGTTCGCAAAGGATGAATTGGTTCCCAAAGGTATGTGTATTGGTATTTTTGGCTTTTATGGACTGTGGATGCTAATGGACTCAACCAACTCAAAGAACAAGCTAGAACACAAATTGAAGTAACAAACCCAAATTCGGCCAGAACAATGCAGCAAATTTGTTGCCACAATTAAAGAATGAAACTGATCGAATCTAACTTGCTCGCAATGTAACAAATCGAAGACAATGTTCTGTGCTTTAAAACAAGTGTACAAACAACAAATTTGGAGCTCGTACATAGAAGTTATAGCCAAAACACCAAGGTGCACATATTTGACCTAAATTCAACCGATCTGACCAAATCTGAATCTGAATCAAATTTGGTTTGAAGGAGTCCGAATCACAAAGGACACCCAAAAACGTTTTTGTAGAGGACTCTTCAAGGATTCAGGAAAGTATAACAACTTCTCAATCGGAGTTCGGACATGAGAATTATGAACAAAATACCGAACCGATCTGGACTGGAAATACAACTTGCTTCACCAACTTTGACGTCCAGATTAAACAAATTTGGCTCCAGAATTAGTCCAAGCCTAACTAGGTTTTTGTAGAGATCGTTCTCAGGTTTTAGGAAAGTGCAAAAACACTAGAATCTGAGCTCGTATGTGAAAGTTATGAACAAAACAATGTACTGGACAGATTGAAAGAAAAGCTACGCGAAGGAAAACGATCAGCAACTAAAACAAGGACTCTAATAGATCAAAACCTAACAAAACCCACTAAAATACCAGATTGAATCTAAAGGTTAAATTTTTGTGGAGTAATTTTCAATTTAGGACAGAAAATAAAAACTAATCTACGGTATTGAATCTCTCACCTAGCAACTTGGCGCTTTGATACCACCTGATGTAAAGTTGTGTCTCGATTTTTCGATGAGAGCGATAACTATCGATTTGGTGGAACCGACTTTGACGATCTGACTACAACGTACGACGACAATGTGCCTTAGCAATCGCTAAACCAACTCCGGAGGGTTATTGATCTTGCCGTGGACACGATCAACCTGAACACGAGGTTCAATTCCTGCAAGCAACCGAAGAACAAGCAAGAACAATAGTAAAAGCAATCTAAAATTGCGAATATGAATGAAGGCAAAATAGGGTGGGGTTCTATTGAAGGTCTTGACAAGGTAGCTATCCAGTACAACTCGAAGACTCAAAGTTTGCACTTGGCTAAACTAATCAAACAAAACCCAAGTGACTAAAGTGACAGCTACTGAATATATGAGAGGGAGGGACGTGAGAGGTTCGTCCTAGGGTTGTGTGCATGATAGCATCTAGGTCCCCTCAAATTTTATTATTGTGTTTTGCTATAATTTTTTGTATTGATGACCAAGTTAATAATACTCAAAGCTTTGAAGAACATATGCTGGATTCAAGAATGAAGCATGCTGGACGAACAAGATTAAGGTGCTCAGTTCTAGTTTATGACTTGGGAGATGATTCAAGTCAAAAGGCTAGGATTGTTTTTCTCTTTTTTGTTGTTTAAAGGGAGACTTTGCACAAGCTAGTGAATTGGATCATAAGGCAAAGACAAAACTAGATTTCTCGGAGTAAAAGACACTTAGTCCTTTTTAAATCATATTTCTTAGTGTACAACGGACCAAATTCCTGCTATCCACTTCTTCAATCCGTTGCACTCACGGCATATCCTTGGAAATCAAATAAGATTCTTTCGTCAAACTTTGAAACTCTCTTATGACTAAACTCCCATCAAATATCTTATTATCGGACCGAATCTGTTGTCTTCTTATCATTTCATCCTTGGTAAAAACCTCCTTTAAAATCATCTGATAGCCAAGGGTTTGCCTATGTATAACGGACCAAATATTTGGTCCGGCATACATATACAAGTCTTTGCTCTGTGACGGACCAAATGTTCTCTGTTTCCCATCTACAGTGGCCAAATATTTTGGTCCGGCACTCATTCAGTTTATAAGCCTTTGGTCGGACCAAACTTTGAAGTCTTATTTATTGAAACCTTAAATGAATATTCTTTTTCATTCAAAAGGGTTTTACTTTAACAATGGACCAAACATTCTTGCTTGAAATTTTAGTTGTTGCTAAAGTAAATCGCTTGGGTAAAACTTATCTCTGTTGAAAAAGGTCTTTTGCACCTAACTCTTGAAAAGTCTATGTATGACGGACCAAGAATTTTGGTCTGACGTACATAGGTCTCTATGCACAGACCTAACTCTTGAAAAGTCCATGTATGACGGACCAAAATTTTTTGTCCGACGTACATAGGTCTCTATGCACAGACCAAACTCTTGAAAAGTCTATGTATGGCGGACCAAATATTTGGTCCGATGTACATGTATCTTTCTCAATTGTGTGGCGGACCAATCTCTATGAAAAACCCATGTACAACGGACCAAATTTTTTGGTCCGTCGTGAATGCTCAAATTTGGTCCGTCACACACATGTCCAGTATCGCTAGGCACTGTTACTTAGTCCGTTGTACGTGTATATTTGTGGTATTTCTGACATCTGACACGTCTAACGGCTACTGTAGCAGGTGTAACGGCTATATTCACTCCAAATGGCTATATAAGCATTTCCTGAGCCATCTACCATATATACTGATGAACTCCTAACACTTTGGTATTCATATATAGCTCTCATTCTGAAAAAGGAGTCTGTGCTTCATCTTCACACCAAAATTCTCATACATATCTAAGTGTGTTAGCTCCAAGCCAGTGTCAAGTTGTGTGAACTGCAAAGTGAACCAAGAGACAGAACTTGTGCAAAGTTTATTACTCTTGGATCCTAGTGATCCTAGACAGCTTGGAGGAAGTGTACAGTGCAACCTGTCCAAAAGTGTTTGTGGAAGGCCACTGTTGTTGTGAGAGGTTTGAAACTCACCTCACTGGAGTAGTGAAAGAGTTACCTAAGTGGTCACCGGAGCTACTGCAGCTAGCTTTGGAGAAGCAGAACTTCGAAAGAAGTGCTTCAACGTGGATTAGGAGTGTGGTTCTGAACCACGGGATAAATCTTTGTCTCTCTTGTGTCATTTCGTTTATTGCTTTCACTGTTATCATTATTTGCTTTAAATCTATTTTATACTTTGCTGTGAGTTACTCTCTGTTCAATATTGTAAGTTGTTTAAAAACTCAGAACTTGTTAAAATTGCCTATTCACCCCCGCCCCCCTCTAGGCCAACTCGATCCTTCAAGTGGTATCAGAGCTAAGTTTTACCTTGTTTAACTAGCTTTGGTAATGGCCGAGGGAAATGGATCCGCAACTGTTAGTATTGGTAGAGTACCTGTTTTTGATGGTACAAATTATGCTTATTGGAAAATTAGGATGAGATGCTATTTAGAAGCTGTCGGGTATGATGTGTGGAGGGTTACATAGAAGCCTTTGCCTCCTCGTGTCATGCCTGAAGGGCAATCTGTATATGGTGAACCCACTCCTGGTGAGATTCAAAATATGCAGTATGATGCTCAAGCCAGAAATGCATTCCTGTCTTAGCTTAGAAGTCTTTGATAGAGTAAGTAATCCTACATCTGCTTATGATATATGGACAACATTACAAGAAATTCATGAAGGTACCTCTGATGTAAAAGAAGAAAAGTATTATGTTGTCCGAGAAAAATTTGATCAATTCAAAATGCTTTCTCAAGAAAGTGCTAATGACATGTTCTCTAGGCTAAATCCTATTGTCAATGAACTAAAAGGCCTAGGAACTAAAATCTCTGATGTTGAGGTATGCAGGAAGATGATTAGAGTGCTTCCTCGGGCATATCACAGTTTGATCACATATCTGTCCAACAGTGGTGATCTCAAGAGGCTCACTCCAACAGAGCTACTAGGTAAAATATCTGCTCATGAGCTCACATTGGCTGACGAAGATACTCCAAAGAAGAAATCTATCGCACTCAAAGCCAAGGAAGTTATACAAGACTCATCTGATGAAGATGATGATGAGTCAAGTGAGGATGAGGATGAAGATGTGAAGAAATTAGCTCTACTCATGAGAAGAGCTAACAAACTCATGAGAAGAGTCAATTTCAAAGACAAAGAAAGGTCCAACTCTTACTCAAAGAAAAATCCTTTTTCTAACGTTGTATGTTTTGAGTGCAATGAAAAGGGACACATAGCTGCTCGATGTCCAAACAAAATCAAGAAGAAAAATAAGTACAAGAACAAGGATGATGAGGATGAGGAGAAGACTCATGAAAAACCCAAGAAGAAGTTTTTCAAGAAAAGCTACTCCAGGAGGTTTGTGAAGAAAGGAAAAGGAGAAGCTCACATAGGAGAATGGGTCACTGATGAAGAAAGTGCAAGTGAAGACTCATCCTCGGATGATGAAAATTCAAAGTCAAAGGGGCTAGCTGGACTTGCATTAGATGAGTCAACTCCACCACCACCTTCATTTTCTCTGTGTCTTATGGCAAGATCAGATGAGGAAAAGGTAAATGACTCACCTTCTTATGATGAGCTAGTAGAACTAGTTGAAGAACTAAATAATGCTTTGCATGATAAAACAAATTCAACTAGAACTCTTAAGAAGACTATCACTGGCTTGCTTAATGATCAAAAGTTGCTAACAGACAAGTATGAAAAACTTATGCATGAACATGAAAAGTCTGTACAAACTTATAATGATCTAGTTACAAGTCATGCTTTGCTTGCTAAGAATCATAAAGACTTGCAGACTAACTATTGTGAGCTAGAAATTGAAAACGAAATGCTAGCCAACAAATCCAGTCATGTTTCTCTATGTGATGCATCAGTCTCATGTGACTCATTTAAAGAAGAAATCATGACTGTCAGTTTTTCGGATGCTTGCAATGGTAACTGCAAATATGCTTCCTATGCCAAGGAGCTTAAAACTGAGATTGAAGAACTAGAAACTAAGATAGCCACATTTGATAAAGGCTTAGAAAAATGCTTTCTGGGCAGTGCTACTCTTGACAAAATTCTGGTTGAACAGAAACCCAACTTGGGAAAAAAGGGCTTAGGGTATAAACCAAATAGTTTGCCTAAGAAAAGTGGAACAAGTCATATTGAACAGATCTTTGTCAAGAAAAGCACTCAATGTTATTACTATCACAAATCAAATCATGAATCAAAAAATTGCTATCTTGCGAATGTTTCTCATGCCAAAAGGGATTGCATGGTAGATGCCCATTACATGCTATTTAAAGATTTCAGGGGCAAAACAAATGTAAAATATGTAGGTCCCTCAAATCTTAATAAGAAACTTAAAGCTGTCTGGGTACCTAAGGTCATGTTATTAAATCCTTTTAAACCTAAACTGGCTATAACTAACATCAAAGGACCCAAAAGCATTTGGGTACCTAAAGTGAAGAAATGAACTTGTAGGTAAACTATAAAAGTGGAGGCAAACATTGGGTTATTGACAGTGGCTGCACTCAACACATGACCGGTACCTCAAGAATGTTCACTTCAATTGAAGGTGAAAGTGATCCAAGTCACAAAATTACCTTTGGAGACAACAACAAAAGAAAGGTAAAAGGTCTTGGTAAGATTGCTATATCAAATGATCACTCTATTGAAAATGTTCTTCTTGTTGATTCCTTAAATTTCAATTTATTATATGTTGCTCAATTATGTGATCTTGGATTCCATTGTATATTCTCATTTGATGGGGTAACTGTGTTTGATAAAAATAAAAAGCTTATATTCAAAGGTTTCAGATTTCAAAATCTCTACTTAGTAGATTTCAAATCTAACTCCTCATGCATCTCGACTTGCCTGTTAGCCAAAGTTTCTCTTGGATGGCTCTGGCACAGGCTTCTTGGGCATGTAGGTATGTCTAATCTTAACAAGCTTTTTAAAAATGGGCTAGTGGTGGGTCTAAAAGATGTCAAATTTGAAAAGAATAAGCTATGCAGTGCTTGTCAAGCAGGCAAACAAGTAGCTAATTCGCACCCAATTAAAAGCATCATGTCCACCACTAGACCACTTGAGCTTCTGCATATGCATGTATTTGGCCCTACTTCATATGCTAGCATTGGTGGTAA
Organism: Otatea glauca; assembly: GCA_036346275.1. Taxonomy (NCBI): domain Eukaryota; kingdom Viridiplantae; phylum Streptophyta; class Magnoliopsida; order Poales; family Poaceae; genus Otatea; species Otatea glauca. The sequence goes on along the minus strand of CM070728.1, from coordinate 49,095,264 downwards.
CTCATATTGTCTAGTAATTGTTGATGATTTCTCCAGATTCCCTTGGGTATTCTTTTTACCTAATAAAAGTGAAGTTGGAAAAATCTTCAAAACTTTTGCTAAAAGGGCTCAAAATGAATTTGATTGTCCCATCAAGAAAATAAGAAGTGACAATGGATCTGAGTTTGTTAATACAAATATTATTGAATACTGTGATGAATTAGGAATTAAGCATGAACTCTCTCTACTACATGTACTCCTCAGCAAAATGGTGTGGTTGAAAGAGAGAATCGAACCTTGATTGAAATGGCCAGATCTATGCTAGATGAATATGAAACTTCTGATGCCTTCTGGGCTGAAGCAATCAATGCTGCTTGTCATGCTGTTAATAGGCTTTATCTTCATAGATTGCTTAAGAAAACTCTGTATGAATTATTGGTGGGTAGAAGACCAAATGTATCATATTTTCGTGTATTTGGTTGTAAAGTATATATCTATAAAAAGAGAACTCATTTGGGTAAATTTCAAACTAGATGTGATACAGGCATCATACTAGGATATTCTTCTAAATCCAAAGCTTATAGGGTATTTAATAATACAACTGGTCTGGTAGAAGAAACTTATGATGTAAAGTTTGATGAATCTAATGGCTCACAAGGTGAGCATGAAAATTTAGATGATGTAGGAGATGATGGTTTGGCACAAGTAATGAGAAAAATGGAAGTAGGTGATATTAAACCTAAGGAAGACAAGGATGAACCTCCTACACAATCTATGGTGCCAAATGATGGAACCCAAGAAGAAGAGGAAGAAAAAGAACAAGATCGGCCAGTCTTCATCAAAAGTCACCATGTCATTGCTAAGGATCACCTCACAAACCAAATCATTGGTGAAATCAGTAAGGGTGTTCAAACTCGTTCTAGACAAGCTTCCTTCTGTGAATATTACTCTTTTGTCTCTTGTATTGAACCTAAGACAGTGGAAGAAGCTCTAGAAGATGCTGATTGGATAATTGCTATGGAAGAAGAACTTAACAACTTTGAAAGAAACAAAGTCTGGAGCTTAATAAATCGCCCAAAGGATCACAATGTTATTGGTACAAAATGGGTGTTCAGAAACAAGCAAGATGAAAATGGAGTGGTAATAAGGAATAAAGCCAGACTTGTAGCTCAAGGATTTACTCAAGTAGAAGGACTGGACTATGGAGAGACTTATGCCCCAGTGGCACGTCTTGAAGCTATTCGGTTTCTTCTTGCCTTGGCTACTCATTTTAATATCACTCTATTTCAAATGGATGTGAAAAGTGCATTTCTTAATGGATTCATTGATGAAATTGTTTATGTTGAGCAACCACCTGGTTTTGAAGATCCAAACTTACCAAATCACGTATACAAATTATCTAAGGCACTCTATGGTTTAAAACAAGCTCTTAGAGCATGGTATGAGCGTCTTAGAGATGTTCTATTTAATAAGAACTTCAAAACCGGGAAGGTTGATCTAACCTTGTTTCTAAAAGATATAAATGGGACATTAATGATTTGTCAAATATATGTAGATGATATTATCTTTGGTTGTACTAATCATTCTCTCTGCAAAGAATTCGGTGACATGATGGCCAAAGCGTTTGAGATGTCTATGATTGGGGAATTGTCATTCTTTCTGGGATTCCAAATCAAGCAATTGAAGGAGGGGACTTTTATCTCACAAGAGAAGTATACTAAGGATCTCCTCAAGCGCATCAAAATGGAAGAATGCAAAACAATAAAGACTCCCATGACTACTAACACTCATCTTGATCAAGATGTGGGAGGTAAGTCTGTTGATCAAAAGCTTTTTAGATCAATGATAGGCTCTTTACTATACTTGACAGCATCTAGGCCTGACATCATGTTTAGTGTGTGTATGTGTGCTAGAATTCAAGCTGCTCCTAAAGAAATTCACTTAAGTGTTGTTAAAAGAATATTTAGATATCTTAAGTTTACCTCTAGTATTAGTTTATGGTACCCCAAAGGTGCTCCTTTCGAGCTTCTTGACTACTCAGATTCTGATTATGCCGGATGCAAGATTGATCGTAAGAGCACCTCAGGAGGATGTCATTTGCTTGGAAGATCTTTAGTTTCTTGGTGTTCTAAAAAGCAAAATTCAGAGCATCCCCACTTAGAAGCCGAATATGTGGTCTGCAGCGGTTGTTGTGCTCAAATTCTATTCATCAAACAAACATTTCTAGATTTTGGGATAAAATTTGATAAAGTGCCTCTGCTGTGTGACAATGAAAGTGCAGTGAAAATAGCAAACAATCCGGTTCAACATTCTAGAACTAAGCATATTGAAATTCGACATCACTTTATTCGTGATCATGTTGCTAAAGGAAATATTGTGCTTAGTTATGTAAGAACTGAGGACCAATTGGCTGATATTTTCACTAAGCCGCTTGATGAGGCCAAATTTTCAAAATTAAGAAATGAACTAAACATCATTGCTTTTTCAAATGTTGCTCGATAATGTCTGACTTAGGGGAGCAAGTTTTTTGCTGTGCATCTCTTGATACTCTGTTTGTGATCACTACGTTGAAAACCTCTTCGATTTCCGTAACTTACTATTTTTTCCGAAACTTCTCTGACTTCGAAGCCGCCTCGGATTATGATGCTTTTACTGCATCCTAGCTGAAATGGCTATAAAAGGCGAACCAGGGCACTGAAGATGTAATCCTTCACTTAGCCTTTCTCTTTTCTGCTCCAAACTACGATCTTCCTCATGCCGAAAAGAACTTTCAAGGACGATCGGGATGACCCTGAGCTTGCAGAGCTCTAGAGGGACTTCGATCGCGCATTGGCAGAGCTGGCGGAGGAGAGGGCAGTTGACCGTGACCGTGCCGCTATAGACGCTTTCCTTGAAGCCTTCCCTGCCCTCTTCAGGGCTAGGGAGGCCCTTGTGGAGGCACTAGGGCGCGTGCGTAGGGGTGAAACTTAGGTCCTTCTCCTGTATTGTCCTTCCCAGGCATAATAACTGGGAAGTTATATAAATAAAGATATGTTGTTCTGAAGTGTTCTTTGAATGTTCCCTTGCCTCTCATGTTTTCTCAAACTAAATGATATTCACATCCGTCTGTCGCAAAATACAGCTTCGACTAGACACACAACCATCGTATTAATACCTTACGCGGCTCTTGTGCGATAGATCTCTAATTCGGCTAACGGTGTGGATAAATTCAAAGTGCTGATTTCAGATTAAAATAACTTTTTGAATAAGCTTTATAACAAAAATGCTGCTATAAGACTCACCTTTCTATGCTCCTTCTTGTCCAATCCTCGATATAGTAACTAAGTCAACATCTATCTTCTTCAGCAAAATGTCCATATTAAGCACTTGAGTTTTTTAGGTGAGCTTAAATTGAAAAATACTTATGCTCACTTGAATATCAGACTCAAACATTCCCGGAGAGCTTAATTTTTTTTGTGTTGTGTTAGTTTTTGTTCCTAATCTTAGATATATCCCTTATATTCCAAACCTTCAGAAACATAGACATTTTGCAGACTGAGAACAATTGAAATAAAGTTGCAAGTTCCTATTTGGATCGGACCAATCTCAAATAGAATATCAATTCACGCCGGACTAAAAGTTTTTGTTCGTCACGAATGGAAGTTTTGGTCTTGACTCTGTTCAAGACCAAACCCTTCACAGCGGACCAAAACTGGTCCAGTCTGAGTTTAAATCAATTTGGTCCGGCACAATTAGTAAACTGTCTGATCTCTTTGCCAAATCTAGTCTGCCTTGTATTCAAATGTTTCTAAGACTGTTTTTCATCCAAATTCAAATGGATTGTATCTGTTTAATAAAACTTTTTCTTCTTTTCTCAAATTTCAAAATTTGTTCAAAATCTTGTCTATTGCTTTAGGATTTATCCTTTGCTAACCTGACCTTGTTTTTGGGACTCCCTGTTCTGCTCAAACCGATTCCAAAAGAGGGGTCCCACCACCTTTGCCAGAACGCCTGTTCCTTTCCAACTACCCTGGTTAAAGGTGTCAGTTTCCAAGGCCTATTTACTCTCGCATATGCATTCAATGCAGTAACTTCTTCCATCAAATCCTCCCATTGTTACATCCTTGCTTGCGCAAACTCCTCTAAGCCAGAAGTTTCTCCTCTACACCGAAGCAAATCCTAATCGGATCTTGGCAACGGTGTTCATCTGTCCCTATTGCGCAAGAATCTCTCTCAAAGATCAGTAAGTTCCTTGAAACTTTTCTTTTATCCTCTAGTCTCAAACCATAGACCTAGTTCTTAGACTTTAGTTCTTACTGTTTTGTTTAGGTTCGGTCTTGTGCTTGAAAAGGGTCTGGCCTTGAGTCTGAGCAAAAAGTCAGTGTTTAGTTAGAAATCAAAATGAGGTCTAAGAATCCAGATAAAAGGGGTTTGATTGGAAAGATCATTGATAAAGTTAAGAGCAAGAAACAGAAAGTATCTAGGTCATCTCTTGAAACAAATCCACAACCTCAAGGACCTATATTAATTCAAGATATTCACAATGCTGCCAGAGCAAATAGAAAAGTAGTCACCTCTCACCCAAGAAAAGGAAAGCAAGTAATTGATTCTGAATCAACCTCTGAGGACAATTCCTATGAGCCTAACAGCGAATCATCCTCAGAAGATACTGAGGTGGTCTCTGAAGTTGATATCTTTAGCTGTGAGGAATTAGCTGACTTGAGTGCCAAAAGACTGAGAGCAGTTCGATTGGTAAATGAGAAAATCTGGTTTCCTGAGTCAAGACTAGCTCTTGGTGAAAACTTTGTGTCTCTATTACACAAAAACATATACAATGCCTATCTGCTTAGAAAAGATGGAAAAGGAAAGACAGTATCTGCTCTGTCATCTCATCAGTATGTAGACTGGGATTAAGTAAATTCTATAATTGGCTCAACTGGATTATATGACTGCATAAATTCAACTCCTGGATTGAGTGATATAATGTCAAACAAGACTATACCATGGAGTGTTTCAAGAACTATGGAATTCTATGCATCCTTACTAGTGAACAAACAAAGGAAATATATCATGTTCACTATAAATGGAAAAATCAGAAAAATCAGATCATCTCAGTTTGAGTCAGCAATTGGAGCCTCAAGTCCTTTGACAAATCTAGCAAGAATATTTGAAAAGCTGTACCCTCACCAAAGATGGAGACTAAGTGGTGATATGCCGGATCTTCAAATATCTGGGCACATTTATAAGAATACCTCCAGTGCAGACTTCAATCCAAACAGAGTTTCCTGTTTAACTGAAGAGGCTAAAGTACTATTGCTTATACTCAGGCACACAATATATCCTATGTCTGGTTACAAGGAAGTTGTGACCTCAGTTCAAGCATGGCTACTGCATCTTATTCTGTCGAGACAACCTATTGATTTGGCTGATTACTTTTTGGGACAAATGGAAGAAGCTATTTACAGAACATTTGGAAGTCCTCTACCTTTTGCTTAGTTGATCACTACAGTCCTGTTGGCACAGGGGATAATTTCGCAAAATGATCTGAATAGGGAATTCAAGTGTTTCCCCAAGAAATACAACATGCATATCTCTACTGGACAAAACCTAAGGATCACTGGCTTCCTTCAAAGATCACAAGCCAATCAACCAGAAGAACCAGTACAGGCTGAAGAAGAAAATGAATCAAGTGCAGAAGCTGAAAATAAGTTTGATAGAAACAGTTTTAGAGGATATTCACAGGCACAAGGCAGTGACTCCTGGCATCAATCCTTTGGAAGTCATATGCCCTCCTATGACAGTCATCAAGCTTATGAAAGTCATCATGAGTCTGCTAGGAGTGGACATGACAGAGAGCCTAGTGCTCAAAGTGGTAACAAGAGTAAGGCTGTAAGCCATCATGAATCTGCTCCAGAAGCTACAGAAGTGGTTCTTGGAAAAGAATCATTGAACGTGGATGATGCTGCAACACAAGTTCTCTCGTGCTCGGATGATGAGAACTTTAAATGAAGAACAACAGTTATACAACCTTCAACAGTCAGCACCTGCATCAAGGTTCATGGAAGCACAAGCCTTCAGACCAGGAGCTCATGAATATGAGGCAGGAGGATCTGGGATGCCCCAACAATTTGAAACCTATTATCCTCCATCATTAGTTCACCCTAAGCATGATCAGAGGGATACATTTCCTGGATGGCAGAGTATCTTTGATTATCCATACCCTACTTCATCTCCTCAAAAGCATGCTGAACAAGCACAAGAAGATACTTTTCAGGCCTCTGACTCTCAGCCTGCTTGGTTTTCAACTTTTGAACAACAATACTATGCTAATCAAAGAGGATTTCAAGCAAGATACTTGGAAGATCAAGCTACAGCTGCTCTGAGATATGAAGAACAAGTGAAATTTCAAAATGAAGTTCGTCTAGATTTGATCATCTAGCAAAGAACCAAGACAACCTAAGACAAAGATATCCAACGACTTGATACCAATCAAAATCGATAAAGAACATCTTGTATGACATGAATCGGAAAATGGATGATCATTACAAGAAATTGAGAAATCAAGTTGAAGCGCAAGCACATCACATCTGAGTAACGATTATAGATAAGACATCAGTTGGACCATCTTTGATTTCACCGAGGATGCCACGCTTGACTATACTCGTTTGGCACACGATTGCATGTATGATGTGGGTGAGGTCCTTGCTGAAACACGCACCCTGAATGAGTCTTTGGACCAAATGCAGTCAGATCTTCATCATTTGACCATTCATCCAGGTGACCCAGACTATCCAAGCTGGCATGATCAAGCTATGTCTCAAGGGCCAGGAGATCACACTCAAGAAGCTGCTGATGACAAACCAGTCTCCCCTCCAAAGAAAAGCTCAGCTCAGGGCCAGCTCAAAAGAGTCTTTTCTAGGCGCAAGTAGGAACCCTTTTTGGCTATTGATGCCAAAGGGGGAGAAAATCTTCATAGCCATAGTCTCTTAGGTTCTTTTCTGTAGGCTGGACTATATAGAGACAAGGAGTTAAGTATTTGAGATTTATTTGTATCTGACTTATGTGTGCTACATTAATGCTCTATTATCTCTGTTTATGATCTTATATTTTGTTTATATATGCTCTGATACACCCTTTAAGTTATAATACTCCTCTGGTATTTATGCTCTGATATCTTGCTCTGATGATTTAATTCTTTAATACTTACCAGTTTTGTGCTCCGATACTTATTTCATACTACTCTGATATTTACTTCGTATTCTAAAAAAAATTATAAGCATTGTTAATGTCTTAATAGTCCTAATATATCATTTTGTCAAAATTCAGTGCATGCATTCATTAAGGGGGAGCACATTCATTCATAATTTCTGCAGTCATTCTATCTAGCTAACTCTGTTTTGCAGAATGAATGAGATATTATTAACTAAAAAGGTATGTTGTCATCAATTACCAAAAAGGGGGAGATTGATAGCATCTAGACCCCCTCAAATTTTATTATTGTGTTTTGCTATAATTTTTGGTATTGATGACCAAGTTAATAATACTCAAAGCTTTGAAGAACATATGCTGGATTCAAGAATGAAGCAAGTTGGATGAACAAGATTAAGGTGCTCAGTTCTAGTTTATGACTTGGGAGATGATTCAAGTCAAAAGGCTAGGATTGTTTTTCTCTTTTTTGTTGTCTAAAGGGGGACTTTGCACAAGCTAGTGAATTGGATCATAAGGCAAAGACAAAACTAGATTTCTCGGAGCAAAAGACACTTAGTCCTTTTTAAATCATATTTCTTAGTGTACAACGGACCAAATTTCTGATATCCACTTCTTCAGTCCGTTGCACTCACAGCATATCCTTGGAAGTCAAATAAGATTCTTTGGTCTAGTTGTGTGAACTGCAAAGTGAACTAAGAAACAGAACTTGTGCAAAGTTTATTACTCTTGGATCCTAGTGATCCTAGACAGCTTGGAGGAAGTGTACAGTGCGACCTATCCAAAAGTGTTTGTGGAAGGGCACTGTGGTTGTGAGAGGTTTGGAACTCACCTCACTGGAGTAGTGAAAGAGTTACCTGAGTGGTCACCGGAGCTACTGCAGCTAGCTTTGGAGAAGCAGAACATCGAAAGAAGTGCTTCAACGTGGATTAGGAGTGCGGCTCTGAACCACAGGATAAATCTTTGTCTCTCTTGTGTCATTTCGTTTATTGTTTTCGCTGTTATCATTATTTGCTTTAAATCTATTTTATACTTTGCTGTGAGTTGCTCTCTGTTCAATATTGTAAGTTGTTTAAAAACTCATAACTTGTTAAAATTACCTATTCACCCCCCCTCTAGTACAACTCGATCCTTCAGTGCAGCAAGGAGGCGCACACAATTTGGGCTTGGGCCCCAAGACAGTTAAAAGGCCCGAAACAGCCTAAGACAGTATTATAATACATTGGTTTAATGATTTCAACTGATCTACAATGAATCTTGGCTTGGGATTAGATCCATTGGAAATATCCCATTGTAAACTTTCAATCAAGTCCAAGATCACCCCAATCGGAGTCCGTATGCAAAAGTTATTCATATTTGAAGTTGGTACTGTCCTAGGAGGCCGAATTGGATTTCAGAACGTGATGGATTTGATATCTCTTTCTTCTTGGCCCAAGGATGACGTGTTGTAGTTGGCCCAACCAGGTGTGAACATATCCGTAGGAGTGATGTCCTCATCAGAAAGCTTGCCTCAAGATTTGTTAGTCCATTCAAAATTTTGCAACGTAGAGGAGAAATTGTTTACTAGTTGTAGTTGCCTTAGTCGTTGGCAGATATGCATGATGTGTTTCATGTCTCGCAACTTAAGAAATGTTTTCGAGTGCCAATAGAGCATACACTATTGGAGTCGATTGAGTTGCAAGAGCATTTGACTTATAAGGAGCAACTTATTAAGATTTTGGATGTTGCTGATCATAAAACCAGGAGCAAGTCAGTGCATTTCTATATAGTTTAGTGGAGTAATCGTTCCGAAAGTGAAGCGACATAGGAGCGTGAGGAAGATCTGAAGTTAGAGTTTCCTAACTTGTTTCTTTAGTTAATCCTGAATCTTGAGGTTGCGAATTTACTCAGGGGAAGGTTTGTAACATCCCATTTTTTCTTTGGAATTTTTTTTATGCAATTTAACATTTTTGGAAATTTTATTAACATTTGCAATTTAAATATTAATATGGATTTCTCCTTTAGTCAAAAATTATTTATTATGGTTAATGTACAAGTTAACATTTCTCAAAAATATTTTATTTGAGTTCTATATGCTCCAAAGTATTTTAAAGATTTTTCTAGGATTTTTTCGAATTTATTTGCTATTTATTTGAAGCTTTTTTGTATTTTCTGGAATTTTCTCAATTGGAAAAAGAATTGAAAATTTGGGTTTTGGCTTTCGGGCCAAAGTCTTTCCATAGCCCAGTCCGGCCCAACCAATTGCCAGCCCAAACTGCTTCGCGCCACGTGGCCCAAGTCGTCGTCCCGGTCCTTTCGCACTGTGTGCCGCTGACTGGTGGGGCCCACTTGTTAACCTAGCCATCTCCGTGTCTGAGCTGACTCTGTACCGTCACTCTGTGCGCCATTGACTCCCCTTCTGTTTTGTGAGCACCTCGGTCTCTTAGCGCTTTATAAGGGGAGCATCTGCATTGCAAGAAGCACGTAAACCCAAAACCCTAGATCTATCGGAAGATAGCGCTAGCGACTAGCCAGATTTGGTGTTATTTTGCACAAGTGCCACCGTGAGGAGGAAGACATCGATTCATCATCTCCGGTGAGCTTCAGGTCCCGAGTTTGATTCCTGTGAGCTGTTGATGGCATGTGTTGTATAATAATCAACTTAGGTGGTAAATAATTTAGATTGAGGCAAGTGGCAAGAGGTTGTGTGCCAGGGTGGGTCTGTGTGACATTTGTGTTGGAGATTCTGTATGAATCATTTGATATGGTTTCTGAGATTATTGAAAGTCTTGCCTCGATCGATTAAGGAATTAGCCTTGTAAGCCATTAAACTGGGGTAATCATACAACCACATGTCTATTATAGACCAGACCTAGCTCTGTCGGTTACCGAGTCTTAGCTTATGATATCTCTCGAGGATCACCAAACTGTGTGTGCGGTTGGGGAAGATATGAGTTGTAGTGGCTCCACATCTTGACTAGTGATTGTTTCTAGTCTAACGATGAGTCCCTCTTATTCTTTCCTCCTCAATAGCATAATCCATAAGATCAAATATGGTACTAATAATTTTGTTGAAGAGCTGCAGCAATATTAAAATTAAAACCATTTTTGAAGCATGCCTTATGTTTTAATGTACTAGTGATACCGGCACGTCGTATTGCACATTTCAACTCAATATAATAATCTTGGACTAGTTTGAACCCTTGTGTAATGGCCTACAAGTGACAAAGTAGCTATTTGAACCCTTGTGTAACGGCCTACAAGTGACGAAGTAGCTATTTCTCGTAATAGCATAGCACAAACTCTCTTTTCATGATCATCTTTAAATCCGATAAGATGTAATGAGGTTTTTCCCAAAAAAAGTTGTTGCCACCAATTATAAGCATAGTCTTCAAACTCGATAGTGGCACATATCACCTCTTTGGCTTTGGGAAGCTTCTAAAATTTGAGCACCTTTTTCATTTGTTCTTCGCATGAGATACTCCTCTGGATCATTACTTTCACAGAATGGAAGTTCCTCGTACTCATAACTTGCCATGATTATTAGCAAGCAAAAACAGAATGTATATGTGCAATATATGTGGAATCACTTAAGCTCACCCTCGCACTTACCACCCGAAGTTCTTACTACTCCTTTGGATTAAGGTGTTGTACATACTCTAGTGGCGGTAGACAGGATAAAGGTGATTACTCGAGCAAATTCACAATCGAAGTGTTGTACGAGACAACGGCTAATATGTGGAGTTTGGAGGGTTAGTGTTGATCCTATACAACCTGATAATTCTAGTTATTGTAATAGTCCAAACTAGAATTCACAAGCTCTAGTTGCCGATCTCAAAGTAATAAGTGAATTTCAAGGCAACACACGCGCAAAGATAATGACACTTATGCAATCAAGGAATGAGCTATAAAATATAAGTGAGGCACCAAAAGCTCTATTGCACAAGTCGTAGATAGACGCTAGTTTATTGCTTTAAGAATGTAAAAAGGGTACAAGATTGCTCACTAATTATCATTATTGCATAATCTAACAATAACAATCACAAGTTAGGGTTTTGCTCAATGTGGTATGACCGGCCAATATTTTCTTTTCTTTTTTCTTTCTTATCTTGGCCCTTTAGGCTCTTTCCGCTTTTCTTGTGACTTTCGGCCAACACTAGTATGAACAAAGTTTTCAAAACTCTAAACTGATGTCACAAGATAGTATAATGATAATTCAAGATTATGCAATGTATTAACATGAACAACCCTAAGCAATATCAAATAGCAGGTCTCAACTGGGATCAAAGTTTTTGCGAAGGATGAAAAAATGGTTCCCAAAAGTGGTAGGTAATGATATTTTTTTTATTTTATATATTGTGGATGCTACTGTACTAAAAGAACTCAAAGGAACAAGCTAGAACTAAAAAGCTATCCAAGAAACCCTAATTTGGCTTTTCTAGGGTAGCAGACATGTCGCCTAGATTAAAGTTTGAAATCAACCGAATCTGGAAGGTTCACTATGGAATGAAATGAAGATGATGTCCTAAGCTTTCAATAGAGTACAAGATTGCAAAAATCTGAATTCGTATGTAAAAGTTACGAGGAAAATATCAAACCGAACAAAATTGAAATAAAAAACTATGCGAAGGAAAAATGATCAGCAACTAGCGCAAGCAATCTAATGGAACTTAGCAAAACTCATCAAAATTATAGATTAAACTAAGGGTTTAATTTTTGTGAGGCAATTTTTGAAATAGGAGAGAAAAATAAAACTACTCAAGGGATAAAATTCGTCACCACTCAACCATGCTCTGATACCAAGATGATAGGGGGTTGCCCAATCTTGTGATGACGAATATGATAAATTGGACCCGTGAACTCTGACGAACACTGGCGCCAACCACTATCTCAATACTCCAACCTCTGACACGTGAATTCAGCCAAGAACATGCTTCAATCATCATCTACTTGACCACGCGAAAGTAGATGTACACTTCCTTGCAATCACCCTGAAGAAGTTGCAAGAACAGCGGTGATAATTTCATAATTAGAACTCCCTATTCTAATGGGATCATTGGAGGACAAGCCATAGAATGAAGAGTATTTCTTTGATCTGAAATTTCGTGGTTACATTTACAATGGATGGCACACATATATATAAGGCTGGGGTGCATGAACAGTGGGTATGAACAGTACAAACCTACCATATACACTCTCCCACCTAATTTGAAACAATCTCAAAAGTTGGAAAGAAATTATTATAATTTGGATACAATCTCTTTTTGCTAAGTCATGGTGATCACTTTCCTTCCTTGAAGATTACTTAAATCTCTTCTTGCCATATCATGGTGATCACTTTCCTTGCTTGAAGATTGCTTAAATATTTCCTTCCTTCTCTTCTTGCTTCATGAGGATGCCCGAAATCTCTCCTGTCTTCTCTTATTGCTTCTTTCATTTGCATGAGGATGGCCGAAATCTCTCCTGCCTTCTCTCTTGCTTCTTTTCTTTTCCCCCTGGAGTGTATATATGGAAGGAGATAGGGATAATGAACAGTGCGCAAGGTAATGAACAGTGCATGTGAACAGTGCCTTCCATGTGTCTCTTGTCCTCCCGCGCTTCCCACTGGGGTCCACCATAATACATTCACGCAATTTGGCTCCAATATACATTTGTGCAATCTTTCATACCTATTGATATTTGATCCGACTTAGTAATTCTTTCCAATTAATTAAAGTACTAAACTATAAAGTATTGGATGTATGCATATCTGCATCACACATTGATGGATATGTGTCATTGCATGGCATTTATAAGATTAATCATATCTGTGGGTGAAGTGTATAACCTCTGTAGAGTGTCAATCTATTCGAATAGTCGTGTCCTCGATTTTGGATAATGCTCGGTAATTTCAGTCAATGGTTAGATTTTTTAAAATTAAATTTGGAAAAAGTGGTTGTGTGCCAATAGAAGTAATGGAATTTGGTTAGGCTGTGTGCCAGTTTATTTTGATGAATACATGAAAGTTTTATTATTATTTTTATTTGTTTTACTATCATTTGAATATATTTATTGTATTCAATTGAAAATACTACTTTATTGCAAAATAACCATATTGACCATTCCTTTGAAATAAGTCTTGCATATAGTTATAATAGACTTGCATTCTGTACACAACTTGTTGAGTGCTTTAAGTACTCACCCTTACCACAACAAAATCATCAGCTGGAGAGGAGTCTACACCTACTTTGGAGGAGTACCAGGAGGAGGCAAGTTACTAGGGATCGAACCTTGTCAGTTGTCTGGTATATTGATGGGTTTTCTACAAAGTTTTCCATTCCATTGTTGTTATTTTTCTTAGAGTTTAAGCCCTGTGTGACCTAATAATGTAAAATCAACCATAAGGTCAATCAACTATATTTTATTCAATAAATGTAAGTCTTTTATTATATTTTCGTTGTGTATGATTGTGATATTTCATCTATGTTGCCATTGTGTGCACTAGCGTGAACCTGAACTAGTGCAGTGTATACGAAGGGTCCGAATTTGCATATTTGGGTCCCTACACTACCCACCACAATTCAATATCTTGTTGAGCCAAATTGATACCATTGATCATATGTGAATGAACTCGGCGTATAGCTAACACCTACCAGTAAATAATTTGTATAAATATAGCAATGCATAATAGTTTAAAACAATAAAGTAATCACTTTTGCAAATAGTAGGTTCAATATAATCAAAGGTTGCAACATACCTTTCTTGTACACTATTGCTGCTGGATTTTCTCTTTAAATCCTTTATTCGCCCCTCGAGGATCAACGTCTAATGAAAGAGAAAAGTCAAAATACAAATAAGTACTAAACAGAGACTCAGATAAAACTCCAAATCAATAAAAACAATACTAGAAGAAAGAGTTTGATTTTAGGTGACTATAGAAACAAGAATAGATTGAATCAGAGTTAGTGTGAGTGAGAATGGGCCCCTGGTAGTTTGAATGAGAAGGAAAATTGGGAAAATAATAGAGAGAGGTTACTACTACTGATAGGTGGGTTCTACTAATTTTCTGGATTTTTGGAATAAAAGAAATTAAGGAAAAAGGCTATTTGACTAACAAGTGGGCTCTGGTCCATAGACCATATCCACGGGACTGCTCTGGTCTACGATGAACCAGGTGCATGTAATTGCGGTGTATGACATGTGGAGCCCACATGTCAGATGGATTTTGGATTTGCCATGGAGCGGCCACATGTACGACATGGTGACGACGGAGTTGATGCGGCACTGATGTGGTAGTGATGTGGCACTGATGAGGAAAGGGTGACATGGCGGTGGCGAGCTCCGACACGACGGCGATGATGAGGACAGGTGCTCACCTACAATTGTAAGATCGAGGATGCCGACTAGAGGGGGGTGAATAGGCGGTTTTTAAAATTTCTTCTCTAATTAACAATCGCCTAGGTCAAAACCTAAATAATATGTGGAAGCGATAAAGAAGGTTTTGACAATTAAAGCCTAAATCAACTAGGCTCACTAAGTGCACTAGCTAAATATATCTCTAACAAGAATATGCAATCCTAAAGATAATCAAGCAATTTAATTCTAAGAATGTAAATTGCAACAATGTAAATAAGAAATTGCAAGCATACACAAGGAGACACAATACTTTTTACCGTGGTGTTCGGAGACTTGCCGGTCTCACCTAATTCACGTTGAGGCAAGCCCAAACCTTTTTGGACCGACTCCACGAATTGAGCACCCACCTCGATTCCACTAGTGGTTGCTTCTTTACCCCTCTGGGTAGGCGAGCACTGACCTTCACAAAACTTTTGCTAGGGCTTCTCACAACCTGCGTTGAGAGCTCCCACGCACGACACTCTACGCCGTCTAGGAGACGGCAACCTCCAAGAGTAACAAGTCAAGCCTTCCGCTTGAGCTTCACCTAGTGCAACACATGCACTCCGGTGACCTCCTAAGTGCAACACATGCACTAGGATCCTCCTCAAGTGCAACACATGTACAAGAGGCCCTCAATCCACTTCCTAATTGCAACACATGCAATTAGGGCTCACTCTTAGCTCAAAAGACAATGGAGAAGGCAACACATGCACTCCACCCCCAAGAACTCCCCAAAACTCAGCAAGCTCAAATGCCAACCCCCAAAGCTCCTTTTATAGCCCTCACACAAAATCTAGCCATTAGGGGGCAAATCGGGCATTTTTTAGCAAACCTCGGCACTACCGCCCATGTAGGGCTGGTAATGCCAGCCTCTGGCGTAACGGTCAGAAAACTAGCCGTTGCTCAGACAGTCTAGCACTACTGCCTATCTAGGGCCAGTAGTGCCGGTCGAGCGATAGTACCGACCCCACGAGCGATGCTGTCAGCCTCAGCGCTCCTCCAGAATAGCCTCTTTGGAAAATAACTACCGCCCTCATTGGGGCGGTAGTACCGACCGAGCGGCAATACCGGCTCCCATAAGCAGTACTACCGACCCAGCGGTACTACCGGCCTTAATGAGCGGTAGTGCTGACCATATGGAGAAAACCAAGTTTTTCACAAAAAAACTTTTCTCCAAATTCATTTAAGATTGATTCTTTGAGCCATGTGATGATCAACACATGATCAAGTTAATTTGCAAAATATATTTTCAAACCCTATTCACATGCTCGAAAGAATCTCATTTAAAACTCCAACTTATTTGCAAAACACATTCGCAAATAAACCAAGAACCTATGAGATCAATCCTCTTAGCCATGTGATGATCAACACATGATCAAGTCAATTTGCAAAACACATTTGCAAACCCTATTCACATGCTCTAGGATCAAAACCCATAACCTCCGACTTATTTGCAAAACACATTTACAAATGACAAATCCAAGCGATTAACTCAAATCTTGGGCCATGAGATGATCAACACATGATTATAACACTTTGCAAAATACATTTGCAAATGCTTATCTCATGCTCCAAGATAAGAACCAATAAAACCATATTTTGTAAAAAAATTCATTTTGCAAACAACAAGCAATAGGCTTGTGATGATCAACACATGATCTCTAACAATTTGCAAAACACATTTGCAAACTCTACTAGTCACAAGCTAAGAATTCAATGCATGAACTCTCTATTTGCAACACATGCAAATATCTAGCTCCATGCAAACAACAACCATTAAAATCAAGTTGCATGAGCTCTCTTCTTTTCCAACACATGCAAAACTTAGCTCCATGCAAAAACAAGCATTAAAATCAAGTTGTATGAGCTCTCTTCTTTTGCAACACATGCAAAACTTAGCTCCATGCAAAAACAAGCATTTAACTCAAATGCATGAGCTCTTCATTTGCAACACATGCAAATCTCTAGCTCCATGCAAAAACCACTTAAATCAAATTGCATGAGCTATTTCCCTTTTGCAACACATGCATATCCACAGCTCCATGCAAAGAACAATCACAAAATTGAAGTTGCATGAGCTCCCTCCTTTTGCAACACATGCAAAACTTAGCTCCATGCAAAATCCAAATCAATTAAGATTCAATAAGAAGCAAGCATGAGCTCCAACATTTGTAACACATGCAAATATGAGCTTCATACAAAATTCAACTAAGAGAGTGAGCTAGAGTGAACCGGATTGAGTTCATCAACACATGATGAAACTAAAGCTAAATGACTCAATCCGTCTTAATAGTACGGCACCAACCTAGCAACCCGGTCTCCCATCCAAACATCGAGACCGGTAAAAGACTAGGAACATACCCTTAGCCCTATCTAGTTATACCTTTGCCTCTAGCGATCCACTTAGAGCTTTTATGATATCCAATCATATTCTCTCCAGGATCGAGTCTCGTCTTGTTCATCAACACATGATGAACCTCCTCTTCTCTTCTCTTCTCTTCACTTCGGGATCTCCTCTTGAAGCTCATCAACACATGATGACTTCTTCTTCCTGATTCTTTATTTTCTTGGACTCAACCTACTTCACAACTCATGGAAGATTGTTAGTCCAACAAACACGGTTGTCTCAATCATCACTTGCACTCCATCAACACACAATGGAAGCCCCCAAGATCGATTGAGCACAACCCAAATCAATTCGAATGATTAATTGTGCCTTGAGTACATTGATGCAACTAATGCTTCATTATACTCAAGAACTTTCCGTTTGTCCTTAATCAACAAAGAACACCATTAACACATGATTGGTTCTTTGATGATTAAAAGACAAGAAAATTTCAATTTAAATGAAATTTAAATTGATATGAGTATATATAACTACACAAGTTTCATATACTCATTTTGATGGATTATCAAAGTAAAGATCCAATATATTGGAGTGATGAAAAGTGATCAATACTCTTGAGACCGTCAACTATAAAATAAACTCCATTAAATATATGCATATAAAATAATTGAACTTTGAATCAATATGCATATAATCAATCTTAGATAGCATTTGAGTTTATCCTATATTACCACGAGTATACTACAACTATGCAAGTCAAATATATACTCAAGGAATTGTTTCAAAGTATTGATCCTTAATTTATGTGGCAAGATGAAATAGATTAATACTATTGAAACCTCAAGTTAAAGCACGAACTCCCCCTAGATGTGTGAATCTATGTAATATATGGAATTTGAGACATAATGCACATTTTGAGGTTAATACAATGGAGGAATTCATATTTTAACTTGAATCCAAAGTATGCAATGAGATAATAAGCAAGAATTCGAATGCATACCTTAGGTTTTCCATTTTCGATCCAAATTATGAGACTACTAACAATAAGCTCAATAAACATATTAGTCTCATTAAAGATTAGATTTGTCATTAAACAATGATTAAGTATTAATCTAAAATCAATCACTAAAACCAATGGAGCTTGAACTTGCAGCAATGTAGATCAGGCTCAATGAAGGCAGTGGTAGAGTTGGCGAGTTGGAGCTTGAAATCTGATGGCTTTGAAGGTGCTTCAACGCACAGCTAGGGTTTTCTGGTGCGGCACTCAAGGGGTTGTGGAAGCCAAGGGTGCTCGGCTATTTATATGTCAAGGTGGGCTTGGTGTGGATGCCAAGGTAGGCAGCAACTTTGTTCGCATCCTCCCCATGTGAGAAGATGAACAGGGCAGGATGTAAATTTGACCCAAGGGAGTTTTTTGAAAAATGAATGGTTAGGGATTTTACGAAAAGGAAATAAAATAATCGAGCTCAAAGAAATAGAAAATAAACTTAAAATTTCCAAAAAAAATCAGATATGCATCGAATATGCTGAATTTAAATAAAATAGTTTCAAGTGATGACTCTATGTTTGTTTAATCACATTAAATTGTTTTATATTTTAGAAAGTTCATTAAGGTGGAATTTAATTATAGGAAAGCAATAGCAATATTTTTTAATTGCAAAACCTTTAAAAATAGGGAATATCAGGGTTTGACACCATTGTGGACAGAGGGAAATTCGGGACATGCCCCGTACCATTGGACTGGTTGCACAGTCTGTCTTCTGAAGGATATAACTCCATCATTCGAACTTGATTGTAATGAACCCATAGTTGAAATTGAAGCTCTCAGCCAGATCTACAACTTTCTAGCTATGAATATATTCATTTGAGAACATCCAAGTGCCCAAAACTATGTTTTAAGGTTTGGACAACATTCCCGATGCCCGTTATTTCTCTGGTTCCACGTAAGCTTGACTCCTTTCATTGTTATTTGTCCTTGGAGTTCTGATACATATCTAATCTGCAAGAAAACTAAGAAATAATAATAATATATGATTTTATAATGAATTATGCAATATGACAAGACATATAAAGCATGCATGGAGATAGTGGCAAAGCCAACGACGGGTCAAGGGAGGCTAGGGCACATCCTATCCCCGACAAAACCATGGGTACCCATGAGGGCAGCGGTCGGTAGGGCGATGAGCCAGCAGCTAGGTGACCAACCGAGGAGGCACGACGGAGGGGTGACAAGTGTGGCACAGGGGCTCTATCTCATCCACATGGCCGACGGGCTCAACTAAGGGTGGCAGCAGCCTGAGGCGGCCTGGGGACGACATCTTCGTGGTGGCTTGGCAATGGTCGGGGGTAGCAACGAGGGCGCAGCTCTTGGTCGGCAGCGCATGGCGCCCCAGCGTTGTGTGGCCAACGAGGCATCACGCTGATGAAAATGTTTGGCCTGATCTTTCGATGAGATGGATAACCACGATTGATCGATGTGACGTTGACGATGAGGCTACTTGATCGAGATGATCAAGTCAATCCTACAATCGCTACACCACACCATTTGTCGTTATTAATCGTACCCAACACAGTTGACCTTTCCTACAAGCAATTGAGAATCAAGCAAGAAAGAAATAAGCGCAATCTGAATTAGACAATGGAAGATGAAGTTTTATTGAATAATGGAGAGGCTTGAAGTCACCGTAGTTGGTCTAGTCGATACAAGTACACAACTGATATTTTCTAAATAAAAAAACAATCTAAACAAACCTAAGGACTCAAGGTGACAACCACAAGGGTTATAAGGAGGTGGTGACCAAGGAGGAGCCGTTCTAGGGTTATGCGCCAACAGGGGGTGCACACAACCTAAGCTCGGATCCGAACACAATTACAAGACCCAAGTTGGCCCAATAGGTGATGTAACATCTCTCTTTGATAATTGTGACGTGTAGACAATGAATCTGAAGGTGGGGCCAGATCCGTTGGAAAGGTTTCATCGTAAGCTTTCAATCAAGTACTCGAACACCTCCAACAAACTCTGTATGTTAAAGTTATAATCGTTTTAAATCAGTGCTGTTAGGCTGACTTCAAATTAGACAAGAATTGAAACAGGGTCGGCCTGAACTTTTTGTGGTAGTAGTGCTGCTCCCATCACCTTGGTTCCTGAGTAGAATAACATTACATGAGTTAGGTAGCAATCCATCCTTAATAGGAAAATTATGAACTTCTAGAAACGAGTTCACATGTTAATTCAACTATCGTGCATGTGCCCTCGTCATAGGTCCTTGCCTAGTATCTTGTGAAAGAGTGTTGTGTGTATCCAAGGAAGTGATGTCTTCATCACACGTAGATAGGGGCGATGACCCCCGGTGATGTGCTGCCTAGCTGCCATGCCTGTCGCCGCCTCGGCCAAGCCGCCCCAGAGTTACTACCACGCTCGGCCTCGCTGCGTGTCGTGCCGGCCTCAGCCTACTGCTACCTCAGCACCACACCGTCTGCACCATGCCGCGTTGCTCCCGGCACTGCACTGGCCGAGCCACCCTAGCCTCGCCACGTCTAAGCTCTACCGCTACCCTTACCGCGTATCATCGGTGAGCAGCCTCTAAAATTTGATCCTGGATCCGCCACTGCATGGATGTAACATCCCAAAATTTATGTAACATCCCAAAATTTTGAGTTTTGGAATGTTTGAATTTGAAAATGAACCATTTGCATTTTTCCCAAATTAACCAAAGCTTAATTTGAATTTTTCTTTATATGAAAGATTTAATTTGACTAAGATATATATCAAATAAAAGATTTCCAATCATAGTTGGGTTTTTTATGCTCTAAGAACTTGTTTTGTAATTTTTGAGATTTTTATGAATTTATTTGTTATTTATTTGAATTTATTTGGATTTATTCGAATTTCTGTTGTTTAATTAATTAGAAAATCAATTTTATTTCGAAAATGTCTTTCGGGCCGAATCTTCCACCGGTCCACTCCTATTTCAGTTATTTAGCCCATTCCTTCAGCCCGTTTCGGCCCGCCCGCCAGCCCAGCTTGCTTGGCCCAAAATCCAGCCCACCAGCCCGATGAACAATGTCGTGCACTGTTCATCTTCCCAGCGAGTTCGGCCTGAGCGCATCTCGGCATCTGCGTTGCCACCACATTCTCTCTGTGTTTTCGGGGCTTTAAAGTTGCGTCGAGCCCTAATTCGCCAGCCCCTTCGCGCGCCGCACTTTTTCCCCTGCTCGCCGTCTGTAGGATCAAGGATAACCTACTAGAGGGGGGTGAATAAAAGGTTTCTAAATTTTTCAGCTCTAATTGCAATAAATAGAAATACTAAGCAAGAATAATAATTTTCGACAATTGAACCTAAATTCTCTAGGGTTCACTAAGTGCTCCAACATTCTAAGTATTAGCAAGATATAATTCTAGCACAAGAACAATGCACTTAAATGGCTAGAAATGTAAATTGAGCACGAGAATAGGAAATTCAAACCACAAGAGAATGAGACACAAGAATCTATCCCGTGGTCTTGGAGATTTGCCGGTCTCCCCTAATCTACGTTGAGGTGACTTGAACAACTTCAAGCCGGCTCCAATCACTTGATCCTTCCTCGATCCCTTTGGTAGTTCTTTCCCGTTCCGGGTAGGCAAACTTTGGCCTTCATAACTTACCGGGGCTTCTCACAATCTCCGTTGAGAAACTCACTATGCATGAATGCCTCCAAGCCGTCTAGGAGGCGGCAACCTCCAAGAGTAATAAGTCTTGACGCTTGCTTGAGGTTGAAGCAAGTGTCTAAAGGCTTAACACTAAATGCAACACTTCAATCTGCTCCTAACTCTCTCAAAATGAGAAAGTAATGCACACAACCAGTTGGAGACTTTTTAGAGCTCAAGAATGATCAATGAGGTCCAAGAGAGACTCTAGAATGTAGGTGGGGGTATTTATAACCCTCACCAACTAAATAAGGCCGTTGGCTAAAAGTTCCTCAAAAGTGCCCTAAGAGGCCTGTCATATCGCCCTAGGGTTGGTATGACTGCTCCTTAGTGGCCAACGGTCGCTACAGTGCATTAAATGCACTGTTAGTGAATGTTGGTCACTATGACCAGTATGACCGGGGTGAGTCTGGTCATACCGGACCTCAAAAACTCTCCATCGACCAAAAATGAAGCTCTCTGGAAAAATGGGGTCGACTTGACCCCGGTCATACCACTGGCCGGTATGATCAGATTCATTCCGGTATGACCGGCCTACTCCCCGCCAAAAATACTCTTCTCTGTAAAATACACGCCGGGATGGCTCCGGCCATACCGACCTCTCTGCCACCAATAGTGATTTTTCTCCATTTTTGCTTTTAGTTAGATGCAATGCCATGGAAATTTCAGATGTGCATAAGTTTGAGCCTCTAAACATTTTTTGACATTGAACTAGCAGCCACGACCCCTCTTAATAGTATAACCCCTATTCTAGTAATCCGATCTTTTTCTCCAAACTTCGAGATCGGCAAAAGCTATAAAAAGGTCCTTAAATTTTATACCTTAGTCATCGACGCGTGATCTTCTCTTTCACCATTTTCATGCTTCCACGATCGCCGAATTTAAGACCAAACTATTCACAAAATGCTCAAATTGAAAATGTTAGTCCTTTAACTGTAACTGTCATTGATTACCAAAACCAAATCAAATTAGGGGCCTAGATACTTTCACCGTCACCCGAGAGCCCTCCGTCGCCGAGATCGTCGGAGTGCGCTGCCGCCCGAAGCCTTTTCCTCCGCCTCGATCTCCCTCTGTGCTGCGTCTCCGCCGTCTTGGTTGGTATCCCTGAGTTCGCCGTATCGTTCTCTCTCCGATCTGCTTAGTCCCGAGCCCAATCCGTTCATGTTTTGCTGTCGGTCGCATCGTCTCCTTTAGCTCCAGCGAAGCACCACCCTGGTTTTTGGTCGCTGGAACTCGAGCCGAGGTGACGTCAGCCATGACGTCAATGATGACATCACCCGCTGAGTCATCACCTGACGTTAGCCCTAGCGCCGACTCAAGCGCCACGTCAGCTATGCACCGGATGCATGGTGAACCGAGCACTGTGTCGTAGACCCGATCCACCCGAAACCCTAGCTGACGTCAGCATTACACAATAAACAGGTTTTCTTTAAAAAATAATTCCAGAAAATTTCTCTTTTTCTATTTTTTTATTTAATTTTTAGAAGCCTGTTCTATCTTATACGAACTCCGATTGAGCGATTCAAATTTCTAAATTTTGATAAAATCAAGATCTACATTTTAGAGCCATTTATTTTTAATTTTGAGGTTGTTTGAGTCTCTGTTTGTTGTTTATTTGCATTTATTGCTTTTTTCTGGTAGACGCTAATTCCAAGGGAGCGAACGGAGAATTTGAAGATCAATAATCAGCAATAGATCAGCAAGGCAAGTCAAAACCTTTGAACATGTTGAACCTATGTTTACAATAGTACTTTATTTTATACAATTGCATGCTATTTCTGTACAATGATTAATTACTGGGAATAGCTAAATGCCTAGTCGATATTATGCTACCTTGATTATTGGAATACCTTGTATCCATTGTTAATCCTAGGTTGGGACATTATTAGTTGGACATGATCATATTACCAACATTGGGTTATTGTAGCTATACTTAGACATGCTTAGATATACGATGGGATCCATATCACATGTGAGTTAATGTTAATCTTGACTTAACGAGATATTGAATTGTGGCTGGGAGCCACTGTTGTAAAATTTATTGTACCATGGCAGGGTGTGCCATTGGTCTTGGTTAAACAAGATTATTTTCCCTCGGGCAAGTGATCGTGGAGTAAAGGGGGTGCTGTTAGCACATTTGAGATGTGGATATCTTACCTGAGACAATTTAGTCTTAACCGTACAACCACATATCTAGTATGGGACAGACTTAACTGATTAATGTGCAATGTCTAACCTTAAATACTGCCAAATGGTGGTGTGGGTTCCGGGATGGATGGGTTGATTCACATGGTTCAAGAGAGGGCCTTGAGGGGCAAAACCTTAGTGGGATATCTCTGAGGCACAACAAAGGAAGTGTGCTAATGACATTGCACAAAGAGATGATCATGTCTTGTGGGTAAAGCAGTACAACCTCTGCAGAGTGTAAAATTATTCGAATATCCATGTCCGCGATCATGAATATGCCTGAGAATTTTACATGAGGTATAGAGTGTTTCATAAAATATTGGAAGGTAGAATTATTGAAATGTGAACGGGGAGTTTATTGTTGTTTTGTTGTCTAAAAGTTATAATGTTGAATTTAGTGGTTTGATAATTGTTTTAGATGGTGTAGGATGATGCATCGTCATTCTGTTCATTTTGTCTACCATTGATTTACCAGTTAGTTATTATCTTTTTCATATATATACTTTTAATCTATTTATTGTGTTTCAATTCAAGTTATTGCTTTCTGCAAATGAACCATATGACTATCCTTTGTCAAGCCCTGCACGAATATATTGCATCATTTCCCTATGACTTGCTGAGTACGTTTTGTACTCACAGCTATACATCTTTGTTGATCAGTTGCTGAGAAAGGATTATAAAATACAGAGTTCTATGAAGAGGAGTACTATGAAGACTACGTGGATTAGGAAAACGTTCCTCAGACGATTGCCTGTGGCATATCGAATGGCCCAAGTTATTGTATTTTCGGTGCAATAGTTTATTTGTTTCTCAAGCTCTGGTACACCATTTAAATGATATTGTTATACCTCTTTATTCTTTTGAGTATACTCTAATACTGATTATAAGATACTCCAAAGTGAGTTCAATGAAAAATTTCATTAAAGCCCACCCTTTATAGCATAATTTGTTTATATATTCCTTTTACATATGGAAAAGGGTATGTAGCAAAAAAATAAATTGGTATGATGAATTCTTTTTCAACCATATCGCATTGGAGTATATTAGAATTATTATTGGACTATACCGAAAGTGATAAAGGAGTATAAAATGTTCATTTAAGTGGTATATTAGAGGTGGGAGTATGTACTCCTAGAAGTACAGAAAAGGTTTCCTATATATATATATATGATCAAATGTTCTCTAAATTTTCTGGTAGGGCGCCCAACGCCCGCCGAATGGTCTAGTTATATATTAAAACATGGTAAATAAATGATATAGTTTTGAGTGTTATCACCTCAGTTGCAACCAAGCTTCACAAAACCGAATTTTGCAAAACTGTTCGAAATTCGAAAACCGCTCGGAAACCGTAGGGTTAAGAAATAAAAAAAGTTTGAAAAAAATTAAAAAAAAATCGTAAACCGTTCAGTTTTTCGCAAGAAACCACTCAGTTTTTCGGAAAAAACCAACGGGCGATTAAATGTTCTTAAAAAACGGTTTTCGCTAAAATTGCGGTTTTTCCACGGTTTTCGAGCAGTTTTCAACGTATAAATTTTTTCAATTTTTTAATTTTTTCAAATTAAAACGGTTTACTGAGCGATTTTGGATCTCGAACCGCAGCGGTACGCTCGAAAACCTCGCCGGTTTTATGAACCGTGGTTGCAACCCTTGCGCATCGTCAGGCTATGGCATCGTCTCATCTGTAAGCAAGCTCTTGGTGATGATTCTGTACAGCTTCGACATGGTTTTCACCGGTGTCTCCTCTATTACTTAAGTTTCTCATAGTGGCCCTGGTGCTTGCACCTTCCCTGCCGGTGTGCTGCCCCTTTCCGACCACCGTGGTCTTCTCCCCTGTTCCCTTCCCTGATTGGTGATCTTAGTCCCTCAAGCAAGTAAGCAACACGCACCCCCACACCTGGCCATCTTAGGGCCCTTTGCTATGTCTTTGGCATTACCAGATTTGCATCCTCCAAACTTCGACACACTGGTTATGTCGTCCAATCTTACCCCTGTCACAGGCAAGATCCGGTGTGGTGGCATCGGCTTTCCAGACGGTAAACGTTGAGGGGTCGATCGGCAGTCTCGCCCTGAACTACGCCTCTTGTCCAACACAACTTTTTCAAGGTTGATGCTGGCTCTCTAATACTTCCGACGACTTCGTCAGCAGTCAGCACCGGCCTCAATCCCCATCTCCGGACAGGTTTTCAACAGGAGCAAATGAAAATGGAGTGTGATATGCGTTTGTAGTTTAGTCCATTTGGACCTACTTGTAATTTTATTTCTTTTGGAGGCATGTTTTGTAAACTCTGGGACTATGTACTGTTCTTCATCTAAATAAATCAGAGCTACTTCCTTAAAAAAGCCCAAGCAAAATCAATCCCTCGGTTACATATGGGAAAAGCAAAGAAAAAAGTCGCTGGAAAGAATTGCACCGTAGAAGTACAAAGCAGTGACACTGACAGGTCAGTCTTGGAAGATGCACCGAATATGCAGGCGCACAAAACCTGTGGTCCCTTCCCCACACCTTCCTCTACCCTTCCGTCTGCACCGCACTGCATATTCTTCTTACCCTTGATCCCTTCGCATAGAAGTCTTCGCTTTTCTCCCCGTAACTATTTTTTTTTCAAAATCTAACCTCGTGTAAATAAATTTGTAAAATTAGACTACTCCAGTTTACATAGGTAAGAATATATGATAGTATCTGTCACACTTCTATACCGTAGCAAGATGCTAACAGCACAGCAGCAGCTTCCACCTCAGCAGGTAAGCGACCAACAAGGTAAAGCGAAGTTTTGCGGAGCTCCGATTGTTCGGCATCACTTCTAGTGGTTTGCCGAGCTCTCTTTGCTTGGCATTGCGTCCATCATTTACACCTACCTAATTAACCACTTAATTAATTAATCTAACTAAATCCTTATTTATTTAATCACTTACCTAATTAATACATATGCCAGCCTGTCGAGGAATGGTTGCTCGGCGAGTACCTGTCGTGTCACTGGCCAGGTGTACTGACCTTGAGAAAAAAGAGACTTCACACACGGCTTCTCCTTTCCCACCCATCCGCCCACGGGAACCCAGCAAGATCCTCCATCTACAGAGCAAGCTAGAATCCCAATCCCGAATCCACCCAAGCGCGTGCGAGCCATTGCATATCCTCACGCCCCTATCCGCCCATCCGTCGAGCCATGAGACAGGAGGCCACCAGCCTAGCAGTAACCCAGGACGCCCGCCACCGGAAAGACCAACACCATTGCCGGCCTCCACCGCCGGCGGCGGAGGAGGAGGGAAACGACGAGGATACGGGCACCATGCCGCCGTCGTCGTGCGCGATCTTGCTGCGCCGGGAGGGCGAGGCGGCGGGAGCGGGCACGGGGGCGGGGGAGGAGCTGCTCGTGCCGCCGCTCAACTTCGCCATGGTGGACCACGGCGTGTACCGCTCCGGGTTCCCCGACGTCTCCAACCTGCCGTTCCTAGAGTCCCTCCGCCTCCGCTCCGTCCTGTTAGTGCCGGCTTTCGCATCTCTTGCTAGCTGCCTAGCTATTATCTTCTCCTTTGTGGTGGTGTTGTGATTTCGATCGTTTCTTGGGTGCGGCCAGGTGCCTCTGCCCGGAGCCGTACCCGGAGGCGAACCAGGAGTTCCTCCGCGCCCACGGGATCAGGCTTTTCCAGTTCGGAATAGACGGCTCCAAGGTGAACAAATTGAATTTTACTTAACTCACTCTCTCAGGGAATTGAAATTTGTTCTTTTCATGGACATTAGTGATTGAGTTTCTTAGGGATTGGGTCGTTTTTATTTGTATTTTTTTGTCTTTTCTTGTTCCTTTGCCTTTTTTTAAAAAAAAGCATTCCTGTGGTTCGGAAGAAGGAAAATGAAATGGTAAACAAGAGAGAGAACATGAAATTCTGGGTTGAATTCATCATCTGTGAGTTAATCTGTCAATTGATTATCGATTAGTGAATTAACTCTGTTCCTCCTTTTCTTTCTACTTTTCGTGATTAGTCACGGATTCCTTGTTAATACTTGTCAACGCGGTAGTGAGCGTACGGCTTGATGTTAGCAGTGGTTCATATTCTCAAATCTTCTCCATAGTACTTTTGTACCGACGCGTACTACGTCCTCCGTGAAATTATAAAATAATAAAGGTGCCTTGTCCAAGTTGAGCTTCTCTCAAGACTCTTTTAGTTGAAAGCATCTCTCCACTAAAGTGCTTATCGAATAAATCTTTAAAATGTATTGTAATTGGGTTGTGCTGGACCGCATTTACTAAGTCATTTTTTTGCATTACTTTATATATGTCGTGGTAGACCAGGCACTTTAATTCTCTTAGTTGGGAAATTTGGGAGCATACAGATTGAGTTCTAAAAAGGAGAAAAGATAATAAAACTCAAGCATACATATGCCTTCATGCAAAGCGTAGGCAACTGGGCTGCGATTTCTGCTGTCATCAAGAGCCCAGCTAGCCATTCATTAGATCTCACTCAGTTGCATTGTTCGCGCGCACTTGTTTTTTTGCTGGATAAATTTGCATTGCAGACTAGGAGAGGATACGCCTATGCTTGCGTAAATTCGTGTTGGCTTAACAAAGGTCGGATTTGGGGGGATTAAATTGATATGCTGTATTTTGTTTCATACTTGCATATGTGCTAAGACCTGTACTATTTCTCCCCCAGTATGTATTAGCTAAACATAAACAAGAAGCAAAAATATTATTTAAAAGCCTTAGATGATTGAGCTTTCCACAGTGTTCTGTTCTGTTGGGTCTTGGTAAATATTTATGTTTTTATTAGACAACGAAAATAATAAATAATATCTCATATAATATGAAATTATCTAAATATACCTCATATGAAAGGAAATTAGAGATGATAAGCGAGCAAATAAATAGTTCCAAATAGAAAGGTATAAATAGTTTCAAATAGGACAACAAAAGATATAACTAGTTCCAAATAGCACAACAAAGTATCACGGTTCATAACAAAGGTGAAAGGCCACATCACAAATAGTGAAACAGTATCAATTTCATTCATCATCCAACTCCAAATTATGCCTCTTAATATTTTCTTCACCACTCTCTTGAGAAGGAATTTGATGTGCTTGACCAAAGTCATCTTCAACATCCTCATCATCACACACAACATCCTCTTCTTCTTCGTCGGAGCCTACCTCATGAGGAGCAGATATAGCAACTCCACGCCTAGCATGAACTTGAACTTCATCTCCACAAGCTCTCCTAGGAAGGTTGTGACCCCAAAGAGAGGATGATGCACCGATAGCTTCATCAATATGATCCCCATAAAAGATCATCCTCACTGACATGCACTTGTTTGATGTCCTTATTGCTCCATTCTCCCATTGAAATGTTTGTAGGATCACAGGATTAGAACCACTTTCTTCACGAAGCCTTTGAAACCTAGATGAGGTCTTTGTGTTGTATTGAATATAGACCAAGTCATTCAACCTCTTGTGCTCCAGCCGGTTTCTAAAGTAACAAGAATGGTAAAGTTTTAAGTTTGATATATATCAAAAATGGTATAGTTATATGTTTTAAATACTTACAAATTCAAATGTACTCCAATTGCGCTCACAACCGGAGGAGGAACAACAAAGACTAACAATCTGCTTTGAAATCTTTTGGAGAGGCAAAGCATGGTCGCCATATTCTTTCCACCAATCAACTAAAGCCAAATATGAAGCTCTATGTTAGAAAGGTAAAATGTCATATTGAATACACTTAGGATTGATAGGACTTATGAGGTTTCTTTATTTTTCGTTGCATGATTGCTAGCTCGTTGTTGAAGCTACCATGAGTCTACTCATAGTCATCAACTAAGACATCAACACTGCTTAGTAAGTCCCTATCACCATGATACATCTTTGCAATCACTAAATTAAATGTCATGAGTAGGTGAGCTTCATAATCTTCATCCTTCTCTAAGATGTCAGAATCTAGATGAATTCAAAAACAAAGTAGCCCCATGTAGCTTTTGCTCCATTTGACTTTCCCACCGACTGTCAACAATGGCAAACACTTTCTTGAGCAATCTTTCCTTGCTTGTGGCTAGGAAAGAATCCTTGATTTTCTTCTTAGCCATGCCCATTGCTATGGACAGTTCTAGCATTGTGGGTTTCTTATTACTATTAACAAGCCTCAAGGCAATTAGGAGGGGTTGTGACGCTCTTATGCAATCTTCCACTGAATTCCAAAATGGTATAACGAGGACAATGGTAACCACATCCTTCCCAGCTTTTGTCCCAGACAATTTGGATATATTCCAATCATCGCTAACAAAGAGCTTTTTGAAAGCTTCTTTATGCATATACTTGCTCTGCAAAGTGAGGAAAAAGGTGGCAAACAGAGTAGTTGCGGGTCTCACAAGATCCTTCCCACCCGTCATATCCCTCATTGCAGTAAGAAGTCTCACATGCCTATAAATGAATGTTGTGACATGTTTTGCTTGGGCAATGCACTTCTTGAACTCCTTCATCTTGCCAATATTCTCCAACATAAGATCCAAGGAGTGGGCAGCACATAGCGTCCAATATAGTCTAGGAAACCTCTCCATAAGAATCCTTCCCATCGTCTTATAGTTAGCCCCATTGTCCGTGAGTACTTGTACAACTTTGGCCTCGTCGATCTCTTGAATTCTCTTCTCAAGTAAGCCCGCCAACAAACTCACTAGATGCATCCAGCCGTGCCGACCGGCTTTCAGTACAGTAGTTAACCCGATGTTCTATCTTACATCACAAATCACTTAACAATGTATTGAATTGATGTAGGTTAGATCTTATGTTGCAATTTTGTTTAATTTAAGTAGCATTTGCATTCAGGCTATACTTTGTTTTCTTACCTGGATCTAGTGTTTTTTCTTAGGCAGAGAATTTTATTTCCCTTTTTTCAGTCATTTTTCTTTTGTACAATAGGGATGGCTGTAGATTTTGAACATAAGTACATGACATGTTAAGGATCCCATGTGGAAACTGCTAGTGCTAGAGGAATTTAGAAGTTCCAAATCTGAAAAGCTACATCATGTTTGTTCAGTATAAATTTGCATTGTTAAAAGGCTTAAGAAAACTAGAAAAGTCATTGTTGTGAAATATGATCTTTCCTAAGTCGATGCGGCTTACTTTTACAAGTTGATGGGAACTATCTGAAACTTAGCCTGTTATGTTGCTCTAGTCCTAAGGCGTGCGCAGTCAAGGGCCGGACCTGTTGTGTCCAGCAAGCAACTATTTCTTTGTTACTATGTGCAAGTGCATGAATGTGGCAACATTAGTTTCTCTTTGTTCATATTTGAGTGCTACTTGACTGAGATATGGCCAAGAGTGCTACATCTTTAGTTTGGTACTTCTACTTAGCTGTTGTTTAATGTTTATGCATGATGGACTGCTCTATGTTGTCATGTTTATTCATTGTTTTAAATAGCCCAATATAGTGTCGCTGTTGCCCTGATATAGCGGACAGGTGGAAGTGCCCGCTACGCAACGGCTGTCTGAAGCACTCTATACAGTCGCAGCGCTATAGCGATCCGCTGCAGCTTGCTACAACCTGCTACAGCCGCTATAGCGTATGGTGTGTAGCAGTGCTTTAATACCAATACATTTTAGATCTTCATATGATCTGTTTGTTGCATATTCTTGCAATTTTCCATTTTGATTAATTACTCCAAGACTTCACATATTTTCAGATACAAGTCATTTTCCTTCAATATTGATTGATTAACTACATATTTCTGCGATATAGCTGAGCTTGTTGCGCCCACTATATCGCTGATATCCGCAATTCGCTATAAACACGTTGCCGCTATGTTAACACTACACACTACTTAAAACATAGTGTTTATTCCATGTTTTCTTGGGAATCGAGATTTATGAAAGATATCAAATATATTTGTTATATTTAAACTGGTGCAATTAAGTACT
This sequence comes from Otatea glauca, assembly GCA_036346275.1. Lineage (NCBI taxonomy): Eukaryota > Viridiplantae > Streptophyta > Magnoliopsida > Poales > Poaceae > Otatea > Otatea glauca. Next base: position 49,063,623 of record CM070728.1, on the reverse strand, counting down.
GATTCCAATACATATGTAAAAAGTTCGCACACCCCTATAATCCGATTCTGGGTCCACCACTGCACTCTGCATGTGGTGTTGTACTGTGTTGTTGTTGTTGTTTTCTGAAACTGATGTCCATCTGATGCCTTCAAATAGATTCAGGCATATCTTCTCAAAACACCAGTAAATTTTCTTTCTGAAAAAACTGAATAACCTATATATATTGTCAAATCATTTGTAAGGTGCAACAAAGCTAGCTTTTGTTTCAATTTGAATGAAAAAACCTGGTAAAATATCTGTCAATCTACTGGAGTGATGAATATTTTAACCATTATGATAACTGCATGTCGTTGTGTATCTACATTTTTTTTACTCCTTTTTGTCCTTTCTGTTAATTCTTTTTAAAATTGCCTACTAAACAACATATTTTCTCTGGTCACAATTTCTCTCCATTATCATATGCCGGTTTAGGGTAAGTGAATCCATCCCCTGTAAAGAAAACACATGCAGAATATGGCACAATTATTCAATTGGGCACACTGGTTATTTTGAATATTTCTATTTTATACTATTGTGGACCCAAACAAACAATGACAAAAAGTGTCCACAAAATGTAAGGAGTTTAGGGTGTGTTTGGTAGGGCTCCAGCTCCACCAGATCCGTGAAGCTGGATCTGTGAGTATATTAAGAGTGTTTAGATGGATCATCTTTTCAAATTTTAGATCAAAAGTATAAACTTAATTCACTTTATTTTAGCCTACAAGTTTCAGATCTCAGGTGAAGCTGGGATCTGGAGCTCTACCAAACAAGCCCTTAGACTCGAGTGATTTGCATCCTGAAAACATGAAAGCTCCAATCTGTTCATCAGAAGAAAAATAAATGTTGTGATTTGTTTCCTTTATATCATTTTTTCTTAGTATGGTTCAAGTTGAGTCGTCTTGATTTTGTGTGGTCTGCAGTTGTAGAAATTACATAAGCACTCATATATAAGGGAATGGTTCCTATCTATCCTATAGTGAGTACATGATCGCTGTATGTTTTTTGTTCCATGGATACAGTGGAGCTTAAATTTTTGTGAGATTTTTTTGAGCATTTTTTTTCTTGGTTGAATCCATGAGGCCCATACTCAATATCAATTAAAAGTATTGAGTGTCCTCAAGTATGTGACTTTGCAATTTTGTAAAGTGGATTATAGCCAAAGGAAGCTTATCATGGGCCAGACAAAAAGTACAACTTGATATTCTAGATTTGTTTTTGGGTGCTTTGGCGATAGAGTGGGGGCAAAGTCATGCATGATTGACCACAGGAGAAACTTCGGATCTAGCTAGCATTTAGCAATTTTCTTTATATGAATGAAATAGAAATTTTTTTCGTGCTGATTACTTGGGCCAGAAAAGTGAATCAGCAGTCAACTTCTAAACCTGAAATTATTTTATATTATCACAAACTGGCAAGTAGCAATCTTAGGCGCCAGCACGCACTATAGCTGATTGTGGTACCTGCCTGGGTTTTGTTCCAAGCTTCAATGATGTTAACTCAAGGCCCTAACTCTGTGTGTGTGTAGGACTGGTCAAGTGCTTGTGATGGTTGGTAACTGCAGGTAGTATTGTTTAGCACAGTGTTTAGCCCAACAATTAGCTGGAACATCAAGAACGTCATAATACTTTGGGAAGATTTCAGCAGTTGAACTTTGTTGTGCAGTAACTGGTATTAGTATTGTTTAACACAGTGTGTAGCAAATAAATTTAGTTGGACTATCAAGAATGAACGAATAGTAGGACACTGTTTTAACACATGGTGAACTTTGTTGTTCTGGATTACAAGCTAATCAGTTTTGCGCTTAGATGACAAGTATAACATAACACTTTGAAGTTGTCGTAATCTGGTTTATGCTTCTTTCTTGTATTGCAGCAAGTTCTGTTGGATTACTTTGTTTTTCCTTGTTACCTAAGATGCTTTTCATAAATTGACACTTTCATGTTCAGGAGCTAGGTTTTCGTACTGAAAATAGATTTTGCTTGCAGGAGCCCTTTGTGAACATTCCCGAAGATAGAATCCGTGAGGCTCTAAAAGCTGTTCTAGGTATTAGAATGTCGTCCTGACTCCTGACTGATTAATTGTCTCATTGTTTCTCTCCCCTGACTGTTTATCAAATATCTTGTAGATGTAAGAAACCACCCAGTGCTTGTTCACTGCAAGCGTGGAAAGGTAAAACAACTTGATTGCTTTGTAATTCGCCTTACTGTTGTCCTCTCAAAATTCCAATAAAACCTGAGCTTTATATTATAAACTCAAAAAATGTGCAGCATCGAACTGGCTGCGTGGTTGGATGCCTGAGGAAATTGCAACGTTGGTGCCTAACTTCAATATTCGACGAATATCAGCGTTTTGCTGCTGCCAAAGCAAGAGTGTCTGATCTAAGGTTTATGGAGCTATTTGATATCTCAAGCTTAAAGCATTTACCAGCGTCATTCTCATGTTGAGAAAGCGGCACACATTGGCGGCCTGTTTGCCAAGATTGGCATTTCTTTCCCTTGGAGATTTTTGAGTCCTGTGTACCTTAGTAATATGGCTAGCATGATGAGAACTGTTAATATACTTTGAGTATGTTATTACTGTTATGCTTCCCGATTACAACATTGTCTCTGGAAAGTTTAACCTTATTGTCATTTTTAGAGCATAGGCATGTAGGGTAGGAGACCATTGCAAAAGTAGTTGATGTTGAGGGCATAAAATAGTGGGTTTGCTATATTGCTGGTGCACTTCACTCTAGGGTTTTATAATTCGTAGTGAACAAAGCGAGATGCATCATGAATAATATTACCAGTGTTACTGCATTTAGGGTCGGTTTGTTTCAGCTTGGATTCTCTAAAAGCTAATTCTGGATTGTGGTTTTTTGAGAAGCTGATTCTTCAAAAGCTAGAATCCAAAAGCACATATGAAGTGGATTGTGGATTCTAGTGTATATGGGTGGGGTGGATTGTGAGAATCAGATTTTAGAATTAGCCTGTTTGTTTCTGATTCTGCTTTTGGGACCAGAATCCAGAATCAAAAGCTAAAACAAACAGGCCCTTAGCAGTATCGGTATGTATTTGCCGGTATTGTATAAACTTTTAAAACCTGTAAGTATGGAAATCATCGTTTATCTAGCCTTGTGTCACTCATTTTTTTAAATCTAGCCTTCCCCTTGCGTATGCATCTGCAAATTTGGCCCCTTTTCTCACTGTGGAAGGCGCGGCAGGCGACATATATCTTCTACCTCGTCCGGGGTGTACCGCAGCAGCGTGGCCCACCGAGGCAGGAGGGCTTTCGTGCTACCCGGCCGTGGTAGTGAGGGCTTCTGAGATACCCAACCGCAGCAGCGAGGCTCACGCCTGTGCTTGCTTGCCTTGCCGCGACGCCAACAAGGTTTCGCGCTCTTGGGGTGCAGCAAGGAACATGTGTCGCCTATCGTGTCTTCTGTGGTGGAAAGGAAGTTAGATTTGCGAATACGTGCTTGGTTGATTAGATTTGTAAAAAAGAGGTATACGGAGCTAGACAAACAATGATTTTGTCAGTATATTGTGTATGTCAAATAAAACTCAAGCTGGCAATGGGAAGTCCTCAACGCTGCTTTAGCTCAGTGGATTTGTCAATTGGATTTGTGCAATTTTTGCGTGTTCTTGCCAACTTGTAAGTACTGTTGGCCAAAATTTGGCATTGGTACCGCTATAGTTTTTGCATGTCAATTTGTTTAGATTTAGGTTTTTTGGTTTATAGTTTAAAGCTAGTTTTTTTTAGCTCAAGTAACTTAAAAACGACCTGCTTTTATATGTGTTAAGAGGTAAGTAATCTTACCTTAACTTCGGAACCATTGGTCTAACCAATCCTCAATAAGCTGAAATTTTTTTTAGCTTTTAGTTATACGGAGACTTATAATTTAAAAAACAAGACCAATTAGAAAGCCATCTATTTGTTTATGCTTTGGCATTTAGACTGGAGAAAAAAAATCCAAACAAATAGGGTCTTAACCTTTTTTTGGCTTTTCATCTTCCAATGTTCATGGTAAATAACAGCCAAGAAAAAGCTAGGATGCGAAATAGGATACCACAAACATAGCTTTTAATCTTCCTATGTCTGTGGTTAAATAGCAACCTTCCAAGCATGTTACAATCTAAAGTGGAATATAAATTGTACCCAATCCATTTTCGTATCCCATCAAGCAAACATGGTAATAAAACCAATTGGGTTTCCTACCGTATTCCTCACTTCATAACCCATGAACCAAACGCCACTGAAATGGTGGCTTCACAAAACGTGTGCAGCGACATGTATTAACCAACAAAGTTTTACCCTGAAGGTAATTAACCAACGAAGTTTTCATTAGCAAGACAAACTAAGCCCCCATAACTAATTAATCCATGCCATTCCACGCTCGATTTGTCTCCGCAAAAATATGGAAAAAAATTTGGAAGATCCCCTGGCCCTGCATGGCATGTGCGTCCTGGCCTCGCTGTCGCGCAATCCAATCATGCGCTGCTCTGTTAACTCCCACTCACGTCTGTTTCTTCTAATTTGGCATAAGCACAAGTACAATAAGACCAACTCAACTAAATTTCAGTACGTACACATCAGGTTTGTTCTACTTGAAAAAGTGAGAAAAAAGAGAGATAAGAGAATCGGCTGTTATGCAAGAGCCAGTATGGCACGGGAAACAAGATATATTAGTTATGTACAAGAGGAAAAAGATAGTTATTACACATCATCTACATACAACTTTTAGAGATAGGTATTGTACAAATTGGCTTTATTGCTTACTCTAAATGATATAGATAAGGGATGAAGTAAGTAGTGAGATTTGTTAATGTACTTGCTTTAATGTAGCGATGTGCACCTTTGATGTATCAGACAAATTCAACCCTATAGAGCAAAGAATGAAATAAACAAAGATAAAATAGTGGTAAATTAATATTGTTAGATATGGCTACATGCCTTATATTTTGCACAGGGAAGTACACTGTAGTGAGCTGGGCTGCATCCTGTGGGCTGCGGCAAATCACCTTGGTGGCTGGCTTCTGCCTTCAGGTACCATAGCAAATTGATTTTTACCTTTTATGTTCTGATCTTGGCTAGAGACGAGACACTGCCATAAACCCTCTACCACAACATAGGGAAAAAAGATCCAATGCAATCACGTGAATTAATGGATCAAAAAACGACAGTCTAAATCTTCACGAATACTCTTTAAAACACTGTTGGACGATCCGAACCGTTCGTTGGCTCAATCAAACATCGCTGAGGACCGGAGATTGTTTAAATTGCAGTCCCACAGAAACCCTTTCCACCGCATAGATATTATTTGAAAACATGGTTAGGCAATCCAGATTATTGTTAGTTCGATCGGACGACACTGAGGACCGAAGACTGTTTAAGTTACTTTTTCCATTGTGACTACACATGAACCCTTTCCACCACATAGATATTATTCTGTGAGATAGATGGCTAGCACATCAGGAGCTGTTGGACCCTCAGACCTTATTTCACCTAATCTTCAACATGCGCCCGAATCTGATTCGAATAGGCGCATATGGACCTGATCTCCTTTTACCAATTATCCAACCAAAATGGGCAGCTCTTCTGACTGTTAGTTTAAAAAAATTATAAAACCAAAACGATTGTTTACTGGTCTCCATCCACCCAACAGTTTAATGTATACTTTCACGATCCACAGGCATCAGCCAAGAGTTGTAAGACAAATAAACAAGAAAAGCAACTTGACCTCACAAGACGAGTGATGGCATTTCCTACTCGCCAACAGCATGTGCTTGTGGGACCCCAAACCCCACAGAAACAGCAGCATATTCATGCAATGGCACACGGGGGTAAAGTAGCCTGTTAGATGTGTTCTGTGACAGATCAAACATTTGCTTCATTCCAAATCAACACACAAACAAACAATAACTTCACAAGTCACGTGAGGGACACATGAGGAAAATGAGAAGAAAAAGGTTAAAAAGGAACGGACAAAAAAGAAAAGGAAAAAAGGGCAAAAATAGAAGCTCAAGGATACTTCCTAAAATGCCGCATCCATGCTTCTATTTGTCAATATACTAGTAAATACCAGCTACTGTCCACCTTTTGGCCATAGAGAAACTGAGAACTCCTCGCTCTCTTGCTCGGTGATGTTGTATGATGACTGCTAATTAAATACTTAGGCATTCTTCTATAATTAGAAGCTCTCCCCATTTAGGCTCTCTTCAACTACACATTGAAAAGTATGCAAGTGAGTCATAGGAATTAGTGTGCTCAAGGGAATTGCAGGAATAGAGGAAATATAACGAAAAGCAAAGGTATACCATACACGATATCAGCAAGAACATGAAGCTCAAACATGATACACTACAGCTAATAAAGCGTCACAACATATGCAATGCATGAAGAATGGCCTGGAGGTTGGGTCTTACTTCAACTAGTACCAACCAAACAACCAACCTTTAATGTAATATTAATGGGTTAAAAAATAATACAACTTTCTTTTTACTGATATTGACTCACATGGAAAAAGCTTCAGTATGTCAAGGGGAACTAAGGAGCAAATTCAATGGAGGAAGCAATTGGAACAAAAGGTAGTAAACATATAATGTTGCCAACAAAAAGTCAATTCAGATTTTATTAGCAATTTGGTAAGATTTTGTATATCTCGTTTTAGATCAGTGGTTTTGTATGCTCTAGCACATGCAATGTACCACCTTATATAACACGCAGAGAAATAAACTACTCCTTCCGGTCACAATTAAGTGTCGTTTTGGACATTGACAGGGTCTCCATAACTTTTACCACCAATTTCTATTGCAATGTACTTTGTAAAACCTAATAAATTTATAATAACTTTTTTCGAGATAAATCCACTCACATCATTTTCATGTCTGATCTAGATATTTATAAATATATTGTATATCAAAGTTAGAATAGTTTGGCTGCACGCATTTTTTTTTTGAAAACAGACTGCACGCATTTTAAAATGATACTTATTTTTGACTGGAGGGAATACTGATGAACATCTTCAGTACAGCATTACAATCAGATGGAATATGACAATGGTAATCACAATTATATGCAGAATTGTCCCCATAAAAAATGCAGCTATACACATAACAGTCCATAAAATTGCACACTATATTAGCAAAGAGGATTTAGTGAGTACATTTTCATTAGTTATGAACCATAGGACAGTGATCAAGAAGATTAAAAAAACAAACATATATGCACAACTAAATTTAGACAAGTATTTGCTTGTCATGCATATATGTTTAGTTGTCAACCGCTACATGAGAGTGTGACGGTGAAGGGAGAAACAGAGCAAGGGGGAAGCGAAGGTCTCTCTCTGGTCTCTCTCTGCAACCTGTCAAGGCCATCACGAGGAAGACGATGACCTCCAGGTGCGCCCAACTCAAAATGACTACATGAAGTTGTGGTTTGAATGCGACAACTCAGCTAGATCGAACTATCTTGGCCTGGCTGAACCAGTTTTTACTCAATTGGCTAGAAAACAGTGCCAGGGGCATACCAGTAATTTCACAGGGGAAAATTTGAGAAATAGACTATAATTCATAAATAAAATCAAGAGTGGCATTTTATAGATGTAACACTCTTTTGAGTGGCATTCCTCAAACGCCACTCTTTTAAGTGGCATATCCTCAATTTCCCTTTTTTTATGTGAACCTAAAGATTGACATTACAACAACGTTTCTGTCATGATAACTACGGCAAATTCTTGAGTGCATAAATCAAATGTTCATGTAATGGCTGCCTTGTAATTGTTTTATTTTTATTTTTTACTTTCCTCTTCCTTTCCACTGATCTCCATCCATCCCTCCCTCCCTCAATGCACTTCTCTTTCCGCATCCAATGTCTCTACTATCTTAAGGCACATACTAGATATGCATCCCTCACTAACTTACAATATCTCAGATACAGTGCCGCTTATTTGCTACAACGCATGTACCCTGTCCTACAATGACCACTATTGCCTGATACCCTCGTGGACTAGCAAAGTGACCACCCACCTCCAACAATCACAGGGCATTGGTAGCACACACCAGATTATAACAGGACAAACATCCCATGTAATGTTGTAAGCATTTACATTGGCAAAGTGTAAACAATTAAAATATTAGCTACAAATTGTAGACCTAACAACACATTACGAGCGCTGTGGCCCAATGCATCCATGCAGTGGCCATCTTACCGCTCCAACCTCCGACAATCACAGGGCATTAGCATGACATAACAGATTATAACAGGGTAAAGTCACATAGGAAAGTTCAAATTGTTGGCTTAACATGCAAAGTTGTTTGTAATTTTGATATTCACTCAATCATTTGACAAATACAACAAATTAGAAGCATCATCAAAAAGAGAGATGTAGTAGAAGATCAATCTTTACCCCAATGCAGCAGATGGACTAGTTGTTCCATCCTCTGGAGAGTAAGCTTTTGAGTCGATTGCCAGATATCCTCTGCAAAGCCTTCTTTGCACCAGGCACCTCAGTATCAGCCAGCTTCTGTAGATGTTGGCAAGAACCAGCATCTGCAAGCCGGCGTCGTGTCCCATTCCCACCACCCATGGCCAGTGCTAGAAATATTGAGACAGGATACTTTTTGTCAATCTCCTCGTTTTGAGGATCAAGCATTTGCACTAGCCTTGTCACACCCTTCTCATCCCTGACCAATTCCTTCCGATTGGCCTTCAAGGTCATCAAAGCAAGAAGTGCACGGCCAGCTGACTCCTGTACTGTTACAGGCTTAGCCACCTCCATCATCTTAACCAGCGTGCCAATGCATGGTGCCAGGCACCGCTTGGTGTCATCGCTCACACCAGGTGCAAGATCAGCAACCATATCTGCGGCCATCTGCTGCAACAGGATGCTACCACCACGGCACATGAGATCTGTAATTTGCGCAAAGAACAGTGGCGATGAACAGAGTGTTCTGGAGGCAGCAGGAACCACTGCAAGTGCGTGGATAGCGCGTAGGACAGAATCCTGGAGATCCAGGTCAGAGGTGATGTGCAGGGCCTGCAATAACGGCACCAATGCACCGGCTTGGACAATCTGGTGTTGCGTCTCATGGTCACCCAAGGATGCAAGCGACCAGAGGCAGATAGCAGCACTCTTCTGCGTCTCAGTAGTGCCGCTTGCAAGCAGATCAACAAGAACTGGCAACTCACCACCCTCCACCAGTGTGGAGCGCACATCATCGATCGAAGCCACATTCTTGAGGGCGGCTACAGCGAGCGACTGCACAGCTTGGGACCCGGAGCCAGGACGGCACGCATTAATCAAGATGGGCACCCCTCCATATGCTGACACAGCCCACGCGCTGCCGGCGTCGGCAGTGATGGCCTCAATGGCCGCCACGGCGCGCTCCCGCGTCGCCGGCGCTGAGCCGGAGTCGAGCACGCGCAGTAGCGGGCCAAGGCCGCCCTCGTCGAACACCACCTTCCGGGATGCGGCGCAGGCGGTGGCGAGGTGAGCCACGGCCGCTGCCGCGCGGTCTCGCAGCGCCGAGTGGGACGATGCGTCGAGCATGCGGAGAAGCGCGGCGACATCCCCCTCACTGGCAACGATTTGAGCGGCCTCGGCGGCGGGGTCGTTACCCAGCAACTCCAGCAGCGAGGTGAGCGCCTTGAGCTTGAGGTCGAGCCCACCGATCTGGAGCCGCGCAAAGGCGTCCCGGATGAACAGAGACTTGTCCGCGCGGGAAGCCGCGGCGACTGGTACCTGCAGCACAATGGCGTTGGGGGAGGAAGCCGACGAATCAACAGAGAGGAGCCCCGAGCGGAGCAGCAGCGAGAGGTCGTGGAGGAGTAGTGAGAGCGAGGAGGCGGCGATGTCGATGTCGCTCTGCAGGCGGAGGCGCCCGCCAGGGAGGGCGGGGTCCTGGCAGCGCGCGGAGAGCGCGTGGAGGGAGCGGAGCGCCGGGAGGAGCGAGGCCACCAGGTCGGCAAACAGTGGGTGGGCGGCTGCGGAGGCCGGCGCGGCGGTGAGAGAGGACTGGAGAGCGAGCAGCGTGCCGTGGAGCGTGCGCCACCGGGAGTGGAGCACCTTGACGGAGGCCACCGCCAATAGGAGCGGCGGAAGCAGGGCGTGCAGGATCTGGCCGAGAGCGTCTGCCGCAGCCGGCGGCGGTGGGGAGGACGGCGGCGTCATGGGCGGCGGCGGGTGGCGGAAGAGGAGGAGGAGGAGGGGAGGGGAAAGCGAGGGAAACAGCGGCGGCGGCAGCACATCACATGGAGTGGAGTGGGGAATGGACGGGCACGATTTGCTTCCGCGGGAAGGAAAGCTGTAAAGCGGGGTGGGAGGTGGCAGACGTGGTTGGGTGCACGCGAGGGGTATGTTTTTGTCCCACTGCCACGCTGGGCCCACGTGTTCTGGTTAGACATGTCAGTCTCATGTGATGGCACCTCACGAGTGCGTTTAAAAGGTTGGGCGGGCAGGGCTTGCGGGGTGGGGTCCATTTGTGTGGGGTAGAGTTGTCAGTGCGACGAAGAAGAGGTAGCCGGACCGGTGGATGTGGTTTTGTTCGGGAAGGGGTCCAGCTGTCTGAGTGGTGGAACCGAACTGCCTCGGGTTCAGGCGAGCGCGAGGGTCCCTTTTTCAGCGACATGCAGCAGCAGCATTGACGCCGGCGCCCAGGAAATTACTGCCCAGTCAGTGCCCACGGCCCACCATCCGCGTTTGGAAGCAACGTCCATCTGTTTTTTTAGTTCATCTGTTTTTTTAGTTCTTTTTACCTCATGCTCGGGATTTAATTGAAATATATAATTATTTTTTGGAACGGTGAAAAAGACAAAATATTGCAGCCACACGTAGCTTTGTGAGTTTATATAAACATGCTAAGGAATATGAGCGATCAAGATAGAATTTATTCCTTCTATATAATAAAAGAGATATCGCTAAGCCTCTTAATGTGATTGGACTAGGAAAGTACATGTCTATGCCGAATATGATTGATGAGTCAACTAAAACTAAGCAATCCGCTATAAGATCTAGTGAACATTCGAGTTATCAATGTATAACACACATTTTATCTTAAGTTCGACCTAGTATCATGAGATAAAGGTATCAGCACATGAGTACAGATGTGGGGTGCCCGATCTTCACTACGTAGGATCAAAGATAACTTGCACACTCTCTTGATGAATACTCCCTCCGTTGATAAATATAAGGCATATAGTTTGAATGGTCTTGTTGAAAAATATAAGCATGCATGTAGATTTAATGAGCCTTTCCACATATACCCCTATTTATTCTCTCTCAACCATATGCATTTATTCATTACCACCTACACAAAATATTATCTCTTATCTTCCAAGACAATTAAGAAGGATATGTAAGTCATTTCCTCTCATGTCTTTCTCAATTTCATCACAACCTTAATCCCTGTGCCAAATCAAAATACGCCTTACATTTATCAACGGAGGGAGTACTAGCTTATCCCTCACTGTTAGATGCAATGGACTTGCAACCATTTGATTCGCTAAGATCATATGCGTGCTAATAAATCCACTGAGACAACCAATTAGATGTTATCAATCTCTCAATTTTCAGTGAAAAGACAGAACGATCTTTGAAAAAAGCAACTCTCAATTCCCTTCTCTATTGTGAATGAGCCAATAAATGAGGAACAATAAGCGTGTAACACTAGTAGATACAATTTACAATTGAAAATATTATTCGTGATCTATCTTTACAGTGGGTGTGCTTCTAGGCCTCATATTTGCTTACGCATGACCAAACTCACTCACACACCCCCATAGGACTTAGAATCAAGAGATAAAAAGATTTTATAACTTTAAACTAAATTCAGTCAACCAATAGGCTTAAAAACTTGTCGTCTCAATTAAAGATAGAAAAAAGCCGATTTTGTACTTGTTGTAATGGAGTGAAATATAGAGGGTGTTCCAAGCTTTCGAAAAAGTCTACGAACATCTCAATCCAAGTCCATGTGTGAGAGTTATTTCCTATTTAAGATCGATGGTCTAATAATCCAAATTGGATTCCTTTGCTCTCCAAATTCAACTGGCTTTATCTCTTACTTTCCTTTCTTATCTTGGCCGAATTAGGTTTTCTCTTCCGTCTCTTGGGCTGACCGAATTAGGCTTAGGCCCCTCTTAGTTCCACCTTATAGCCGCATGGGCTACACTCCTATTGGGCCCATGTGCCTCCTACACCCCTTCCCTCATGCTTGGCCGCATGGATTTTGGGTCCAGGCCGCATGAAGTGTATTCATGCGCCTCAAAATTGCCTTCTAATTCTTCCATGTAGCTCTCATTCTCCTTCGCCTCCTGCTAGGTTCCACCATGGTTCCTAAATGCAATTCGACTCCATCTGTCATTATTGCAATCTTCATACCTTGCAACAAACAAGCACCTGCTATATGTAGTATATGATTCTCATGTAAATATAGCAAAGATTGTTTAAGGAAAATATTCACATGTACATATTTGATGCGACTTAGTAATTTTTTTTAGTTAATTAGTATATTTAACCGAAAAGTACTAGGCATAAGCATATCCACATCATCCTCCCCTTCTTGAAGAAAAGCCGTTCTTGACTTTTGACTTGGCTTTCTAATAAACTGAAAGTGTACTAAGCAAAAAGGACAATAATTACACATGGTATATGTAGATATGAAGTAGATCGGATGCCCAAGAGGGGAGGTGAATTGTGTTTATTTTAGCTAATAGCCAAATTAAAAACTTAAGCTTTCCTACCCCAACCTATGTACCTATAGTTTCTAGTGTAGCCAAAACAACTCCTACACAAGTCTAGTGAAGTTTTGCAACCTAAGTCCAATCCTACACAAATATAACATCTAGGAATTGAAGGACATTGTCGACGATCGGGACCGTCTACCCCAGAAGAAAAGGGGGATGCAAGAAGATCGTTCGGGTGCGGGGCCCGAAGTCGTGCTCGCTCGGAGGCGCCTAGCGTCGTAGGGAAGTTGTCGAGGAAGAGGACGCGGGACATGAGGTTTATACTGGTTCGAGCCCCCAAGGTCGGGTAATAGCTCTACTCCAGTCTTGCCCTGAGGCGAAGGGTGTATTGGCGATTCTGTGGGAGAATACAAGAACAGGGCCCGAGCAAGGGGGGTGCTGTCCCGCTCTCCTCGGTGGGTGTTGCGTGTCTTCTGGTTGCTTTGTGCCAGTGTCCGCGTCTTGCGTCATCTCTGTCTGTGTCCCCCCGTGGTTGGGGCGACCTATTGCTTTTGTAGCCCTCTGGAGACCTTGCTGCTTGGTCCCGAGGCCAACGTCAGGAGCTCGTGGCGATTTGACGGGGGCTAGCGAAAGTCGTCGCTAGCCGTTGGGAGCTTGACGGGAGCTGTTGAGATCTTGACAGGAGCTGTTGAACCCTAGTTCCCACGTAGGGGTAGGTAGAGCGATGATTCCCACGCAGGGGAGAGCTTTACACGAGATAAAATAAAACGTTACAGATATCCTTTTCTCTTGCGGCCGCAGGGGCGTCGAGGTCGAGGTCGAGGCAGAGGGTGCTTGCCCCTGTGGCGGTGCCCAAGCTTGCTGGTCCCCAGCCCGATCATCAGGAGAGCACCTCCTAGGTCAGAGATGAGCCCCCGGGCCCGTGGAAAGCCGCCACGAGGCCACGGGGGATGCTTACACGTGGCGAGGGTACTGATCCCCGACAGCTATCTCTCGAGGCTCAAGGGACGGCCCTAAAGTTCGGGGCACCCTTGAGTCTGATTGTTTCTTAGGAAGGGATCGACCCTTTGGTCGAGCTTGGTAGCCCCCGAGGCCGACCTTGCATGCCGAAACCCTCCAAGGGCCTTTGTTGTGTTCGCTTTAAACATGCTCTTGCACCTTTGCGACATTAAATTGGGAATCGCGTCTGGGGGGCGTCTGATTTTCGTCGCCTCGGCTCCCTGCGGGGGATTCGAGGAGGCGGCCTGCAACACCTCGTGTCTTGACGTGAAGGGCGGCGGACACGGGATGTGACGCCTCAGGTCTCCGGCGGGAGGGGGGAATTCGAGGAGATGCGACCGTGGCGCTTCACGTTCTCTGCCTGAAAGTCCCTGCGCGCCTTTTGAGGAGTAACTGATGATAGTTGTCAGAGATCGGGCTTCTTTAAAAGCTCGAAGCTGCATACCTTTGAAGTCCTTCACCCTTGCGCTATGCCTTAGCCTCTCTACTTGTCGCCTTTTTTCCCCCGACCTGTCTTGATTTCTCCGAGCGCCATGGCCAAGTTCGGGAAAAGCACATTGACAACCGAGAGGATGAAGGAGCTCGAGTCGCTGGGACTCTTGGACCCAACGACCTGGCGAATTTCGGCGGCCGGGGAGGTCGAGCCGCGCCCCCGGGATGACGAGATTGTGTGTACGGAGCAGTACACACTCTTCGGGCTGCGGACCCCGGAGAGCGGTTTCTTGGAAGTCGTCCTCGCGCAATGCGAGATCGAGCTTGTCAACCTAGTTCCGAACTCCATCCTCCTTCTTTCCATCTTCTCTCATCTCTGCGAGGGGTTCTTAGGGATCCTTCCGACCCCTCTCTTTTCTTTCGCTTTTACTCTTTGTTCCGCACCTCGAAGGACCCCGTCGTCAGGTGCCTTTACTTTCGGCTGCGGACCGGGCTTCCCTGTACCTTTCTTCAAGTTCTGACCCGGGACTCCCTCGGGCCATGGACGGAGAGGTGGTTTTATCCGAAGAAAGGTGAGGGAGGCGAGCTCGCGTACAACAGCATTGCCGTGGACAGCAAGCGCGAGACCCCAGAGCCCGAGGACTCGGCGGCCGATCAAGAGGCCGTTGCCACCATCCACGTCTGCGTGGCGCACGACCTGACTGGTCAGGCCGTGGCCGTGAACTACCTGCGAGCTCGGGTGTCCCCTCTGCGGAAGAGGGTGCACCCTTTCTTTGAGATCCGAGGGAGGGATGACCCCACCCGGGAAAGCGCCAAAGGTAAGATCACCTTTCCCCGAGCTCGGGCGAGTCCCTTCTTCTGATCGCCTTCTAACCTTGTTTCGTTTCTCCGCAGCCCCGGCGGAGTCGTGGGTGGCGGTGTGCATGCAAGAGATGTTCAGGAAGGCAGCCCATGCCTACAGCCTTGACGACCCCGTCCCCAAGGACATCTTGAGGTGGAGTAGCGAGGTAACTTCTTTCTCCACCCTCTTTTGTCGAGTTTGACTCGGGCTCGAGCTGTCTTGTTGTGGCCGAGCTGCGCAGAGAGCCAGGCTGCGAGAGGCGGTCGCGAGGCTCGCTCTGCTGCCGAGTGGGCAAGGGCAAGAAGGCCGCCAAGAGGCTCGCCCCGGACGCCCTTGGTCAGGTCGCCAAAAGGCCCCACGTCGAGTGGGGCGACCGCGTGATGGTAAGTTGCCTTTCGCTGAGCCCGGGGACATTTGGGCTCGACCTCAGACTCTTGTCGTCCTTGATCGTCTTCCTTTCTTTGACCTTCTTTTCTTCTTCCCGCAGCAAGAGCGGGTAGCGGCTGCCGTCGAGCCCACGTCCAGCACCGCAGGCGCAGGACGCTCGGGGGGAAGACACTCCCCCAGCTGCCGTGGGGGCGGGGCGTCGTGCCACACCCCTGCCACCCAGGAGACGGAGAATCGTCACTCAGGTATTTTTATGTCCCTCTTTTTTAGCTCGGGAGTGTAGGTTTCCCCCCTTTTTTTGTGAGCCTTAGGGTCTTTTTCTCGTGCACTGACTCGTTGTTCAGTATAGTCGAGGATGAGGAAGAGGACGCGGGGGACTACCTCCTAGTCCCCCAAGCGAGGCCGCAGCACCCCCGGCCTGACGCGACGCCCACAAAGGGTGGCTCAGCCGGGGTGCCCGATCCGGGGCCCGTTGCGACGCCCACGGAGGGTGGGCTAGCCGGGACGCCTGACCAGGGGGCCCCCGAGCCGGTTGATGCTTCGGGCGGGGCCATAGGCGAGGCTGACGCCGCTGAGGCAACAACGAGAGTCGACGCCGGCGGGTCTGACACGGCCGAAGGCAGGACGGTGCTCACGAGCGTCGACGAGCTCGGGGCATCAGGTGCGGCACCACCCCCTCTTTGGTTATTGTTTTGCTTTTGGGCTTTTGTGGCAGGCGCCGGAGGGGGCTGTAGGGGAGCGCGCGTCGTCTCTGAGCTCCGCCCGTGCGAGGCTCGAAAGGAACCTCCAGGAGGTTAGCTGATTTCGAGCCCGTCTCCTTCTTTTTGGTTTGCTTCATGTCTGTGAGGCCATTGTGACGTTTCTCGCGCCTTTTCAGGGCTTGGACCAGGTCACCCAAGGGCTTGGGACCCTGCGCACCCATGCCGACCACTTCCGGGCGCTGTGCTCCCTGGTCGAGGAACGCGAGGAGTACATCCTTGGCCTCGAGGAGAGCGCAGCGCGGACGGAGGAGGAGGTCGAGAAGCTGAAGGCCGAGCACGCCATCGAGATCTCGAGGGCCGTCGAAGCTGAGCAGAAACGATTGGCCGAGACCCTCACGACTATCCGTGAGAAGGCTGAGAAAGCTCTCGCGGGTGATCGCGCGATGGCCGCGGGGATCGTTGAAGCCGCTCGCGTGGAGGCAGAGACGCTACGCAAACAAGTCGCGGAGCTCTCTGCTGCTCCCCCGAAGGTTTCCGCCGACCTTGAGGCGAAGATGGTCGAGCTCGAGGAGAAGCTAGGGCGAGCGACCCTGGCGGGGAAGAACGCCCTTGCTCAGCTTCAGGAGGAGCGAGGCCGGGTCGCCAATGCCGAGGCCGAGGCGCTGGCCCTGAGGGCGAGATTCGCCACACTTGAGCAGGAGAAGCTTGTTCGGGAGATAGCTGACCTGTAGGTAGGTTAGCTGGTAGGAGAAAAAGGGGCGAGGGTACTCGACCTCCTTGTAAATGTTAGTCATGTAAATTTTGGTTTAGAAGGAATAAAACTCCCTTTATGCTTGTAATTGTATGCGTCTTTTCAAGATTTAGCCAAAAGTCTTGCTCGAGAGTGAATAGCATCTTCTCAAGACTTAGCCAAAAATCCTGCTGGAGATTAACTGATGTCTGCTCGAGACTTAGCCGAAAATCCTGCTCGAGACTGAATGACGTCTGCTCGAGACTTAGGCAAAAATCCTGCTCGAGATTAAATGATGTCCGCTCGAGACTTAGCCGGAAATCCTGCTCGAGACTGAATGACGTCTGCTCGAGACTTAGGCAGAAATCCTGCTCGAGATTTTGGCCTTCGCTCCGCCGCCCCGCCTTAGTTGGCGGTTGGGGGCGCAGAGTTGGCCGTTAGGACCCAAGGTCCGACCAGCATATCTGACCTGAAAAAAGGAGGTCCGCGACAGAGTTAGGTCGCTGGATATACCTTTGATCGGGGGCGAACCTTATCCATGGCGTTGAGGTCAGGATGACCAAGCCTGGGAACATTCGGTTCTGCCTCAACGCCGCGTGCTCGCCGCTGATCCCGAGGTGCAGGAGTCAGTTGCTGAGGCCTTAGAGTTTAGCCGATGTTTTTTGACCTGAAAAAAGGAGGGACCCATGACGGAGTCAGGTCACGGGGTATGCCTTTGATCGAGGACAAACCTGAACCAAGGCGTTTAGGTCAGGATGACCAAGCCTGTGATTAGAACATCCCCGGAGGAATTGCCATTAAAATCACTCGACAGGGGGAATAGAGCAACCCCGGAATACATATGCTAGTCTATTCATATGTGTCCTCATATGTTTATCGACTAGGGATTAGTTTAAAATAATCATTACAAAGTCATATATAGAGTTTCACAAACAAGTCACATACTTGCTAATAAATAATATTGACAATATTCAAGGAACAAAATAATTAATCATGAACATAAGGAAATACAATCATCTCTATGATTGCCTTTAGGGCATATCTCCAACAATTGAGACACGGTCAGATATAGGGTTTGGATCTTGCCATATGGCGATGACAGGGATGACACGTCGACAACATATGCTGACATGGCAGCTAGCTCAGCATGGCTGCAACGCCACTGGAACAGAGGGTCACTAGTTAACCTAAGGCACGGCGGCTCTTCGACAAACTCCGGTGAAGTCTGGCGATAAATAAATGCGACCTAGAAGGGTCGAATCTGGGAAAACATATGACATTGGAGATGATGAAATGAACGGTTTTGGCCTACAACAACAAAAGTGGCCAGCAGCGGATCGAGGATCCTTAGGGCTTTCAATAGCCTCGGGAGGCGTGGGGCTTACGGACACTGAGAGCAGTTGTGGTCAACGGGTTGGTGGCGGTGGCGTTGAAAGCATCTAGGCACCCAGTATGTTTTGGTTTTGATAATTAATGACAATTGTGTTATATGATCTAATACTTTTCTTGAGAATATTGAAAGTAGGTCAATTCCAAGATTGATGACCATGGGAATATCAAGGAAGGTACAAATCATTATCAATATGTCGAGATCATGAAAGGGTAAAAATATAAGGTTCTTTTCTAGTCTTTTGTCGATCTTGGTGTTCGGAAGAAAGATCGGTTTACTAGATTTAGAGCCGTACTATAAAGAGGGGTCTTGACGGTTATCTTGATGTCATTTAGGCTTTAAAGGCTCAAATTACATGTTCATATAAATGCTTTATAATATATGAGTTCCTAAATAGAAAATCATTTGAAACAAATCAAATCTCTGGAAATCCGGTGCTACCGCCCATGGCAGCGCGGTGCTACCGGGTGCGCGGTAGCACCGGCTCAATAGGGCGGTGTGAAAATTCCAGAGAAGGGCTTCTTGGGCGTTTTGTAGCCCGGTGCTACCGCCCATGGCAGCCCTGTGCTACCGGGATAGCGGTAGCACTGGATTTTAGCCCGGTGTGAAAATCACAGAGGGGTGTGTTTTGGGTGTTTTGGTAGCCCGGTGCTACCGCCCATGGTGGGCCGGTGGTACCGGACTATCGGTAGCACCAGACATCAACCCGGTGTGAAAATTCCAGAGAAGCACTTTTCTGGGCATTTGGTAGCCCGGTGCTACCGTCCATAGTATCCCGGTGCTACTAGACCTACGGTAGCACCGGTCCTAAGCCCGGTGCTATATTTCCAGAGAAGTCTCTTTTTGAAGAAAGAAAATGAGGTGGAGCCCGATGCTACCGGCCCTAGTTGGGCGGTAGCACCGGACCCCTTGTAATGGTCTCTGGTAAGTGTATTAAATGCACTGTTCTAGCCGTTGAAGTGTAGCCCGGTGCTACCGGTCCTACATGGGCGGTAGCACCGGAAAAACAGATTTTTGCAGATTTCGAGCTCCAACGGCTAGAAAGTTTGGTGGAGGCTATAAATACCTCCCCACCTGCATTCTAGAGCAATTCTTGGTCCTCATTGATGATATTTGAGCTCTAGCAAATATTCTCCACTCTTGTGTGCATTCAATTTTCATTTGTGAGTGTGAGAAGCTAGGTTGTGTGTTGCATTTCATATTTGAGCCTTTAGACACAAATATTCGACCTCAAGCAAGCGTCAAGGTTTATTACTCTTGGAGGTTGCCGCCTCCTAGACGGCTTGGTGGCGATTGTGCTCGGTGAGCTTCTCAACGGAGATTGTGAGAAGCCCTGGCAAGTTGTGAAGGCCGGAGTTCGCCTACCCGGAGCGGCGAAGAACTACCTTAGTGATCGAGGAAGGCTCAAGCGAGTGGAGCCGGCTTGACATGGTTCAAGTCACCTCAACGTGGAGTAGGGGAGACCGGCAAGTCTCCGAGACCACGGGTCAAATTTCTTGTCTCCTATTTATTTGTGATTGGCATTCCTCATTGTTGAGAATCTAGTTCATTAATAGCATATTCTTGATAGCCCTTGTGATCTCTAGTATATTTGCTACACTAAATTTGACATAGTATCTCAAGTGTATGCTAGAGAAGTTTGGTGTAAATTTACTCTTTGTATCTTTATATCGTGTTGTTGTTAGTTTCTAAATTGTGTCGAAAAATTTAGAAACCTCCTATTCTCCCCCCTGTAGTCGGTTATCCTTGATCCTACAAGTGGTATCAGAGCTTGGACTCTCTTTTAGGGCTTCACCGCCTATGGGGTGTCAATAGGCAAGGCGTCATTTTTTGATGGTACAAATTATGCTTATTGGAAAATTCGCATGGCTGTTTATCTTAAGGCCATGAGTCCAAGCATATGGAAAATTGTAGTTGAGGGTTTCACTTCGGGGGTCAATCCCACACTCACATTTGACCAAGAGAAGCGAAACACTCATCTTAATGCTCAAGTTATGAATGCTCTTCTTGGAGCTTTGAACGCGGATGAGTTCAATCGAGTGAGCAATCTTGAAACCGCTCATGAGATTTGGACAACTCTCTCGGAAATTCATGAGGGAATATCCTTGGTCAAAAAAGCCAAATTGCATATGCTTCGAATCAAATATGAGAGTTTTATTATGTTGCCTCATGAAAACATCAATGAGATGTATTCACGATTGAACAACATAGTAAATGAGCTTAAGGGCCTTGGAGCATCGCTAACCGATTTTGACATTATTCGTAAGATGCTTAGGGCTCTTCCGGAAAAATATGAGACCTTGATGACGTTGTTTCTCAACTCACCGGAGTTGCTGAGAATGACGCCAACGGGACTCCTTGGAAATCTCATAACCAATGAGCTTTACAAGAAGGACAAGGAAGAGCTTTTGGAGCAAAGCTCTTCGAAGAAGAAGAATATCGCCTTCAAGGCAAAGGCGGAGTCAAGCGATGAGATGCTAAACGACTCCGATGACGATGAAGACACCGAGGAGGAAATGACCCTCCTTGTAAGAAGAATGAGAAAATTCATGAGGAGGCACTGAAGCACAAGTGGTCCTCAAAAATTCAAGAAAGGACAATACTCTAGCACCAACCGATATGCAAATATCCGGTGCTATGAGTGTGATGAGAAGGGACATATCGCCTCAAAATGTCCAAAGAAAAGGGACGACAAAAACAAGTCCCCCTCGAAAAAGAAGTTCTTTCATGGGAAGAAGAATCTCTTCAAGAAGTTGAATAAGGATGGGAAAGGCGAGGCTCACATTGGAGAGTGGAACTCCGAAGAAGAATATTCAGACTCCGACTCGTCCGAGGATGACACACCTTCAAAGAAGAAGGGTCTTGCCGGCATCGCCATTGAGGAGAATTCATCCCCCTTCATCACTCCTTTGTGTCTTATGGCAAAAGGAGATTTCAAGGTAAACACAAATGATGATGAACCCTCCTATGATGAATTAATGGATATGCTTGAGGATTTGAATGAGTATCTTGGTAAAGAAAAGTCTAAACATAAAGCTTTGAGAAAAGAATACCTTTCCCTCAAAGATTCTTATGATGAGCTAAAAGAAGCTCATGAGACTCTCCTTACCAAGGACCATTCAAAGTCTCAAAATGATATAGGGATTAGTTGCAAAATTATTGATGATGTATCTTGCTTAGAAATTGATTCATGTTGTATATAAAAAACTAGCATATCTACCTCTTGTGATGATTTATTAAATATGCCATCAATTTCATGCTCTAGTTCAACTTCATGCCATGAAAACCTAGTGGTAGAAAATAAAGAACTTAAGGAACAAGTAAACAAACTTAGCAAAAGTCTTGATAGATGTTTTAAGGGTAAAGACACTTTAAATAAAATCTTGAATGGTCAAAGATGCTCCTACAATAAAGAAGGACTAGGATATGTTCCAAAGAAGGGCAAAAAGATTAATAACAAAGCTCCTCGTTTTGTTAAATCAAACGGGAAGTTTTGTTATAAATATCATGAGGTAGGTCATCTAGCAAATAATTGCCTTTTGGATAAAACAACTAAAAATAACACTTATGACTCTTGCTATGTACTTAAGAAAGATAGTTTTGGCAAAATAATTGCTAAATTTGTTGGCACTCCTATACTTGGCCGTAAAAAGAATGCCATTTGGGTGCCCAAAGCCTTGGTTACTAACCTCCAAGGACCCAAACAAATTTGGGTACCTAAAAAGACTTGATTCTCTTTTGTAGGTGAACTACAAGACCGGCGGACGGCATTGGGTGTTGGATAGCGGATGTACTCAACATATGACCGGTGACCGGAAAATGTTCACCACCTTTGAAGTAGGAAATGGGCAAAACGACAAGATCACATTTGGTGACAATAGCAAAGGAAAGGTATTGGGTTTGGGCAAGATCGCCTCAAATGACATTTCTATTTCAAATGTTTCTTTGGTAGAAACCTTAAATTTTAATTTGTTATCGGTTGCTCAAATTTGTGATCTAGGTCTCACTTGCTTGTTTTCTAAGAATGGTGTAGTGATCTCTAAAGAAAATGATAATTCTTTAGTGTTCAAAGGTTTTAGATTTGAAAATTTGTATTTGGTTGATTTCACCTCAAATGAGTCATGTCTTCAAACTTGTTTAATTGCAAAGACATCCCTAGGATGGTTATGGCATAGAAGACTAGCTCATGTTGGGATGATCCAACTCAAAAAGCTTTTTAAGAATGATTTAGTTGTGGGCTTGAAAGATGTTAAGTTTGAGAAAAATAGACTTTGTAGTGCTTGTCAAGCCGGCAAACAAGTTGCTAGTTCTTATCCTTCAAAAAGTATCATGTCCACATCTAGACCATTAGAGCTCTTACATCTGGATTTGTTTGGCCCAACAACCTATAAGAGCATTGGAGGAAATTCTTATTGCTTAGTCATTGTTGATGATTTTTCAAGGTATACGTTGGTGTTCTTTCTAGATGATAAATCCGAAACCTCCGGTATCTTTAAAAACTTTGCAAAAAGGGCTCAAAATGAATTTGATTTTAAAATTAAGAAAATCCGTAGTGACAATGGTTCCGAGTTCAAGAATACAAAAATTGAAAATTATTGTGATGAACATGGAATAAAACACGAACTTTCCGCCACCTAGACTCCGGAGCAAAATGGAGTTGTGGAACGGAAAAATCTAACATTAATTGAGATGGCAAGAACTATGCTTGATGAGTATGGCACTTCCGATAGTTTTTGGGCGGAAGCCATTAATACCGCTTGCCATGCAACTAATAGGCTTTATTTGCATCGCCTCTTGAAAAAGACCTCTTATGAGCTTCTCATTGGAAGAAGACCAAATATTTCTTATTTTTGAGTTTTTGGTTGTAAATGCTATATCTTAAAAAAGGGTGTTCGACTTTCAAAATTCCAAAGTCGTTGTGATGAAGGTTTCTTGCTTGGATATTCCTCAGATAGCAAAGCTTATCGTGTATTCAACAAAAATAAAGGTTTTGTGGAAGAAACTTGCGATGTTGAGTTTGATGAAACTGATGGCTCTCAAGAAGAGCAAGAAAATTTGGATGATATAGGTGAAGAAGGTTTAAGAGAAGCAATGAAGAACATGACACTTGGAGACATAAAACCAAAGGAGGATAAACAAGATCCACCTTCATCCACTAAAGTGGAGCCCTCTACTTCCGCTACGCTAAGTCAAGTTCAACCTATTGATGTGGATGAAAAGGAGAGTGATCAACAAACTCATACTCTACCTTAAAGAATTCATCACGGGCTCTCCAAAGATAATCCAATAGATCAAATATTGGGTGATGTTAGTAAGGGTGTTCAAACTCGATCTCGTGTCGCTTCTTTTTGCAAACATTCCTTTGTATCTTCTTTTGAACCTACTCACATAGATGAAGCTCTAGATGATCCGGATTGGGTAAATTCAATGCATGAAGAACTCAATAACTTTGCCCGAAATGATGTGTGGACTTTAGTGGAAAGACCCAAGGAACACAACGTAATAGGTACAAAGTGGGTATTCCGAAACAAACAAGATGAAAATGGTATTGTGGTAAGAAATAAGGCCCGGTTAGTGGCTCAAGGATTTACTCAAATCGAAGGTTTGGATTTTGGTGAAACTTTTGCACCCGTGGCTAGATTAGAAGCTATTAGAATCTTACTTGCTTTTGCATCTTATTTTGATATTAAATTATTTCAAATGGATGTAAAGAGTGCTTTTCTAAATGGAGAAATATCCGAATTGGTATTTGTTGAACAGCCTCCCGGTTTTAAAAGCTCTAAATATCCAAACCATATTTACAAACTCTCTAAGGCGCTATATGGTCTCAAACAAGCTCCTAGAGCATGGTATGAGCAACTTAGAGATTTTCTACTTTCTAAAGGGTTCAAAATTGGGAAGGCTGATACAACACTCTTTACAAAAATAATTGATGAGGAATTCTTTGTTTACCAAATCTATGTTGATGATATTATATTTGGTTCTACTAATGAAGACTTTTGCAAATAATTTGGTGATATGATGTCAAGGGAGTTTGAGATGTCAATGATTGGAGAATTAAGCTTCTTCCTTGGACTTCAAATCAAACAACTCAAAAATGGGACCTTCGTGAGTCAAACCAAATATGTGAAAGACTTGCTAAAGAGATTTGGCATGAAAGACTCGAAGCCTATCAAGACTCCAATGGCTTCCAACGGGCATCTTGATCTAAATAAGGGAGGTAAACCAGTAGACTCAAAACTTTATCGCTCAATGATTGGTAGTCTACTTTATCTCACCGCATCTAGGCCCGATATTATGTTTAGTGTGTGTATGTGTGCTCGCTTTCAAGCTTCCCCCAAAGAATGTCATTTAATAGCTGTTAAGAGAATTCTAAGATATTTAAAGCATTCCTCAAATATAGGGTTATGGTATCCTAAAGGTGCTATTTTTGATTTGATTGGATATTCGGACTCGGATTTTGCAGGTTGCAAAGTGGATAGAAAAAGCACCTCCGGAAATTGCCAATTCTTAGGTAGATCCCTCATTTCTTGGTTCTCCAAGAAACAAAATTCCGTAGCTCTATCCACTGCCGAAGCCGAATACATATCCGCTGGTAGTTGTTGTGCTCAATTATTATGGATGAGGCAAACTTTAATGGACTATGGAATAGACTTTAAAAATGTGCCTCTATTATGTGATAATGAAAGGGCCGTTAAAAAAGCCAACAACCCGGTCCAACACTCAAGAACCAAACATATAGAAATCCGTCATCATTTCTTGAGAGATCATGTTAGCAAAGGAGACATTGTGATTAGTCACATTAGAACCGAAGATCAATTAGCGGATATCTTAACCAAGCCTTTAGATGAAGCCCGGATCTGTAAATTGAGGAATGAATTAAATGTCATAGACATCTCAAATGTGATTTAAATCTTTGAAGCTTGCTTAAATGTTTAATTGGATATTCTTTTGGATTTTTTTTAAAATCGCCTTTAAATTTCATTAAATATAGGACTTGTTGAGGGGGAGTTCTTTTTAATTCATATGTCTTAAATCCCTAATAGTGCTACATGTCTAAAAAAGAATAAGATTGAATCATAATTAAACCACAAATCTTGAAAACTTTATATAAGATTTTGATGTAATTGTATATCTTATATAAAACATAAATATGTTATTAGGTATTTTGAATTCTCTGGATATTTACATCTGTTTTGACCGTTTTCCCGGTAGCACCGCTCATACAAGAGCGGTAGCACCGGAGACCGGTACCACCGGAAAATCCACGGTAGCACCGGAATTGTCGGGTTTTGGGGGTTAAGCCCAGTGCGGTGCAACCGTTCATTTCATCTCCTTCACACCGCACAAAAACTCTCTCTCTTCCCTTTCCAACTTGATTCCCCTCTAAAATTTCTTCAAAACCATCCGGAGAAATCAAGATTTCTCTCAATCCTTTTGATCTTCACTCGATCCTCTCTCAAAGGTACCTTCTTTTGTTCAAAATCTATCGATTTTTTATGCCCTAATATCATCTTCACATCCTTTTTAGGGTTTTTGTGAAAAATAGCAAAATGTGAGAAATCTTGTTGAAATTTGTGGTTGAATTGAACTTGATAAGGGGTATGTATGCCTTTAAGCCGCATTTCCTAAATCAATTCAATCAAAATCACGAATTCTAACAAATCCCTGCTCAAAGCGCAAATGGCGGTGCTACGGTCCTCGTGTCTTGATAGCACGCTTTACGATCCGGTGCTACCGATCCAGCATGGGCGGTAGCACCGGGTTTGCAGTCAGAGTTGCTCACAAATGGTTATTTTTTTACAAAACTCTAAATATAGGGCTCATTCATTGATCTTACTTCTTGAAACTTTCTTTTATATCCAGTAATCATGCCTAAGACCCGAGGCTTTGGCTCTTATATAAAAATGGCTGCAAATAGAGGTCGAGCTCCACCTCCTCAAGATTCTGATAGTCAAGATGACATCCCCATAGCTTCAAGACATCGTGAAATCCGAAAGAAGAATAAGCAAGAAATTGGTGGCAGCTCCATGAAATCCAAGGGAAAACAACCTGTGTCAGAAACTGAAGAAGCAAGTGACTCTATGGATATAGATAAGTCTAAGAGTGGAGAATATACCGAAGAAGAAAATCTTGATGATTTTGATCCCTCAGCTAATCTAAGGACAATCAAAGGTGATACATACTTCTCCTTAAGAACCGCGAATCAATACTTGTTGCCTAGGAATGCCACTGAGGATAGATTCAGAACTTTGTTTCGGCAAAAAGTATTCTATGAAATTTACAAAGAAAAGGACTTTGCTGATCATAAGTGGATCAACTGGGATCATATTAGGAAAATTCCATTGTTTGTGGGGGTGCCCAAGCTGTTCCATGGTGCAGGGTTGTCTGATTTTGTAAGCAAGAAGTGTGACTATAATGAAGAATTGATCAGACAATTCTATGCCACCTTGCATGTCTCTGAGTCATATGAGAGCATTACTTGTATGACAGATGCCACAGTGCACACAGTCACCAAGAATGAAATTGAGGAAGCTTGGGGAATTCATCACAGTGGGTATCCAAGTGTACACAGTGATAGAGTCATTCCTTTCGCCAGGAAGTTTGATTTCTATGATCCTTCAGCTTCAGTCAAGCGTCCAGGTAAAATGGCGCATCTTCTTCCATCTGCTAGTCTTATAAATAGAATTGTCAGAGTTACAATCCATCCCAAGAGTGGCAATTATGACAAAATCAGAGGATATGCCTGGAATATTATGAGTAAAATTATGAACAAACATAAATTTGATGTGGTGGACTTCATGATTGGGGAAATGGCATCCTCTTCTTGTGATAAAGGTAAGAGGATCTATCTTGCTCCCTACATAATGATGATTATCAAGAGAGTTTCTGGATTTCGAGGGGGGTGTAGGGGTGTTCATAAGCCCTATCGACCCCGTGAGGTTGCTCCTCAAACCATCAGTCAGAAAGGTCAATCTTCTTCTCAGTAGCCTCAGACTCAGGAGATTCTAGAAGCATCAGAGGTTCCTCCAGCTCAGCATGATCAGTTCCTTGACAGTTTGAGGAATGACCTCATGAGCAGCCTTGCCAGTATGAGATAAGATATGATGAGTGGTTTTGCTAGGATGGATGAGGCTCATGCTCAGACCCGACAGATGGTCGAGGAGGTCCGAGGATGACTGGACTCAGTTGATTCTTCTATCTCCGAGCTTCGTTCATCTCTTCCGGTCGTCTATCAACGCTTAGGATCTCGTGCTCCTCCATCTACTCCACCTCCTCCTCCAGCTCCTCCAGCTTCTTGAGCTCTTCGACGATCTTCTTTGCTTTTGGTATTTGATGCCAAAGGGGGAGAAGTTAGTAAAAGTGAAGTATGGGGCGACGAAAGAAAACAAACAAACTATGTGATGATGTGTTTGTGTTTGGTTGATACTAGGTTGATATGGATCAATATTTGTAATATTTATGGTTGTTTTAAATATTTTCATGCTCTTGCAAACTTATTACAATCTTAAATATTATATTGCTGTTTCAAATATCTTTGCCTACTCATCCACGGATTCAATTCTTAAACAAAACTCTGTCAAATTTTTTTATAAAACAAAAATTCTCTCAAATGTGCAACTATCCACTTTCTATTAACATGCACATTTCTAGGGGAAGTGTTTGCTCTAAAATATCATGATTGATTATTCCTTATGTTTCAAAAGGCAAGAAACTTATGGATATTGAATCACTTGAAGCAAAACTTTCTTTTCTCTTGTTCACTTAAAAATAACTTCAAATTATCACTTTAGGTTGTCATCAATTACCAAAAAGGGGGAGATTGAAAGCATCTAGGCACCCAGTATGTTTTGGTTTTGATAATTAATGACAACTGTGTTATATGATCTAATACTTTTCTTGAGAATATTGAAAGTAGGTCAATTCCAAGATTGATGACCATGGGAATATCAAGGAAGGTACAAATCATTATCAATATGTCGAGATCATGAAAGGGTAAAAATATAAGGTTCTTTTCTAGTCTTTTGTCGATCTTGGTGTTTGGAAGAAAGATCGGTTTACTAGATTTAGAGCCGTACTATAAAGAGGGGTCTTGACGGTTATCTTGATGTCATTTAGGGTTTAAAGGCTCAAATTACATGTTCATATAAATGCTTGATAATATATGAGTTCCTAAATAGAAAATCATTTGAAACAAATAAAATCTCTGGAAATCCGGAGCTACCGCCCATGGCAGCGCGGTGCTACCGGGTGCGCGGTTGCACCGGCTCAATAGGGTAGTGTGAAAATTCCAGAGAAGGGCTTCTTGGGCGTTTTGTAGCCCGGTACTACCGCCCATAGCAGCCAGGTGCTACCGGGATAGCGGTAGCACCGGATTTCAGCCCAGTGTGAAAATCATAGAGGGGTGTGTTTCGGGTGTTTTGGTAGCCCGGTGCTACCGTCCATGGTGGGTCGATGCTACCGGACTATCGGTAACACCGGACATCAACCCAGTGTGAAAATTCCAAAGAAGCACTTTTCTGGGCATTTGGTAGCCCGGTCCTACCGCCCATAGTATCCCGGTGCTACCGGACCTACGGTAGCACCGGTCCTAAGCCCGGTGCTATATTTCCAGAGAAGTCTCTTTTTGAAGAAAGAAAATGAGGTGGAGCCCGGTGCTACCGGCACTAGTTGGGCGGTAGCACTGGACCCCTTGTAACGGTCTCTGGCAAGAGCATTAAATGCACTGTTCTAGCTGTTGAAGTGGAGCCCGGTGCTACCGGTCCTACATGTGCGGTAGCACCGGAAAAATAGATATTTGCAGATTTCGAGCTCCAACGGCTAGAAAGTTTGGTGGAGACTATAAATACCTCCCCACCTGCATTCTAGAGCAATTCTTGGTCCTCATTGATGATATTTGAGCTCTAGCAAGTATTCTCCACTCTTGTGTGCATTCAATTTTCATTTGTGAGTGTGAGAAGCTATGTTGTGTGTTGCATTTCATATTTGAGCCTTTAGACACAAATATTCGACCGCAAGCAAGCGTCAAGGTTTATTACTCTTGGAGGTTGCCGCCTCATAGACGGCTTGGTGGCGATTGTGCTCGGTGAGCTTCTCAACAGAGATTGTGAGAAGCCCCGGCAAGTTGTGAAGGCCGGAGTTCGCCTACCCGGAGCGGGGAAGAACTACCTTAGTGATCGAGGAAGGCTCAAGCGAGTGGAGCCGGCTTGACGTGGTTCATGTCGCCTCAACGTGGAGTAGGGGAGACCGGCAAGTCTCCGAGACCACGGGTCAAATTTCTTGTCTCCTATTTATTTGTGATTGGCATTCCTCATTGTTGAGAATCTAGTTCATTAATAGAATATTCTTGATAGCCCTTGTGATCTCTAGTATATTTGCTACACTAAATTTGACATAGTATCTCAAGTGTATGCTAGAGAAGTTTGGTGTAAATTTACTCTTTGTATCTTTATATCGTGTTGTTGTTGTTAGTTTCTAAATTGTGTCGAAAAATTTAGAAACCTCCTATTCACCCCCTCTAGTCGGTTATCCTTGATCCTACAGGCGTCCATGGGTAGGGTTATGGTTTTCACATCATGTGGGCTGGGCGAGCGCGCAAAACAGGCCAAGAAGGCGGCTGGACGAAGTGGCTAGCATGGCAGGAGAGGGAAAGAGGTGGCCCGGGGAGGCAATTGGGCCGCCTTAGTGGTGCTGAGTCAAGAAAATACATTATTAGTTCAAATATATTGCTCTTGTGGTAGTCTCAATGAAAGATCGAAATGGCGATCAGAGGGGGGTGAATGATCCCAAATAAAATTTTCCCCTACTCAAAGTACTCCAAACAATCTCGCAAAAAAAATCTGAAACACCCAAAGATTTCCTTCAAACTGGTGTTTCTCTGATTCGCACACCCTCCAAAACCCGAAGAATTAGAACCATGAACCATGTGAGGGATTTTTTAATCACAATCCTGGTTGTCAAGTGTCCAAACAAAGAGGAATCAACTCAAAGACTACTTTTCTAAAAGAGATAAAGCTAAAACACCAAAGTCTCTTTTCAGAAAAGTAAAAGCAGATTTTTCAGGAATTGTCCTCAATTGGAGCAGGTGGTTGGTGAGTTTCTGTTGCTCTAAAATGTTTGGAAATTTTTCTCCCTGTGAGAAGTTGAGTCGTGAAACACTCCACCAAAAGTAACCTCAAAAGGCTTTGTATAATAAACATGAAAAATCAAGCATTTCAGACAGTTAGGAACTTCGACCAGAATGTTTGAGGCTCGGTTTTCACTTCATAGCGCACAAACGGTGCAACCAGTGGACTCACAATTTTTCCAGAGATGGATATATGAGTCGTGCACCTTCTCCAACAAGAATCACTTGGAAAGGAATTTTCTAGATTTTTATAAACATCAAAGACTGACTGCTGCACGAAGAACAAGTTTTGGACAGATTTGCAATTTGATAAAAACTCGATCTCTAGTCTATCTTAGGGTACAAGAAAGATGTAAAACCATATGAACACCCTCAAGACATCCTAGAAGAACAGCATTTAGAAGGATGGGAGGCAAATCCAAATTGTGATAAAGTAAATTGCGAGAATGTAAATGCTGAATTTAAATTGCATAATTTAAATGCGTATTGTAAATGCATAAAGGAAATGAAACATGAATATAAATGAAGAACATTTCATTTCTGGAAGGAGAGGTTACAAAGCCTCACATTTCATGTGGGCAAAGCTCAAAGGAGCATCAAAAACCTCAAAACCTTCAAGGAGGAAGGTACCCCTCCACCCCTATTTATACAACTCTTGGGCCACCTACCACCCTGGGATGAGCCTCTAAACCCTAGAACATCCATCAAGGGCTAGGATTTACCCACTCAATCAGCCATGCAAGGGTTCACCCAAAACCCACAACACATAATTGGTTTTTCTTGCACGGTTTTCAAAGCATACTAACTAGACCCGCTATCCTATCAACTAGACCGCAATCCGACGACCCTCATCGATCCGAGCAGCATCTAGCTATCATCACATCCATTCCTTGTCTTCATGGCTTGCACGGACTCCGTCTCCGATCATCTTTCGGCGATCCCTGACCGTCTGGACCTCCGACACTCCTTGCCTAGTCCCGGCCATCCTTCGCCTCACCATGACCTAGCACCGTCGTCCTGCAACCATCAAAAACAAGAAAACTCCTCACATAGCAATGCCCACAAAGATGTGCAATAAATCCATCAAAGTCCACTCATTAAAATTCATTTTTACTCGTTCTGACTGGTAGCACCGGGAAAACAGAGAAGACCTCAAATTGCTTCCAATTGAAAATCTATTTCAAATCAAACTCAAACAAGAACAACCCAAGCTCAAATTTAGTCAAATACTCATCACAAATCTGGATAGACCTCCACATGGTCCTTCACTCAATTTCATATAGGCTTGATCAAGATCTCCACGTACTTTACATATTAGATCAATGCTTGCACTTAATTGTTATTGATTATACCTCTCTATTTACTCTCTTTAAGAATGTGTTTTCATGAATCACCAAAAAGGAGGAGATTGTAAGCATCTAGGCCACTAATTTTACTATTGTATGTGTTTTGGTGATTAATGATGTTTGATTGTCAAGACTAACAATGCTTAAAGGTTTCAAGATGAGTTAGTATTTGATTTTAGCATAGTGGGAGTTCTTGGTATTCATGGACCCTCGAAAAGTTATAATTGATGGCAAAGCATGAAGATCAGGGACATTGTGTTTAGAAATGATCCAAGGTGTTGAGGATAGATCATTGTAGTGTTAAGTCTTTATTTTGCTTTGATTGTACTATTAAAGGGGGGTTTAGGCTTTTAGCTTGAGCCTGGTTAGGTTGGGTAGCTAGTGATAATGTGCACTAGGCATGTCTAACTCATCTATAGTCAAAGAAAGCCCTTGAAAAGTTAAAGTTGTAATGAGATCAAAATTGAAGTAATATTAGCTAAGTTTAAAAATTATTAATGCATTCCAAATGATCCTATAGCTATCAAATAAGGGAGATAATTATTGGAGCTGAATGTGGTATTTTTCAATGTGTTGAAAAAATTACACATTCTAGATGATCCTATAGCTAGCAGACCAGGGAGACGATCATTGGAGCCTAAGGTAATATTTTTCAATGTGCTGGAAAGTTACACATTTCGGATGAACCTATAGCTACCATACATGTGTTAGGTCGAGGATGCCGACTAGAGGGGGGTGAATAGGCGGTTTTAAAAATTCTTCTCCAAAGATCACTATGGATAAAACCTAGAATTAATGCGCAAGCGTAAATCAAACGGTTTTAACAATTAAAGCCTAAATCAACTAGGCTGACTATGTGCACTATCTATGTATTGAATGATCCAAATGGCGAACAGAGGGGGGGGGGGTGAATGGTCGAAACTTAAAAACTTTCCCCCAAAATTAATCCAACAAAGCCCGCAAAGAAAACACACAAAGAGAGTTGATTAAAATGAGCCAAATATACTATCTGGTCGGTGCTACCGCAGGAGGTTCGTTAGCACCACACGAGGGGCGGTAGCATCAGGCTCAAGAATAGCCTAAAAATTCAGCACAACCTAAAAGCAAATTTAAGGAATCTTTTGATCGGCTGGACAAAAACTCATGAAACTTGGTAGATGTGATCCTAGGGATGTAAGGAACTTATTCCAACTTTCAATCGCAAGGATTGACATCAAAGTTCTGACCTTTTTGCCCGGGAAGGAAGAACACACCAAGTTTACGCAAGAACTCAAGAATTCGACCTAAGGCTTACTCGTGGGGTTTTGATGATCAAGATGACCTTGAATAGCCTCCCACACGCCCCAGCAAGCAAGAGAACAAGTAGAGACTTGAAGAATTGCGTAAATGTAAATTGCAAGAAAGTAAATGCCGAATTGCGTAAATGCAAATTGCAAGAAAGTAAATGCGGAATTTAAATTGCGTAATTTAAATGCGTAATGTAAAAGCGTGAATGAAATTGAACATAGATGAAACATCTTCATTTCTGGAAGGAGAGGTTTACAAAGCCTCACATTCAAGTGGGCAAAGCTCAAAGGAGCACAAAACCTCAAAAACCTTAAAGAGGAGAAGGCTACCCCTCCCCCTCTATTTATACTACTCTTGGGCCACCTACCACCCTTGGATGAGTCTCTAAACTCTAGAGCACTCCATTAAAGGCTAGGATTGACCCACTCACACAGCCATGCAAGGGCTAACCAAAAACCCACTAACAAACAGGGTTTTCTTGCACGGTTTTCAAAGAACACTAACTAGACCCACTAACCTATCAACTAGACTGCGATCCGACGGTCCTCATTGATCCAAGCAGCTTCTAGCTAGCATATCATCTGTTCCTTGTCTTCTTGGCTTGCACGGACTCCATCTCCGATCATCTTCCAGTGATCCTCGACCATCTGAACCTCCGACGCTCCTCGCCTAGTCCCGGTCATCATCCGCCTTACCATGATCAAAACCCGACGTCCTGCAACCATCAAAAACAAGGAAACACCTTACATAGCATTGCCTACAAAGATATGCAAGAGATTCATCAAAGTCCACAAATCGAAATTCAACTTTGTTCATCCTGGCCGGTGCTACTGCGCTCAGGCTGGTAGCACCGCCCATAGTGGACCAGTGCTACCGCCCCCAGGCCAGTCACACTACCGGACACCAAACTGGAAAAACATTTCCTCTGGAATTTTCGCACCGCTCCAAGGGCCGGTGCTACCGGGCGGTAGCACCGGGCTACCATGGCCGGTAGCACCGCCCAGCAAAAACCCCTAAAAACACCCTCTCTAGAAATATTACACCGACCATTTGGTCCGGTGCTACTGCCTGCCCGGTAGCACCGGGAAAACAGAGAAGACTCAAATTGCTTCAAATTTCAATTCCAATTCAAATCAAACTCAAACCAAAGCATACCAAGCTCAAGTTTAGTCAAAATACTCATCACAAACCTGGGTAGATCTCCACATGGTCCTTCAGTCTCTAATAATAATTTGCAATCATAAAGATAAGCAATCAATCAATTTAATTCTACAAATATAAATTGCTTGAATATAAATAAATAATAGAATGCAAATCACAAGAGACATGATACTTTTTACTATGGTGTTCGGAGACTTACCAGTCTCCCCTAATCCACGTTGTGGTAAGCCTAAACGAATTGGACCAGCTCCACTAATTGAGCACCTATCTCGAATCCGCTAGTGATAGCTCTTTCACCCTCCGGATAGGCGAGCTCTGAACTTCACAACTTTGCCGGGCCTTCTCACAATCTCCTTGAGAAGGTCACCGCGCACGACGCCTCTAACGCCGTCTAGGTCTTAGAAAACACCAGGAGAATAGGTCAAGCCTCCTAGCTTGAACCGTACCAAGTGCAACATATGCACAATGGTGATCACCGAGTGCAACACATGCACAAAGCTCTGCTCTAAGTGCAACACATGCACAAGAGGCTCTCAATCTACTTCTAATTTGCAACACATGCAAATTAGACTCACTCTTAGCTCAAGAACCAAATGTGGAAATGCAACACATGCACAACTCCACCCAAATGTTTAACAAAGCCAGCAATCCCAAAATTCCAGCCTCTAAGGCTCCTTTTATAGCCTCTCCAAAGAAAACTAGCCGTTTGGAGGTATTTCGGGCAAAACTCAGCAAATTCGGTACTACCGCCCATGTAGGAGTATAGGCCAAAGACCCCGGTAGTGTCGGCCTTCAAAAACCGAGAAAACGCGCTCTTCTGGAAAATAACTACTGGCCTCAAAGGGGCGGTAGTACCGACCATGCGGTACTATCGGCTTCACAACTGCGGTAGCTCCGGGATTTCCAGCTACACAAGATTTTACACAAAAATCTTTTCTTTTCGAATCAAACACCAATAAGGATTGATTCTTTGAGCCATGTCAGTATCAACACATGATTAAATCAATTTGCAAAACACATTTGCAAACCCTATTCACATGCTCCAAGGAATCGCATTAAAACTTCAACTTATTTGCAAAACACATTTGCAAATAAACAAAGAATCTATGAGATCAATCCTCTAGCCATGTAATGATCAACACATGATCACGACACTTTGCAAAACACATTTGAAAATACCAACACATGCTCTAGGATCGAAACCCATAACTTCCGGCTCATTTGCAAAACATATTTGCAAATAACAAATCAACCCACTTAAAAACAAAACTCGAGCCATGTGATGATCAACTCATGATCAAGTCAATTTGCAAACTCATTTGCAAACCCTATTCAAATGCTCCAAGATAAGACTCAATAAAACCAATATTTTGCAAAAACTCATTTTACAAACACAGATCATAAACCTTTCTTAGCCTTGTGATGATCAACACATGATCAAGTTACAAGCTAAGACTCTGATGCATGAACTCTCTATTTGCAACACATGCAAATATCTAGCTCCATGCAAACAACAACCATTAAAATCAAGTTGCATAAACTCTCTCCTTTTGCAACACATGCAAAACTTAGCTCCATGCAAAAACCACTTAAATCAAATTGCATGGGCTATCTCCTTTTTGCAACAAATGCAAATCCATAGCTCTATGCAAAAATCCAAATCAATTAAAATTAAATAAGAAGTAAGCATGAGCTCCCTAATTTACAACACATGCAAATACTTAGCTGATACAAAATCCAAATAAGAGAGTGAGCTAGAGTGAACCGGATTGAGTTCATCAACACATGATGAAGCTCAAGCTAAATGACTCAACCCCTCTTAATAGTACGGCACTAAACTAGAAACCCGATCTCTCAACCAAACACCGCGACCGGTAAAAGACTAGGAACACATCCTTAGCATATCTAGTTATACCTTTGCCGCACGCAACTACTTGGAGCTTTTATGATGATTGATTTTCTTCTCTCCAAGTCGGTTCTTTTTTCTTGTTCATTAACTCATGATGAACTTCCTCTTTTCTTCTCTTCACTTCGGGATCTCCTCGTGAAGCTCATCAACACATGAAGACTTCTTCGTGATTCTTTATTAACGTTGGACTCAACCTACTTCACAACTCATGGAAGATTGTTAGTCCAACAAACACAGTTGTCTCAATCAGCAATTGCACTCCATTAACATATAATGCATGCCCCAATATCGATTGAGCACAACTCAAATCAATTTGAATGATTAATTGTGTCTTGAGTACTTTGATGCAACTAATGCTTTATTATACTCAAGAACTTTGCGTTTGTCCTTAATCAATCAAAGGAACACCATCTACACATAATGAAGTGTTCTTTGATGATTAATAGGACAAGCGAATATCAATTTAAATTTCATTTAAATTGATATGAGTATATATAACTACACATGTTTCATATACTCATTTTGATGTAATTTTAAAGTAATGATTCAATATATTGCAATGATGGAAAGGGATCAATACTCTTAAGACCATCAACTATAGAATAAACTCAATTGCATATGTGCATATAAATAATTGAACTTGGAATCAATATGCATATAATCAATCTTGGATAGCATTTGAGTTTATCCTATATGGACATGAGTATACTACAACTACACAAGTTATATATACTTAAAGGGTTGTTTCAAAGTTTTGATCCCTTATAATATT
Organism: Otatea glauca; assembly: GCA_036346275.1. Classification (NCBI taxonomy): domain Eukaryota; kingdom Viridiplantae; phylum Streptophyta; class Magnoliopsida; order Poales; family Poaceae; genus Otatea; species Otatea glauca. Next base: position 49,026,860 of record CM070728.1, on the reverse strand, counting down.
TGGTAAGAAGACATGGATCAAATACTATTGAAACATTAAGTTAAATTATGAACTCCCACTAGATGTGTGCATTCATGTAATCAATGGAAGAGTCCATCCTTTAACTTGAATCCTAAGTATGTATTAAGATAATAGAGTGAATACGAGTGCATACCTTGGGTTTTTCATTTTTCCATCCAAATTTGAGACTAATAAGAATAAAGCTCAATAAACATGTTAGTCTCATAATGATTAGATTTGTCATTAAACAATGATTAAGCATTAATCTAAAACCAATGGAGCTTGAACTTACAATCTCCCTCTTTCTGGTGTTTGATGATAAATCCTATATTAATTCCACATTTGGATGAAAAACAATGCATGAGGGGGTTTTGAAGATCAAAAAATCGAATAACACAATAAAATTTTCAAATTTTGCATCTCCCCTTTGGCATTAAAATAAAACTAGAACATTTGAATACAAAGGAGGGAATCTCCACAAACTTCTCCCATATAATTCTTTCCCTTTAACCAATAAGCTCTCCATCAAATTCTCCCTCTGTAACACCCTGGCACTCGATGTGCCCTAAGTGTTACTACCAAAAGCATTTCTAACAACTAAATAGGCAATTACAACAATAATTTCATAAACACATTATTAAATATTTAAACGCTAAACAACTAAAAGATAATCACAAGGAAAGACGGTGAAAGGTAACAACAACAAATCTAAACTTGCTTATCTTATGACAAAAACATAGACCACAATACTAATTAACATGACATAGCCGAACGCCACCACATTATGTAACAACAATATAACTAATAAACTTTTCACAAGATTGGTTACGCTAAAATTACCCTATGACTGAAACTGTTTAATTAGTCTAATGAGTTAAGCATGATCAAAAGCTAAACATCATTAAGAGGATAGTGTGGTAACATTTGTCGTGAATGTGCTACTACCCCTTCCATGCATGCCGGCCTCATTGTACCTAAAACATTAAATAAACAAGCGTGAGTCCCAGACTCAGCAAAGTATATCATAGAACAATATCATAACCATTTATCACAATGAAAACAATAACATAACCATTTTTCTTATTTAAAATCATCAAGTACATAAAACAATAATAACATACCCATTTATCAAATTCAACTCATTGATCATCTTTGGAATAGTCCACGACTCAATGGCTTAACCTTTCATCACATTAGTCATCATTCCCAATAGCAATGCAATGCAATATGCTTTCATTCTCAAATGCACATTTCATAGCTTATACCGGTATAGCTTGAGTGCACATCCATCAGTGTTGCACCCATTCATTCCCTACCATCCTTGTGGAGGGGCCTACAAGTAGGTCTCACATCCATCCATCCCCGTGGATGGGATTACTTGGTAGGTCTTACAAAAGAGCACTCCGGATTAGTCATATGACATCATATGATTTTCTCATCGACCTGATTCGAAATTCTTTTCATGTCATGAATGCAAGTGATGCAACATATTATTCCAATTTTTCATTTGCCATGTAAACATATTAACACATGACCATACACAACCTGCATTCGACCATCATATACACATCTCGATCATAATATGGCAGCGATATCATATTTCATAAATAAATACAGCAAGATAACAACTTAATCATTTAACCCGAAGTTCATCTCAACCATTTTTGTTCGTATGATATACTTACCTCTTTATCACGGGAAGCGGAGTGGCGTGAGGTTGAGGTCACTCCCGAAATCACACCTCCTGCAATAAACATATATATCCAACTAAAAAATCATGCACTAACAGCACATACGCCAAATAAAACCATATTGCAACTATGCATAACCTCGAATTTAATCTTCTCACTTGCCGAACAGATTAACCCCTTGCTGTCTTGGCATTCAAAAGACCATAACTCCTAACTGAAGAGTACAAACAATGAAAACCATATACTTTTTCAAAACTACGGAAGATTACCCATAATTTTATAGTTATCCATCTTTTTTTATAAATTCATCTAACCTCTTGAATTCAGCCCCAAAGACCATTCTGTCATCTTACTAGACAGCAGGATTCACAATTTCGTAACTATTTTTATACCACTCCAAATATTGCAAACTATGATATTTTTGAAATATAAATAAAATAATCTAGCTTTCTCTAGTTATTTAGATAATTTAATTAGGCCACTAAAAAGCCCTTACCTGCAGATTACCACAACTGCTTCCAGCGGTGACAAATTTCGGAACAGCGAGCTTCAATATGTCATAACGTCTAAACCGCTGAACCATTTTACGTTCTTGTACTCTAATGAAACTTTAGACAATAATCTACATTTTTGAAAACATCTGGAACTGGCCATAGGTGCCCTGAAACTTGATCTGAAATTTGGATGCAGAACTGCTCTAATCTGCAACTTCCCCAAATCAATCCAAAGATCGCCCCAAACAACCCAATCAAAGCGTGAACACAGGGGAAACTACAATGTCACCCCCCAAATACAGTCTAAGGCTTATACCTGCACCCTAAGATTCTATGGAGCTGTGATGACGGCGGTTCCCCTAGGATCGCTCGTTCTTCACTCCACACAACCCGTTCTCTTGCCCTAGGATCTCCTCGCCTCTTGATACCACCAAGAGCAGCAGCAAGGATATCTCAAGAGGATGAGCCAGTGGCTACCACAGGGAAGGAGGAGGGTGCGGTGAGGAGGGGGAAAGCTAGGGGAGAAAGGGATAGAGGGGCTACGGTTTGGGGAGGAGGAAGGGAGGCTGTTGGGGGCTGGGAGGAGGAGGAGAGGCTGCTGGTGGCAAGGGGAATACGGCTGGGGCTAGGGGAATGAGGGAGGGGGTGGCTATTGCTTGGGGAGGGAAATAGGCCCTCCCACAGGCCCAAAACACCAAATTGAGAAATCCCGCAAACTAACCCTCCTGGTGAATCAAGGATTCTACATGCACTACTCTTAAAGCTTACCTCAAAAGAGACATCAATAAGTTGTGAGATAGGAAGCAAATTATACTGCAGCTTACTCACTAAGGCAATTCTTTAAGAATGAAATTGTCATTAATGTAGACGGTATCATTGACAATGACTCTACTTGATGAAGCATCCCCAAAAGTGATCAACTCATCACCAGGAGCTCGGACTAGGGAAGAGAAGCAACGAGAGTCTCCGGTCATATGACAAGAACAATCGGAGTCAACGATCCATACCTCTCCCTTCCCAATCCTACGAACCTGGTCAACACACAAGAGAGAGAGATGACTCAGTACTAGGACAAAGAGAAGATCTAGGAACTCAATACTGAACCACACGACGCCTCAAAGTGCCAGTCACAGAAGCAGAAAACTGGACTCTAGTGTCTCTCTAACGCTCTACTCTCATAAGACCAGAAGAAGCCCTAGCAGAAGATCTGGGAGGAGGAACTGGGTTGTCCCGCCATCGTGCAAAGCCTGGACCATCCCAATGAGACTGCCCAAATCTCCTACCAGAAAACACCTCTCGCCGCTGATTTCTACCTCGATGGGAAAAATGAGGAATGTCAAGTGGACGACGGAGAAACTGACCACGAGCATATCCAGGACTAAAACTCGACTAAACAACATAAAAACCGAGTCTTGGTCACTGCCCAAAAACAGGCGACTCTCTAACCTGTCTAGCAGCAGTACATGCCTTAGAAGTACTTAGAGTCTGGGGATGACCCTGAATATCCCTAAGAGTAGCAACACGCTCACGCCTTGTGATCTTGGCGCGCCTGAAATAGAAATCTACCAAATGTCCATCCTTTTGACAGAAGGTGCATGTATACTTTGCCTTACCGGAGGCAGAAGTAGCAGGAGAAGCAACTTTTTGATCAGAGATCCCATGGACCACCTCAGCAGATCTAAACATAGTGGTACTCACCCTGGGAGCTACCACGATCTCACCACTCTTGGAGCCATGCACAATGGTGGGAGGATGCGCCCGAGCATGCTCTAAGTAGTCAAATCCTATATCCGGATTAAATCGTCTAATCTTGGATCGGTCTAGAATAAGATTGAGTTTCTTCTTACCTCCTACAAAGTTCTCAAGAATGCTCATGACATACTCGCACTCCTGGAAGAAAGAGGCACATGAATAGCAGGGAAGAGAGGAGGAAAAAGAACCAGGAAGAGAAGAACTATCAGCACGTGTATTTTTCTCCCTTAGCACGGCTGCCTCAATTTTGAGGACCTCACATGAATTTTTAATCCTAAGGGTCTCGGCCTCAAGCTTTTTCCTAAGTTCGACTTGGATTTCATCCAAGTCCCCCTCAATCACAGCACATCGCAAGCAACTTTCTTGTGACTTAACTAGTAAGTCCTTAGCAAGTTTAGCACACTTGACATTTAAAGATTCATTGTCAAGTTTTAGTTGCTTACAACCCTCACATGAGCTGACTAGGTCCTTAGAAGCATGCATTTCAAGTTCATTATTTCTAGTTGAGAGCTTTCTAAGGTGAGTGCTCATGGCATCAATCTCAGCAAGTAATTTAGGGCAATTTTCACATGAGGGAGTGGAGTGAGCATGAAGAAAACTAGCATCTAAAGACATAGAATTAACAGATTCATTGCTAGCATTCTTCAACCTGAGACTATCTAGTTCAGATGACACACTATCATGTATAGTCCTTAGGTTCTCTAGCTCCACAAGCAGGGCATCACACAAAGAACAGTCATCAGTGACTCAGGAGGGAGAAGATCTAAGAGAAGCTAACTCCCGAGTCAAGGTACCTACTTCCTTCTCAAGCTCTGTATACTTAGCTCTAACTCTAGCATGAAATTTCCCTAGTATGCAGAAAACTTCACTGAGCTGGTCATAGGAGGGTACCACGTCCGAGTCGCTTTAGAGCTTGGAGTCGCTGATGCTGTTGGCGTTGGTCGTCCTGCTTTCCTTCTCATGCAAATAATCCTCACCTTCGTCGCTCCAGGTCTCCATGTCGGAGAAGTTGATGTCATCGAGTGCGGCGAGGATGTGGTAGAAGAGCTTCTTGTTCTTCGAGAAGTTGCGGTACTTCTTCTCGCGCTCCAGATCACGGACTGGAGGCTTCTTGTTGTGGTTCTTGTCGGTGTAGTCGTTCTTGCCCGAACCACCGGCATCGTTCTTGCCCTTCTCATGCTTGGGGCAGTTCACTCGAATGTGGTTGGGGCCACCACACACGAAGCAGGTGATCGTGCCACCTCTCTTCCTCTATTTCACCTTTTTGTAGGCATGAGAAAATTTGCGAGCCAAAAGAGCAAGCTCATTTTCTGGAAATTTTTTCAGTTGGTCATCGCTTATCTCGCAAAGGGCGGAGAGGGCAAAACCAGCAAGAAAATCCAAAGTGGATCCAGTGGGATCGATGACCAAGGCCATCAACTGAGATTTCATCTTACGAGAGACAACGTCGATCTCATGAGTCATGAGTTAGGAATAAAGCCCGTCAAGAGTCAGAGTCGACAAGTAGGTAGTGTCCTTGATGGTGGTTACCTTCATCTCCCAAACTCGAAGATCGAGTGCGGTCAAGAAATGTCGAGCATTATCCGAGTCAGGGTATATGCAACCGACTTCTCAGAGGTCGCTCAAAATCTTCGTAAAACGACCAAAGCACTCATCGAGACTCTTACCAGTGTGTTGTTCAAACTTGTTGTACTCACGCTTGAATTGGTCCTATCTCACCGTTTTGATTTGAGTGGTGCCCTCGTGGTAAGCATCGATGGTCACCCAAATATGATAAGCAGAACGGAGGTGAGAAATCCTATCGTACTCATTGCGGCTAAGACCCTGTATGAGAATGTTCCTTGCCTTAGCGTTTGCCTCAACATCAGCCATATTACCGGCTATGACGTTTTCATCAGCAGGAACCTCATACGAGAGTTTCACCTTCTACCATATCAAGAAGCCCTAGGCAGTGATGTATGACTCCATCTGGGACTTCCAAAATAAAAAATCAACTCCAGAGAAAATGGGAGGCTTAGTGGAATACTTGTCCATCGCCATGGCTCTTGAGACCGGTCAAGATCTATGAAAGAGCAAAACCGGCTCTGATACCAATTGAAGGATTGAGATGGCGATCAGAGGGGGGTGAATGACCCCAAATAAAATTTTCCTCCACACAAAATACTCCAAACAAGCCTTCAAAGAGAAACACTCAGAGGAAGCAAATAAAAAGAGCTAGCTGTTCTGTATGGGTGTGCTACCGCTGGAAGGCCGGTAGCACCGCACCAGGGGCGGTAGTACTGGGCTCAAGAATAGCTGAAGAACCAGCATGACCTTCAAAAGCAAATTTTGATGAATCTTTTGAACGGCTGGGCAAAAACTCACAAAACTTGGTAGATGTGGTCCTAAGGATGTCAGGAACTCATTCGAACCTTCAATCACAAGGATTTATGTCAAAGTTCCGACCTTTTTTCCCGTAAAGGAAGAACACACCAAGTTTGAGCAAAAAACTCAAGAACTCGATCTAAGACTTGCTCGTGGGGTTTTGATGATCAAGATGACCTTATAGGACCTCCCACATGTCACAGCAATTAAGAGCACAAGTCCAAAAACTCCGCAAACATATTTTGAAGAATGATTCACTGAAGAACACAAAACCGGTTTCTTGCAAGAAAGATGCATGGATTGCCTAGATGATTGGGATATGATTTGAAGAAGATTCATCCATCAATCAACATCCTCGGCATAAGAAGCAAAAGCATTTAGAAGGAGAGGAGGCAAATCCAAATTACTTGAATATAAATTGCAAGAATTTAAGTGCGGAATTTAAATGATGAATTTAAATGCGTAAAGTAAATTCAAGCATAAGAGAAAATGATTTGCATTTCTGGAAAAGAGGTTTAAAAAGCCTCACAACAAAGTGGGTAAAGCTCAAAGGAGCACAAAACCTCTAAAACCTTCAAGAGGAGGAAGGCCACCCCTCCCCCTCTTTTTATACGATCTCCTGAATACGTAGTCTTAATAGGTATGAAATATGCAACCTTGCTCAAACGATCAGCGATGACCCATATAGAATCATAATCTTTCTGAGTTCTAGACAAACCAGTAATAAAATCCATACCAATTTCCTCCTACTTCCATTCAAGAACCTTTAGCGGCTGTAATAACCCTGTGGGTCTTTGATGCATTGCTTTTACTCTCTGGCTCACATCAAATAGAGCAACGTGTTCAGCAACTTCGTGTTGAATATTAGGCCACCAAAACCTTTCCTTAAGGTCTTGATACATCTTGGCACTTCCTGGATGAATTGAATACTTTGAATCATGAGCTTCCTCAAGAATCAACTACTTAAGCACCTTCTTGTTCGGTACACAGATTCGACTTTTAAACCACATGGTACCTTGATCATCCAGAGTAAAATCTTTGGCTAAGCCTTCATCCTTCTTAAACCTGATTCTATTGATCTTTTCATCATCCTTCTGACCTTCTCTGATTCGACTTCTAGAGTTGGCTTCACTTCCAAATTAGCTAGAAATCCTTGTGGAACAACTTCCAGCTTCAAACTCTGAAATTCCTTGCATAACTCTGGTTGATCATTTAACACCAGCATATTAGCACTATGGCTCTTATGACTCAAGGCATTAGCTACTACATTAGCCTTACCAGGATAATAGTGGATTCCAACATTATAATCCTTTATCAGCTCCAACCATCCCCTCTATCTCATATTGAGATCCGACTGCGTAAAGATATACTTTAGACTCTTGTGGTCTGTATATATCTCACATCTATTTCCAAATCATGCGTAGGGTATTCTCCTCATGTGGCCTCAATTGCCTTGACGCATATGCAACAACTTTGCCATTCTACATCAATACTCATCCGAGACCTTGTTTGGAAGCATCATAGTATATATCAAAATTGTTCTGTACAACTGGCAACACTAACACCAGTGTTGTCATCAGACGCTTCTTTAATTCCTGAAAACTCTTTTCGCACTCTGGCATCCATGCAAACTTCTTCTCCTTTTTCAACAATTGTGTAAGTGACCTAGAAATTGTAGAAAATCTTCGATAAATCATCAGTAATATCCCACCATCCCCAAAAAACTACGAATCTGGGTAACTAACTTCGGTTGTTCCCAATACAGCACTGCTTCAACTTTGCTTGGGTCAACAACAACTCTTTTAGCAGTCATAACATGACCAAGTAATTCAACCTTCTCTTTCCAAAAGTCACACTTGCTAAACTTATCATATAGTTGTTGCTCTCCAACTTTTCCAAAAATAATCTCGTGTTCTGCATGCTCTTCCCTCTACTTGGAGTAAATAAGAATGTCATCAATGAACACAATGACAAACTTGTCCAAATATTCAATGAAAACCTTATTCATCATGTTCATGAAATATGCAGGAGAATTGGTCAATCTAGAAGACATGACCGTGAACTCATAATGTCCATATCGCGTAGAGAATGCAGTCTTAGGAATATCCTTCGCACGAATCTTCAACTGATGATATCATGATCGAAGATCTATCTTGGAGAAAAATCCAGCTCCTCTCAACTGATTAAACAAATCATCGATCCTGGGCAACAGATACTTATTCTTAATCATCACTTCATTAAGTGCACGATAATCAATACACATCCTTAAGCTTCGATCTTTCTTTCTGACGAATAGAACGAGCACTCCCCATGGAGATGAACTAGGTCTAACAAAAAATTTCTCCAGCAACTCCTCGATCTACTTCTTCATTGCAACCAACTCATCAGTAGACATCTGATATAGCCTCTTTGCTATTGGTGCTGTATCAGGCACCAACTCAATAACAAATTCAATATCCCGGTCTAGCGGCATTCCAGGCAAATCCTTAGAAAAAACATCCGGGATTCTCTAACAACTGGCACATCTTTCAGGCTGGCAACCTTCACATTTTTTACCATCAACTGACCATCATGAACTGCGGTCGTTTGAAATTGCTCTTTCTCACCACTAGGGCTTTCAACTAACACAACCCTTCGGCCACAGTCAAAAATATCTTTATGTTTGGACAACCAATCCATTCCGAGGATAACATCTAAGGTTTGGGTATTCAATATGATAAGGTTCGCTAGGAACTCTATCCCATCCATGAGTAACTTAAGTCCCAAACACCCAAGGCTAGATCGAAGTTCAGATCCTGGGGCTTGGACTAATAGCACACACTTAACATTCTTAACATCCAACCCATTTTCAACCACAAAATCACGAGAAACGAACGAATGCAAAGCTCCATAATCAAATAAAACTGTTGCAGGTACTGAGTTAACCAGAAACTTACCTAGTACGACATATGATGCATCCTCAGCTCCATCTGCGGTGAAATGGTTGACATGACCTCATTCTGTTGCTTGAGGTGCAGCTCCAACTTGACTTGTTGTGCGGTTCACTCCTGAAGCAGGTGCCTTAGAAGGCGTGGTTCCCAAGTTGAAGCGAACTGGTGTAATACCTCCTATCTCAGGATATTTATTGGCAAAGTGTGTCGGCTCATTGCAGCTATTATAGCGCTTAACAACAGACTGTTGATTTCCTCCTAGCGCATTATTCCCGTGAGCAGGCATTTGAAAATTCTGACCAAAAGGATGTGGTGCAGGTATTGATGTCTTGTTAGTGGCCTGCGGCTGACACCATGCAAATTGTTGAGGTGTCATCCTCAATCTTAGCTGATTTGGATGCCATCCTTGATTAGCCATCTTGTGCTTGCGATCCTCTCTAAGCTCCTTGCACTTGTCTTCCAAAATGAATGCTTTATTGACTAGCTCATGAAAATTAGAGAAGTTATGGGTAATCAACCCAATTTGCAACCCAGAGTTTAGTCCCTTCATGAAACGAGAATGTCTAGCTTTATCAGTTGCAACATCTTCAGGGGCGTAGCGCTCTAACTGAGTAAACTTATTCAAATAATCGGCTACTGACTGGCATTCTTGCTTAAGCTCCCTGAATTCTTCTTTCTTTAAGTCCATCATTCCATCAGGTACATGATACTGTCGGAAGGCGGCAGTAAACTCCTTCCAAGTGATCTCTAGTAGGGCTTCATGAGTAGCACAGTAGTTTTCCCACCATTCAGCTGCAGTTCCTTCAAGTTGGTGAAAGGCATATAGAACCTTCTCATTACCCTCACATTGGGTTATATGCAGCTTTCTCTTAATGGTTCTAATCCAATCATCTGCTTCCAAAGGATTGACATTCCTGAAGAGGAACGCGATATGCTACACTAGCACAAAAAAAATCTACCGCGTAACCAGAAAGCTACTCGCAAGAAGGGGATCACAGATAAGATTACCACTAGACGCGCAGTTGCGGAATCCTTCGCGCGTCGATGTAGTGGATCGTCCTCACCGCAGTCGTTGCTTCGATAGAGCGGATCGTCCTCGCCTCGTCGTGGATCGTCCTCCCACGCCACAGTCGCAGCAGCGTCACCACAGTAGTCCACACGTTCAGGGATGGAACGCCGTGCGTCGGTGTGCAAGCACCTGGTCGCTCGGCAGGGGCAACGAGAAGAGGAGGCTAGGGTTTCAAGTGAATCACTTCTAAACCGTGGGAAAGCACACCCTGCGCCCACCCTCCTCCCCTCCTTATATAGCCACGAGATGAAACCCTAAACCAAGGCCCATCAGCGTGCTAAACCCACGATGTACATTAATTATGGATCCAATCCAAATTAATGCGTCCCAGCCCATTAAGTGTGTGACCCTGCGGTTCACGTACGTTTGGACATGGATTCTAAAAGCTCATTTTCAATCCAATAGTTGGTAGCGGCTCCTTGCAAAGTATGCCAACTCCCAAACATACTATGATCAAATCGGACAGAACCTATCAAAAGTACTCATGTAATAATCCCTTTGCCAAGTATATGAAGATTGAACTCAAGGCAGAAGTATGTCATCCTTTGATGATTCAATCCATCTCTCGATTCGTGATATATTAATAAGTTGTGATTGACTCCTCAATCACGGCATGGCCATGCACTTCATTAATCATATCACGCGAGTGGCCTTGTCATATATCTCCGTTTCATTGGAGTGGCAAATTCCATCTTGACTGCTCACTTTCCTCTGCACGTTTCATAGTAAACATGAAAGCTACCTTTATAACTATCCGGTTAGGAAGTAGTGTTTGATAGCCCCAAGGAAAACTATTACACATGTAGGGAATATGACAATCTCAGGTCTAAGGATCATACATCTACTAGGTATGAGATACACTGATGACACATAAGAATGAAACATTCTCGCAGTGTCCAATTGCGGGTCTATCTAACCCATGTTCTTCAACATTCGTCCACAATGTATAGATGATATCTCTATATACCATGATCTATGAAGCATGATCATCGATCACTACATGTGCTGATCTATTCATCGTTGTCCTATACGATGATATCCGATCAGAGATATTGATCGAATTATAACAATAAGTAAAGAGCTTCATAAGCAAGTCACATACTTGTTGATCAATACAATGATATACATTCATTGGACCAATAATCATATTATTATTCATAAACATAGTCATGTTACAATCATCTAAATGATTGCCTCAAGGGCATAGCACTAACAATCTCCCACTTGCACTTGAGTCAATCAATTAAGTATCTAATACCAATAGACCTCGTGTGTGCCTCATGCTTAGGCTGTGGCAGTGGCTTTGTCAACGGATCGGCCACATTGGCTTCCGTATGTACTTTGCATATTCTCACGTAACCTCTATCCACAATCTCGCGAATAAGGTGAAAGCGCCGGAGTATGTATTTAGACTTCTGATGTGATCTAGGCTCTTTTGCTTGTGCAATGGCACCACTATTATCACAATAGATGTCCATTGGACTAGAGACACTAGCGACCACACCAAGCTCTGTGATAAACTTCTTAATCCACATAGCTTCTTTGGCGGCCTCCGAAGCCGCAATGTACTTCGCTTCTGTCGTAGAGTCGGCCACCGTATTTTGCTTGGAACTCTTCCAGCTTACTGCTCCTCCATTAAGTGTAAACACAAACCCGAATTGCGATCGAAAATCATCTTTGTTAGTTTGGAAGCTTGCATCGGTGTAACCCTTTGCAACCAGATCTTCCTCACCTCCAAAAACAAGGAACATACCCTTAGTTCTTCTCAAGTACTTAAGGATATTTTTTACGGCTATCCAATGACCATCACCAGGATCCGCTTGGTATCGCGCCAGACACTTAGAGCATATGAGACATCCGGCGTGTACGGATCATGGCATACATAATAGACCCAATAGCGAAGCATATGGAATCTTGCTCATCCTGTCTCGCCATCGATGTCGAAGGACACCGATTCTTACAGAGACTAATGCCATGTGACATTGGCATGAAACCTCTCTTGGATTCATGCATATTGAACCTTTTCAATATCTTGTTAATGTACGTTTCTCGACTTAATCCAATTAGCCTTTTGATCTATCTCTATAGATTTTATGCCCAAGATATAGCATGCTTCTCCCAAGTCCTTCATTGAGAAACTCCTTTCAATGAAGTCTTAACATCTTCAAGCATAGGAATATCATTCCCGATCAATAATATGTCATCCACAGACAAAATCGTAAATACAAGTGCGCTCCCACTAGCCTTCTTGTAAACACAAGGCTCTTCTTCATTTTTGATAAAGTCAAACCCTTTGACTACTTCATCAAAACGAATATTCCAACTCCGAGATGCTTGCTTTAACCCATAAATGGATCTTTGAAGCTTGCATACCCTTTTAGCATATTTAGGATCAACAAAACCTTCAAAGTTGTATCATGTATACATCCTCGTAAAGATTCCCATTAAGGAAGGCTGTTTTGACATCCATCCGCCATATTTCATAATCAAAATATGCAAGAATAGCTAAAATGATCCGGACAGACTTGAGCATGGCTACCGGTGAGAAGGTTTCATCATAGTCAACTCCTTGAACTTGTTTGAAACCCTTTGCCACCAATCATGCCTTATAGATCTGAATATTTCCATCTACGTCTATCTTCTTCTTGAAAATCCATTTGCATTCAATGGTTTTTACACCATCTGGAGAATCGACCAAGTTCCAAACTTGATTGTCATTCATGGATTGAATTTTGGATCTCATGGCTTCAAGCCATTTTTCGGAGTTTGGGTCCATCATTGCTTCTTCATAAGTCGTGGGCTCATCATTGTCCAACAATAATATGTCATTCCCATATCTTATAGGTACATGACGTGGCCTCCCGACCTACGTAATGGAGTCTCTTCCACAAAGTTGTACAACACTTTGTACATCTTGTGAAGGTTCGATGGTAGCTTGAACATATTCATGTGATTCTCGAACTTCATCAAGATACACATCACTCCTATCAATTCTTTTGAAAGAAATTCTTTCTCCAAAAGACACCATTTCGAGCAACAAAACTTTGTTCTCGTTTCTTTGTAAAAGTAATATCCTTTTGTTTCTTTAGGATACCCCACAAAAAGCATTTTTCTGATTTAGGTGCTAGTTTATCTGATTGTAAACGTTTTACATAAGCCTCACATCCCCATATCTTGAGAAATGACAACATGGGACTTCTCCCAGTCCATATCTCATATGGCGTCTCCTCAACGGATTTTGATGGGACCCTATTCAAAGTGAACACAGCTGTCTCTAGAGTGAAACCCCAGAAGGACAATGGCAAATCTGTTTGGCTCATCATTGACCGAACCATATCTAATAAAGTTCGGTTTAAATCGTTCGACACGCCATTCCATTGAGGCGCTCTCTGGGAGTAAGTTGCGGAACGATTCCACATTGCTTTAGATGATCACCAAACTCTTGGCTCAAGTATTCGCCACCACGATCTGATCGTAAGTGTTTTATTGATTTGCCAAGTTGATTTTGTACTTCATTTTGAAACTCTTTGAACCTTTCAAAAGTTTCAGATTTATGCCTCATTAAATAGATATATCCATATCTACTAAAGTCATCAGAAAAGTTACAAAGCATCAAACCCACCCCTAGCAATGAGCTCATTGGTCCACATACATCTGTATGTACTAGGGCTAATAACTCACTCGTTCTCTCACTAAAACCTGTGAAAGGGGCTTTTGTCATCTTGCCAAGTAAACAAGATTCACATGTTTCAAATGATTCAAAATCAAATGAGGTTAGAAGTCCATCACCATGGAGCTTCTTCATGCGCTTCTCATTTATATGACCTAAGCGACAATGCCATAAAAAGGTAGGGTTCAAATCATTAGGCCGATGCCTTTTTACATTAATGTTATAGACAGGTTTCTCTTCGAGTTCAAGGACGTACAACCCATCCACCATGAGGCAACGACCATAATACATATCATTCAAAAATATTAAACAAACAAAGTTCTTTATTATGAAATCATAACCTTCATGTTCCAAACAAGAAGATGAAATAATGTTTCTACTCAAAGATTGAACAAAATAACAATTATTGAGTTCTAAAACTAATCCTGAAGGCAAATGCAATGGGTATGTGCCAACGGCAAGACCAGCAACTCTTGCTTTATTCCCCACGCGAAGATCCAGTTCTCCTTTTGCCAAGTCTCTACTCTTTATCAGCCCTTGCATCGAATTGCAAATGTGAGCAACCGAACCGGTATCATATACCCATGAGCTGAGTGAAGAAGTAGCAAGATTAATTTCTATAACATTAATACTTGAAGTGGAAACCACATTTCCATTCTTCTTATCGCCTGTACTTTTCGCAGCCCGCTTCCAATGTCCTGATTTCTTGCAATAGAAGCATTGGGTATCAGGTTGAGGGCCAACTTTAAGCTTCTGAAGCTTATTTTTTAGGCTTGCGATCTCATCTTGAGCCTTGCCCTTGCCCTTGCCCTTGCTCTTTCCCGTTCCCCCAGCCTTAGCCTTCCTCTTTTTGAATGCAGTTGTTTTCTGAACCATCATCAAATGATTGGGTTTTTTCTTAATGCTTTCCTCGGCAGCCTTGAGCATCCCTTGTAGCTCGGTTAGGCTCTTCTCTATGCTATTCATATGAAAATTCATAATGAATGGCTCAAAACTCTGAGGCAGAGACTGAGAATAACATCTGTGGCCAAACCGAGGCTAAGGGAAACTCAAGTTTTTCCAATCTCCCAATGTAACCAATCATCTTGATCACATGAGGGCTAACCGGATCGCCTTCACGACTTACAAGCAAATAAAAGCTTTGAGATACCATACCTCTCAGCTCTTGCTTGATTCCCAAACATGCCCTTCAAGCCCACAATCATATTGTAAGCATCCCGGTCCTCATATTGCTTTTGGAGCTCGAGTCCATGGTGACTAGCATGAGACAATCGACTTTACTGAAGCATTAACATGCTTTTCATATTCAACCTTCAAATTGCGAGGAGCATTTTCACTGGTTCATCAGAATTGAATTCTCTAGAACGTAGTCCTTCTTTTCATGCTTGAGAACAATTCTCAAAGTTGCGATACCAATCAACAAAATTAGTTCCATTAAGTTTTTCCTTTCCAAAACTGATCTCAAAGCAAAACCAGTGTAGCAGGAGTAGGAGAAGGTGCCATTGAACTACAACAAAAACATGCAAAGATTCTAAGCACTATGTTTATGTAAAAATTTTATTAAACATTTTAATAAAAGACACTCCTATTTTGTGTCCCTTTATAGACACATAGTGAGTATTCAAGATCCATATTCATCAAACACTAGTGAGCTTTGGCATCACTGCTAGAAATTTAATGACATAGGTAAGCAACATCTTTGCTAATTACATCTTATGTAACTCTTGTTTGTTGAGTATGAAAACAAGTAATGAATGCCTCATCAACTTGACTCATGGCCAGTCAACTCGCCCTAGGGCTCACATGAGGGAGGAGCACTTCCGTATTCAGTGCCAATTAAGAAACCCGCCTCATGTGTGTTTTCCTAGACACCAATTGTCTTGTATAGGTTCCTTCATTATCAAATCAAATCCCAACCACTTATGTCCTCAAGCCCAAAACCGCTTTGATAGCTTGATTAAATCTACCATTGTTATGCGTGATGTGTCCAACACATCCCTATCATCTATTAAGATAGCCATTGATATACTACTTTGGCAGTCATATCAATAACGATCTAAATTCTTGATAGGTGCAACAATTGGATGGACATTTTGATTTAAAAATTTAACTATAGGGATGAACAAAATCTACTAAGAACATGGCATCACATGCAATGAGCATAAAGAAAATAGCAAGGATTAAACACACATCCACAGAAAATCAAAATAAGCTGTGAAATAGCATGGCCCTTAGCATTAAGATCTCCATCATCATGCTTGTTTGTTCACCTTGCCACCTTGCTTGATTTGTTCACCTAGCCACCTTGCTTGATACCATCGTCTTCAACATTATGGATGCAACACCTTACAACTTTTGATAATGAATTTTACATGAGGGTTTGAAGCATCACAAGTCGACACGCAGGTCGTTATACAATTTAAATAGCCTTATGGCTTGACATGGCACGCAGGCCATGTGGAAATTACATGCATCACATACACATAGGCCATACTATTTCACATAATTCCCTCCAAAAACGAGTTAAACAAAAGCAACACTACGACTCTAGGGTCCGAGGTCCACGGATCAACCAAATTGACCCAATCCGATCTAATCTGATTGGCTTGGTCCCATATGGATACGTTTTAGAAACCCTGATGGCGGTAACCCGACCGGTAAGGGTAACGTCGTACCATGAACGGACTCACCCAAATCAATATTGAATCGGTTTGCGCTTACCATGGATCAACTAGATTGACCCAATCCAACTCAATCTGATTGGCTTGGTCCCATATGGATACGCTTTGAAACCCCGATGGCGGTAACCCGACCGTAAGGGTAACGTCGCATCATGAACGGACTCACCCAAATCAATATTGAATCGGTTTGCGCTACCATGGATCAACTAGATTGACCCAATCCAACTCAATCGATTGGCTTGGTCCCAAATGGATACGTTTGAAACCCCGATGGCGGTAACCCGACCGTAAGGGTAACGTCGCATCATGAACGGACTCACCCAAATCAAGATTGAGTCGGTTTGCACTTTCCTCAAACCCTAAACCGATCGATCTCATCGATGGCTGCCGTCACCAATTCATCACATGAACCGGTTGAACATGTAATAGATCCAGTCTACTAACCTCACACATCATATGTGCAACATCCAGATCACAAAAATATACGAGATGGCTCTGATACCACTGAAGAGGAACACGATATGCTACACTAGCACAAAAAAAATCTACCGCGTAACCAGAAAGCTACTCGCAAGAAGGGGATCACAGATAAGATTACCACTAGACGCGTGTCGGGACACGAATATGCAAATCCGACCCTCCGTATTCAAAGACTAGTCCAGATCACGCTAGTGCACAGCCTCAACATAGATGAAATATCACAATCATACACAGCGGAATAATAAATAAAGACTTAATCTATTAATATAGAACTATTTAACGACCTTAAGGTCAAACTTACACTTGTGAGGCCTTGGTGGCTTCAACTCAAAATAAATAAACAACAATGAATGAAGAACGCCGACGTGAATCCCATCAATATACCACAGCAATCGACAAGGTTCAACTCCTAGATAATCGCCTCCTCGTGGAACTTCTCCTCCTTGAAGTTGTGGTCTTCTCCTCAACCGATGATTTTGTGTGTTGCAAGGGGTGAGTACATAAAGCACTCAACAAGTCGCATACGTAATGCAATTCTAACATAGCTATATGCAAGGATTATTCCAAAGAAATGGCTAACATGGCTATTTTGCAAAAAGCAGCATTTGTAAATTAATACAATACAATATATAAATTGGAAAGACAGTAAAACAAATAACTGTATTAGATAGATTCAACATTTCTCAAGTAAAACAAGTTTCCAATCCTAAGTCAAAATCCACTTTCCATGGCATCCCGCCATCCCAATAAGTTTTGTTTAACAAAAGTCTAACCCTTGATCAGTAATTCGAGCTTTGCTCAATACCGTGAGCACGGCTATTCGAATAGGTTTACACTCTGCAGAGGTTATGCACTTTACCCACACAACGTGATATTCTCTTTGTGCCTGGCCATCAGCACACTTCCTTTGGTGTACCGGCAGAGAATTCACGACAAAGCCTTTCAGGAATCTCTATCTTAACCAAAGAACCTCTCCGGTGTTGCCTTCACTATCACTCCTCTCACGCAGATGCCACCAAGTATAGGATGTGCCAACACCGCTGGATGGGTACCAAGCCGCAAAGACAGTACGCCTCGCACAGTACACTTCCGCACCGCCGCCCGAGGTATCGGAGGAAAGATATCGTAACCCTAATCAACTAGGTCTGTCCCATATCAGACATGTGGTCGCATGATTGACTCAGGTCAAAGGCTTGCAAGGTTAAGTCCTTAAGATGATCGAGGCAAGACTTTCACATACCCCCTGCCCATCGGGCCCACCTTGTCATTCTCGCCCCTTGCCACTTGCCCCAATCTAAATCATAACCACCCCAATTGATTACCAAGCACCACGTGCCATCAGCAATTTAACCTCGTTGCGTGACATCCTCTCGCCACCGCAACTCAATCTCATCGTGTGACCACACATGACACACAAGTTCATAACAACGTTCCATATTCCATTTGTCAAGATTATTTATCAAAGACTAAAGTACATGTGATGGCGTGGCATGACTAAGCAACTAATACGGTCTAACCATCCCATGTTGATTATTATTACTAACTAACTATAATTAACCAATCTAGGGTGACAATATATCATGGTATACAAATGGCAAGGTAGGGTATAGAGCAATTGGGTATAATAGTTAAGTCCCAAATTTAATTGAAGACATTTGTACATGTCAAATAATATGCAATAAAGTAAAACAATATAGCAGTTTTTGTAATCGTAGGTTCAACATGATCAAAGCACAACTTGCCTGGCACTTGCTATAAACTGCTCTTTACTCTTTTTAATTGATCTTCGGCTTCCTCAACCTTTGGCTCTTCAATCGAATGCTTCGACTTCCTCGTCCTTCAGCTACTTCGGGTAACTTCTGGACGACACGTCAAACGACAAAGAAGAACAAATACAACAAAACTCAAAAGCAATTCAAATAAACTCCAATTTAATATTAGATTGGTACTGAACGGAAGGGATTGAATTTAGGAACTTAGATTTGATCAAGATCGGATGAAAGAGAACAAAGCTTTGTAAGATTTATCGAGAAGGTTACGACTGATAATTAGGGAAAAACAGAGTATATTCCAGGGGATATCCTTCGAGATTAATTAACTCGATTGGACAAATATTGACATATGGGCTCTTGATCTATAGATCGGGTCCATAAAGATATGTTAGTTCATGATGAACTAAACTGATGCTCAATGTTGACTTTTGTTGACTAAACAAATACACAATCAAACAAAAGAAAGATAGACTAATAGAATAGATATGGCACCAGGATATGACATATGGCCAATGGTCTATCGACCAAGTCCACGAATGAATTCTAGGTTAATGGCGATTAGATTTTCGTGGATAAGACAGGACGGATGGAATCGACATTGATGCGATCCGATCCGGGGTTCACCATACATCAAAGAAGAGACTTGACGATAACAGGCGATGACAATATGTAGTAAGACAAGACAAATATCTTACTACGGTGGACACAACGTGGAAAACCGCAATACGGCAGTAGCTGCTCATGATGAACTCACCATCGAACCGGTCTAAAGTTAGGTTTTGGTCCGCTTTGCGGATGATAGAAAGATAAAGCCGCACTCACAAGAAATAGGGTTAGATCACGATAGGACGATAGAAAGGATAATGACATCGCGCTACGCTCTTGCTGGAATGCGCATATGCGATGATAGCGAAGCGAGAGCAAAGCGTTAACGGCAGAACGCTGACGAAGGAACGTTAGCAGCGGAACGTTAACGATGGAACGTTAGCAGCGGAACGTTAACGATGGAACGTTGACGCCGGAACGTTGACGACGCGACGTTGACGACGGGACGTTGACGGCGGGACGTTGACGGCGGGACGTTAACGACGGAACGTTAACGGCGGGACGTTAACGACGAATTGGACCAAGGGTTAAGTCCGGGTTTGAGCGAAACGATTCAAGGATGAATACACTTGGCATAGGGTAGGATGGTAGGGTTGGCTCTGCGATTAAAGGTTTCCAAAGATGGCGAACCGAAATGCGCACCGACACGAAGGACTAGGCCAAAAGACGTCGGGTAGATTCTAGAACATGGCTTTGATGGCAACCGGGGATCAATGAACTTCAACGGTGGGAAAAACAGGGGATAATGATTTTCTGGACACAATGACATGGCCACGACAAACCAAAATGGTTGGCGGCACAAGACGACGCACGGCGGTGGCAAAAAGGCGACGGTAACGAATATTAAAATTTTCGGTGGATGGAACAGCAGAGGGGAAGTGAGCACCACGTAGAACGCGGCGACACAAACTCAACGGTATATCCGGATTTGGAAGCAACCCAACTGACAGATCACAAACCGCCGATGAACGGCTGCTAAAGCTAATAGATCAAACGGTCATAACTATTAAAATAATGGATGAAACCTAACCAAATTTTGCAGAGAGCTATCTGGGATCATTTGCCACGATATGACGCGAACGGATCTGATTTTTACCTTCTAGATCAATGGGGAACGCGCGACAAAGTTTTCTGTCGTACGTACGCAGTCTGATCGGGGAAGATTGAATTTTCTGCAGCAATCCCGTGGACAAAACCTTGAGTTAGGGTGAGCACCGTGTAGAGGACATCAAGAGGAGTCTACAGAAAAAAAAATTGCACTGTCAAACTCGCAAAAACGAAGGAGAACGGGTGACGGCAAGATTCAAGATTGGAACGGCCATAACTTTTGATTTCCTGGATGAAGCTACACCAAATTTGGTAGAGAGATAGATCTGACCATATGGCATGAGATGACGTGGGAGGATTTCAGAAAAACTCACCGGTATGACGGGGAACGCGATGCCAAGATCGGCCGGCGATGGCGGCGCACCGGAAGAGCTCGTCGACGTTGTAGGAGAAAAAGGGTCGCCGGCAGAGATCTGTTTGGAATTTTCCAAAACTGTTTGACAGAGGTGTTGCAACCTTCATGGGGGTGCTCCACAAACAATTTGAGGATGAACGGAGTTCGGGAACGCCCTGTAGAGCTCGCCGAAGTTCTTACCGGAGTTTGGGAAAAAAGCTTGCCGAGGGATCTCCGTTGCGATTCTGATGCTGATCTTTTAGTATGATGTGGGTAATGAGGAGAGGCGTCTAGGGTTCAATTTTCAGCTACAAAGGAGCAATGGATCAACGGAAAAGCTCACGGAGTTGGGAGAGAAATCGCTGGCGGAGGTGCTCGTGAGGCATTTGCAAAATCTGATTTTCTTTGGATGTAGAGGACAGCAAGAGGAAGCTCGTAAAATTTCAGATCAAAATAAGATCGAAAGTGACCAGGAGAGCTCGCGAAGTTATGCCTGAAAAACTCGCGGAATTATCAGAGTAGCATCGATTATTTAATCCAATTATTAAGTATCACCCATAAAATCGAAATAAATATCAAACAACCGTTTAAAAATCAAAGAAAAACCTGGAACGTGACCCACAGCCTTAGTAACACAAATAAAATATTATTACATAAAATAATAATTTTATTCGTGTACAATAAATACTTTTATATTGTTTTTAATATCTTTTAATTTGGAAAATACTAAAACAACCCCAAAAATTCTAAGAAAATTCAGGAGTTTAATTAGGACATTTTGAGATCAAATAAAATATTTTGGTACCACCAAATATTTTATTTTGTACCCACATATATTTTTATTTTGTTAAAGCTTTTAAAGGCTTTAGAAAATATATAATTTGACAAATATAGAAAATTTCACAGAAATTCCCTTAGGTTTATTTATATCAAATAAGATAGTTTTAGCAAAACCAAATCTTTTATTTTGTCTCCAAACTATATTTTAATTGATGAGACTTTTGGAAAGATTTTGAAATCGAGATTTTAACAAATAATGGGAAAATTCACCAAGTTCCTTGTGATATATTTTTTAAAACAATTAATTCCAACTTAAATAGGGTTTTTTTAGGAAATAGTTTTAAGTTTTTCTAAAAATAGGCAAAAGTCTTTTTCTTTTGAACTCTAGAGAAATCCGAGAAAATAAAGAGGAGACAAATAAACTTGAACAACCGATAAAAATAATAATTTAATTTTTTTATCCTATTTTTGAAATGAAAATTTGGGATGTTACAAACCTCCCCTTAATGTAATCTCGTCCCTAGATTTAGGTCAGCTATAGAATTGGTTCAGGAGACTCGACCTTCAACCTTTCAGACTTTGAACAACTTCACATGACGGCGAAAGCGACTTGCTATTCTCGCGGTCTTGGTCAAGATTGAACATCATTTCGTTGAGTTGGTTCTTGAGAACAGCTCTTGATCCGAGGAACTCAAGTGGTTGATAATTGCTTTCTCGCAATTCAACGCCTTGAACGATTCCTTGATCCTTGCAAATTCACTACCAATGACCTTCTGAGTAAGGGACATTGACCAAATAAATCGCAACTCTTAAAATCATGATCGAGTCATGGAATTCAAGATTCAATTAGTTTTATCTTATTGGACTTGTCAAAAGCATGGATAAAAATACCACTCTGTTGATCCGTTGGTCCGATACTATCTTTGTTGGTTTGGTTCTCAAGTAGCGATCGGAAATTCTATATCCGCTAGATATTCTTTCCATAACGAATTAATGCTTCAATTACCATTGAAGTAAAGGTACTGATCTTCAATATGCTAAATCAACAAATTTTGTCTCTACATCACATTATCGTGAATTCGTGCTCTATGGCCAACATACACATGAACATTATCCGTAAAGTGAATGCTCAGAGACATATCAAATCCTTTATTGCCATTAATACTTTTGATTTTGAATTCAGGTTAGATCGAGCATAACCGAATACCTTCTAATAATGACAAATCTTCCGCAGATAAGCTCCACGCTAAATGGTACTGAATTGACCATTATAGCACACATATCACTTTCAAGTGAACCACCATTGCGCATAATATCTTCATTTACTATTAATGCTTTTATTTCAAACTTCTCATACCAACAAAACATTCATCTCTACTTTATTTCTTTTGCAAGGAAATCTTTAGATGGAATTCATTACTAATCTCCTCACTTTAGAAATAAGTTATGACACTCGCTCAGGTGAAATCGTTGATCCGAGCTTCCTTGATTGGCGCCGATAATCGAGGTTTTGACTGTGGCGAGTTGAGATTGGCTTGAACCGCATGATTGCTTTCTTCCGAGGGCAATTGTTGGCAAAATGTCCGGCTTATGCAGTATAACAGAGTTTATGGAAATTTTTCTTCCTTGGGCATTCACGATCGGGTAGTGTCTTCGCCGACGCCTTTTCTTCAACCGGTTCTCTAGGCAAACTTCTCTTACGGTGTCACCACTCACTCTTGGCGTTATGTACTTAATCAAGTAACTTCGGAATAACCACGGCTGCGTAAAATAATTGTCTTCTCTGTGGACATCGGTTAGCATAATGACCTTCCTTTCGACAAGAGTAGCACACACGCTTGCATCAACAGCCTTGTTGGGTATAAATGTATACTCATTATTGTTCTTCCGTAATTCAGGCTGGTTGCTTCAGAGGGCATTCTCTAGACCAATGACCTTGTTCATCACATAAGAAACATGTCTGTTGGCGATTGCCACTTACTACTTTCTTGATGAAGACAACCAAGATCGAGGTCGATCTTTAGTTTTTCAAGTGGCGTCTCTGCATAACCGATATTACACCTCTTTTGACAATTCTTGAGTAATTGCAGCTCGAAGATTCTTTCACGACGCCGAGTCACCGCAGAACTATTGGATCCAAGGGACATTGAGTCGGGCAATGATCTCGACCTTCACATAGGTAACATGTGATGTTGTTCATAGGGCACTCTCCGAAAGGATGACTTCCTTCACAATCGAGCAATTGATCGCATGCTCATCACAGTATGGCCTATTTCTCCACAAAGTGAATGCATGCACGATCTTCTAACTTGTCAGCCGACAACACTTCAAAGAACAACGCCTAGATCTTGAATCGATGCGAGGTAGCATTTTGATCTGAATCTATCATGATGACACCATCTTCTCGTCAAGCAAAGGAATAGCGAAAAGCATCAACGAACTCATTCGGTGATACTCTGATATTTATCTGTATTGACGGTTGCAAAACCGATCCATCATTGGGGTTCTCACCGAGTTGATTTCCACTTCCATCGACTTTATCGGTTCCACCTGCATCGCACCATCCGCTTGGTTGCTTCAAAGGGTTAAGGAAAAGGGAAATAACATAGATAAGGAATAATGATCCTAATATGTGGGAGATAGGTTTAACCCAATAACTTAAGCAAACAATATTAATAACTTGGTATGGTTGCTTATATAAGCCTAAGAGCTATGCAACACATATCGCACAATCAACAATCAAGGAACAACCAAATCAACCTATACACACAAAACTACCATCTATAAGGGCGACATTCTAGCTTAAGAAGACGTGGCTCCACACATGAGTCTCAACTAGATACTCAAGCATCGGGTCTTCTAGTTTCGTGAACACCGCATCGATCCTCCCTTCCTTGAGCTTGACGATTCCTGCCTTCATGATCTTAAGGTTCAACAAATGAGACACCCAAGACTTTCTCCTTAAGTGGGAGACATCGTTAACTACTTAGAACAACGCAGTAAGATTTTTATTTAAACCAGTGAGGAAAGATGAATAATTTTTTAGCAAAGGGGAAAGAATTGAAGAATAAGATAAGTCAAGAACTTATTATTCTTTCAAGTTAAATTTTCACTTTTAGAAAATACTTTGAAGCTCCTAAGGAACGCCAAACTATCTAGGGTCAAGACCTACAACAAGATGGCTCGATACCACCTCTGTCGGGACACGAATATGCAAATCCGACCCCTCTGTATTCAAAGACTAGTCCAGATCACGCTAGTGCACACAGCCTCAACATAGATGAAATATCACAATCATACACAGCGGAATAATAAATAAAGACTTAATCTATTAATATAGAACTATTGAACGACCTTAAGGTCAAACTTACACTTGTGAGGCCTTGGTGGCTTCAACTCAAAATAAATAAACAACAATGAATGAAGAACGCCGATTTAATCCCATCAATATACCACAGCAACTAACAAGGTTCAACTCCTAGATAATCGCCTCCTCGTGGAACTTCTCCTCCTTCGATGTTGTGGTCTTCTCCTCAATCGATGATTTTGTGTGTTGCAAGGGGGTGAGTACATAAAGCACTCAACAAGTCGTACATGTAATGCAATTCTAACATAGCTATATGCAAGGATTATTCCAAAGAAATGGCTAACATGGCTATTTTGCAAAAGCAAGATTTGTAAATTAATACAAGATATAAATTGGAAAGACAAGAAACAAATAATCAGATTAGATAGATTCAACATTTCTCAAGTAAAACAAGTTTCCAATCCTAAGTCAAAATCCACTTTCCATGGCATCCCGCCATCCCAATAAGTTTTGTTTAACAAAAGTCTAACCCTTGATCAGTAAATCCGAGCTTTGCTCAATACCGTGAGCACGGCTATTCGAATAGGTTTACACTCGCAGAGGTTATGGACTTTACCCACACGACGTGATATTCTCTTTATGCCTGGCCATCAGCACACTTCCTTTGGTGTACCGGCAGAGAATTCACGACAAAGCCTTTCAGGAACCTCTATCTTAACCAAAGAACCTCTCCGGTGTTGCTTTCGCTATCACTCCTCTCACGCAAATGCCACCAAGTATAGGATGTGCCAACACCGTTGGATGGGTACCAAGCCGCAAAGACAGTACGCTCCCCGACAGTACACTTCCGTGTCGTCGCCCGAGGTATCGAGGAAAGATATCGTAACCCTAATCAACTAGGTCCGTCCCATATCGGACATGTGGTCGCATGATTGACTCAGTCAAAGGCTTGCAAGGTTAAGTCCTTAAGATGATCGAGGCAAGACTTTCACATACCCCGCCCATCGGGCCCACCTTGGCATTCTCGCCTTGCCACTTGCCCCAATCTAAATCATAACCACCCGGCTTGATTACCAAGCACCACGTGCCATCGCAATTTAACCTCGCTGCGTGACATCCTCTCGCCACCGCAACTCAATCTCATCGTGTGACCACACATGACACACAAGTTCATAACATCGCTCCATATTCCATTAGTCAAGATTATTTATCAAAGACTAAAGTACATGTGATGGCGTGGCATGACTAAGCAACTAATACGGTCTAACCATCCCATGTTGATTATTATTACTAACTAACTATAATTAACCAATCTAGGGTGACAATATATCATGGTATACAAATGGCAAGGTAGGGTATAGAGCAATTGGGTATAATAGCTAAGTCCCAAATTTAATTGAAGACATTTGTACATGTCAAATAATATGCAATAAAGTAAAACAATATAGCAGTTTTTGTAATCGAGGTTCAACATGATCAAAGCACAACTTGCTCGGCACTTGCTATAAACTGCTCTTTACTCTTTTAATTGATCTTGGCTTCCTCAACCTTTGGCTCTTCAATCGAATGCTTGACTTCCTCGCCCTTCGCCTACTTCTGTAACTTCGACGACACGCCTAACGACAAAGAAGCACAAATACAACAAAACTCAAAAGCAATTCAAATAAACTCCAATTTAATATTAGATTGGTACCGAACTAAGGGATTGAATTTAGGAACTTAGATTTGATCAAGATCGGATGAAAGAGAACAAAGCTTCGTAAGATTTATCGAGAAGGTTACGATCGATAATTAGGGAAAACAGAGTATATTCCAGGGATATCCTTCGAGATTAATTAACTCGATTGGACAAATATTGACATATGGGCTCTTGATCTATAGATCGGGTCCATAAAGATATGTTAGTTCATGATGAACTAAATCGATGCTCAATGTTGACTTTTGTTGACTAAACAAATACATCAAACAAAAGAAAGATAGACTAATAGAATAGATATGGCACCAGGATATGACATATGGCCAATGGTCTATCGACCAAGTCCACGAATGAATTCGGGTTAATGGCGATTAGATTTTCGTGGATAAGACAAGGACGGATGGAATCGACATTGATGCGATCCGATCCGGGGTTCACCATACATCAAAGAAGAGACTTGACGATAACAGGCGATGATAATATGTAGTAAGACAAGACAAATATCTTACTACGGTGGACACAACGTGGAAAACCGCAATACGGCGGCGCATGGCTCACGATGAACTCATCCATCGAACCGGTCTTGTTAGGTTTTGGTCCGCTTTGCGATGATGGAAAGATAAAGCCGGACTCACAAGAAATGGGGTTAGATCACGATAGGACGATAGAAAGGATAATGACATCGCGCTACGCTCTTGCCGGAATGCGATATGCGATGATAGCGGCGAGAGCAAAGCGTTAACGGCGAACGTTAACGAAGAAACGTTAGCGCGAGAACGTTAACGATGGAACGTTAACGGCGGAGGTTAACGACTTTAACGTTAACGGCGGACGTTAACGGCGGACGTTAACGATTTTAACGTTAACGGCGCGGACGTTAACGACGAATTGGACCAAGGGTTAAGTCCGGTTTGAGCGAAACGATTCAAGGATGAATACACTTGGCATAGGGTAGGATGGTAGGGTTGGCTCGCGATTAAAGGTTTCCAAAGATGGCGAACGAAATACGCACCGACACGAAGGACTAGGCCAAAAGACGCGGGTAGATTCTAGAACATGGCTTTGACGGCAACCGGGATCAATGAACTTCAACGGTGGGTAAAACAGGGATAATGATTTTCGGACACAATGACATGGCCACGACAAACCAAAATGGTTGGCGGCACAAGACGACGCCGGCGGTGGCAAAAGGCGACGGTAACGAATATTAAAATTTTCGTGGATGGAACAGCAGAGGGAATTGAGCACCACGAGAACGCGCGACACGAACTCAACGGTATATCCGGATTTGGAAGCAACCCAACGGACAGATCACAAACTGCCGATGAACGGCTGCTAAAGCTAATAGATCAAACGGTCATAACTATTAAAATAATGGATGAAACCTAACTAAATTTTACAGAGAGCTATCTGGGATCATTTGGCACGATATGACGTGAACGGATCTGAGTTTTACATTCTGGATCATCGGGGAACGCGCGACGATGTTTTCTGCCGTACGTACGCAGTCTGATCGGGGAAGATTGAATTTTCTGCAGCAATCCCGTATACAAAACCTTGAGTTAGGGTGAGCACCGTGTAGAGGACATCAAGAGGAGTCTACAGAAAAAAAAATTGCACGGTCAAACTCGCTAAAACGAAGGAGAACGGGTGACGGCAAGATTCGAGATTGGAACGGCCATAACTTTTGATTTCCTCGATGAAACTGCACCAAATTTGGTGGAGAGATAGATCTGACCATATGGCACGAGATGACGCAAGAGGATTGCAGAAAAACTCAACGGTATGACGGGGAACGCGATGCCAAGATCGGCCGGCGATGGCGGCGCACCGGAAGAGCTCGTCGAAGTTGTAGGAGAAAAAGGGTCGCCGGCAGAGCTCTGTTTGGAATTTACCAAAACTGTTTCACAGATGTGTTGCAACCTTCATGGGGGTGCTGCACAAACATTTTGCGGATGAACGGAGTACGGAGCGCCCTGTAGAGCTCGCCGAAGTTCTTACCGGAGTTAGGGAAAAAAGCTTGCCGAGGGATCTCCGTTGCGATTCTGATGCTGATCTTTTAGTATGATGTGGGGAATGAGGAGAGGCGTTTAGGGTTCAATTTTCAGCTATAAAGGAGCAATGGATCAACTGGAAAAGCTCGACGGAGTTGGGAGAGAATCGCTGGCCGGAGGTGCTCCGTAGGCATTTGCAAAATCTGATTTTACTGGATGTAGAGGACAGCAAGAGGAAGCTCTGGTAAAAATTTCAGATCAAAATAAGATCGGGAGTGACCAGGAGAGCTCGCGAAGTTATGCTGAAAATCCTCCGAATTATCAGTAGCGATTATCGATTATTTAATCCGAATTATTAAGTATCACCCATAAAATCGAAATAAATATCAAACAACCGTTTAAAAATCAGAGAAAAATCTGGAACGTGATCCACAGCCTTATTAACACAAATAAAATATTATTACATAAAATAATAATTTTATTCGTGTACAGTAAATACTTTTATATTGTTTTTAATATCTTTTTAATTTGGAAAATACTAAAACAACCCCAAAAATTCTAAGAAAATTCAGGGAGTTTAATTAGGACATTTCGAGATCAAATAAAATATTTTGGTACCACCAAATATTTTATTTTTGTACCCACATATATTTTTCTTTTGTTAAAGCTTTCGGAAAGGCTTTAGAAAATATATATTTTGACAAATATAGAAATTTCACAGAAATTCCCTTAGGTTTATTTATATTAAATAAGATAGTTTTAGCAAAACCAAATCTTTTATTTTGTCTCCAAACTATATTTTAATTGATGAGACTTTTGGAAAGATTTTGAAATCAGGATTTTAACAAATAATGGAAAATTCACCGAAGTTCCTTGTGATATATTTTTTTAAAACAATTAATTCCAACTTAAATAGGGTTTTTTTTAGGAAATAGTTTTAAGTTTTTCTAAAAATAGGCAAAAGTCTTTTTCTTTTGAACTCTAGAGAAATCCAGAAAATAAAGAGGAGACAAATAAACTTGAACAACCGATAAAAATAATAATTTAATTTTTTTATCCTATTTTTGAAATGAAAATTTGGGATGTTACAACGCGCAGTTGCGGAATCCTTCGCGCGTCGATGTAGTGGATCGTCCTCACCGCAGTCGTTGCGTCGATAGAGCGGATCGTCCTCGCCTCGTCGTGGATCGTCCTCCCACGCCACAGTCGCAGCAGCGTCACCGCAGTAGTCCACACGTTCAGGGATGGAACGCCGTGCATCGGTGTGCAAGCACCTGGTCGCTCGACAGGGGCAACGAGAAGAGGAGGCTAGGGTTTCGAGAGAATCACTTCTAAACCGTGGGAAAGCACACCCTGCGCCCACCCTCCTCCCCTCCTTATATAGCCACGAGATGAAACCCTAAACCAAGGCCCATCAGCGTGCTAAACCCACGATGTACATTAATTATGGATCCAATCCAAATTAATGCGTCCCAGCCCATTAAGTGTGTGACCCTGCGGTTCACGTACGTTTGGACATGGATTCGAAAAACTCCTTTTCAATCCAATAGTTGGTAGCGGCTCCTTGCAAAGTATGCCAACTCCCAAACATACTATGATCAAATCGGACAGAACCTATCAAAAGTACTCATGTAATAATCCCTTTGCCAAGTATATGAAGATTGAACTCAAGGCGAGAAGTATGTCATCCTTTGATGATTCAATCCATCTCTCGTATCCGTGATATATTAATAAGTTGTGATTGACTCCTCAATCACGGCATGGCCATGCACTTCATTAATCATATCACACGAGTGGCCTTGTCATATATCTCCGTTTCACTGGAGTGGCAAATTCTATCTTGACTGCTCACTTTCCTCTGCACGTTTCATAGTAAACATGAAAGCTACCTTTATAACTATCCGGTTAGGAAGTAGTGTTTGATAGCCGCAAGGAAAACTATTACACATGTAGGGAATATGACAATCTCAGGTCTAAGGATCATACATCTACTAGGTATGAGATACACTGATGACACATAAGAATGAAACATTCTCGCAGTGTCCAATTGCGGGTCTATCTAACCCATGTTCTTCAACATGCGTCCACAATGTATAGATGATATCTCTATATCCCATGATCTATGAAGCATGATCATCGATCACTACATGTACTGATCTATTCATCGTTGTCCTATACGATGATATCCGATCAGAGATATTGATCGAATTATATCAATAAGTAAAGAGCTTCATAAGCAAGTCACATACTTGTTGATCAATACAATGATATACATTCATTGGACCAATAATCATATTATTATTCATAAACATAGTCATGTTACAATCATCTAAATGATTGCCTCAAGGGCATAGCACTAACAATTCCCAGAGAACATCGGTAGATGAGTCCTCATGAAATCTGACATCTATGAATAAGGATGAGGTCCGTTGTTGTTAAGTTGAGCATTGTTGTTGTTGGTTGCAGCTTGTGTTGTCATACTTTGCATTTGTTGCATCATAGTCTGCATTAGCTATGTCTGAGTAGCAAGAAAAGCTCCTGAGTTCTACATGTCTACTGGCGGTGACGGTTGAGGCAACGCTCCATCATTGGGATTGTCATTGGGTCAATTTCCATTGCCAAAAGCTCCATTGTTGCCACGAGTGTTAACAATATGTTGATTGTTTCACAGTGTTAAGGGAAAGGAGAAATAGCATAGGTAAGATATAAGAATCCTAATGCACGGGAATCAGGTTTAACCCAACAACTTAAGCAAACTTTATTAATAACCTGGTATGGTTGCTTATAAAAGCATAAAAGCCATGCAACTCATATTGTACACTCAGCAAACATAAAGATCCAAACCAACCTAAACACACCAACTAACAACTACTAGAATGGTACTGACTATTTTAAACAGACGCGACTCATACAAGAGTCTCAACTAAAAGCTAACTCTATCACTCATCCAACCACCCATGCTAGGGCACTCTCGGTGCATACACCGGTGGTTGGGCTGGCATGGGTGTAAACCTATCCTGATGACCAGCGACTGGCACCTCCATGTCCACATGGATATGGCGCTCCTCTGGCTCCAACTCTAGCTCCTCGGGGTCTTCTTTTTCCTCCTCGCCCTACGCCTGCAGAGCCTGATCTCCACCGCCATACAAGGCCTCCTCGTGCTCCATGATCCTCTAGGTCACTGCGATGCGGGTCTCGTGAAGCTCCTCCTCGGCAACCCTCAAAGCCTCGTACACTTGCTTCAACTCCTGCGTTGAATCCTTCATATGATCCTCTTGGGCAGCAGCAAACTGGGCCAAGTGCATAATAGTGGCATCTTCCTCTTCGTCGATCAGCTAGCACTAAGAAGCACGTCCAGTGGGATGCAGCCTGAAGACTGTGTCCTCCAACTCACTAGCATACTCCTGGCAGATCCATCGTAAGGCGAGATGTAAAGACTCCGAAATCCCAATTTCGAAAGTTTCTCTCCTCAAAGTGATGTTGATTGGCTTACTAGCCTTCTTGTCCTCTTGAGCATAAATAAGAATCTTGCAAATGAACCCTCGCTCCACACCGTTGACCACCCAGCAGCTCCCTCGGTAGAGTGGTCGCACAAAGCCTCCCAAAACCTGCAAAACTCTCCATAGCTCTACAGCATAGCCTCCCTCACACTATCCATAAGTGTGAGCCATCCTCATCAATTAAAAGAAGCTTGCATAAGTCCTCCACTCGAAATAGCAGCAAGAAAATGAAAAATTCAGCAAAGGCAAGAGGTAGAGAATAAGAAGAGTCAAGAGTTTCTTATTAGTCAAATTTAGAATTTTCTTTAGAAAATAATTTTGGACACACCTAGGAGACAACTAACTATCTAGGGCAAAGTCCTACAGTCAGTATGGCTCTGATACCACCTCTGTTGTCGGGACCCAAATATGCAAATCTAGACCCTCTATGAACATCGCACTAGTCTAGGATCACACTAGTGCTCACAAGATCAACATAGGTAAATATCACAACATACACAGCGGATACATAATAAAAGACTCCATATATTAAATTTAACTAATTGTATGGCCTTATGGTCAACTTACATGATAAAGCCACGTAGGGTTAGACTAAGAATATAAAACTAAGACATTGCAGCGGAAAAAAGACGTAGACAACCAATCAGTTTACCACAGGCAACTGACAAGGCTCGCACCCTAAACACCGGTATCCTCCTGGTACTCTTCGTCCAGAACAGGTGTAGACTCTTCAACTGTTGATGTTGTTGTTGGCAAGGGTGAGTACTTATAGCATTCAACAAGTTGTGCACATAATGCAATTCTAAATTAACTATATGCAAGGTTTATTCCAATGGAATGGATGACATGGTCGTTTTGCAATAGAGCAACAATTGTAAATGAATACAGTAAGTAGATTGAAAAGACAGTAAAACAAATAACAGTAAATAATAATTTCCAGCATTTCTCAATAAACATGGCATCTAGCCCTAAGTCAAGTTCCAAACCTTCCAATGGCAACCTACCAACCCAACCAAGTTTTGATTTTATAAAATCTAACCCTTGACTGATATCCGAATAGATTTTACACTCTGTAGAGGTTATGTGCTTTACCCACACGGCATGATCATCTCTTGTTGCCAAGCTATTAACACACTTCCTTTGGTGTGTCGGCAGAGAAATCATGACAAAACCTTTACAATGTTCTGTCTAAACCCAGTACTACTCGCTAAGGTTTCAACTCCGAAGGGTCTGGTTACCACACTCAGGGCCCTCCTCTTGCACCATGTGAGTTTATAAAAAGGCGAATCTCACACCACCACTGGTAGTACCAAAGCTAAGACATTACAAATTAATTAGCTAGGTCCGTCCCATTCCAGACATGTGGTTGCATGTTTGACTCAGGTCAAAGGCTTTCAAGGTTAAGTCTTTAAGATAACTAGGGCAAGACTTCCACATACCCTCTGCCCTTCCAGCCCACCTTGGTACACTGCCCCTTGCCACTTGCCTCGATCTAAATGATTACCACCCCAGTTGATTACCAAGCACCACGTGCTATCAACAAGTAACATCGTTGCATGACATCCTCGTCACTACAACTCAACGTCACTGTGTGACAAAACCTGACACACGAATTCATAATCATGTTCCATATTCCATTAGTCAAGATTAACTTCAATATTCCAATGAACATGTGATGTACGTGGCATGGCTAAGCATACTAATACGGTCCAACCAACCCATCTTGATTATCAATATTAACCAACTATTAGTGAACCAATCTAGGGTGACAATTGATCGTGGCATACAAATGACAAGGTAGGGTATAACTCAATTAGGTAGATTAATGTAAGGACCCGAATCCACTGATTCGAACCCACTGTGTTTACCGCACTAGTCCTAGGATCAACGCTAGTGCACACAGCTCAACATTGGTACATATCACATCATACTCAACGATAATAGAAATAGTAATTCATTTAATGATATAGCTAAAGGTATGATCTTATGACCAACTTACATTATTAAGCCACGCAGGGCAAGACTGGAAATATAAGCTAAGACCTAAGCAGCGGAAAGTAGAAAATGTAGATAGCTCATCGGTTCACCACAGGCAACCACCAAGGCTCAGACCCTAATGACTCGCGTCCTCTTGGAACTCCTCCTCCAACACAGGTGTAGATTCTTCGACTGTTGATTATTGGTGATGGCAAGGGTGAGTACTTAAAGCACTCAACAAGTTGTGCACAGAATGCAGTTCTATGTAACTATATGCCAGGCTTGTTCCAAAGGATAGGCTATCATGGCTATTTTGCAATAAACAGCATTTATGAACCAATACAGTAAATAGATTGTAAAGACTGTAAAACAAATAATAATAAATAGATTCAGCATTCAAGTAAACCGATTTCAATCCTAAATCAAATTCCATCTTCCACATGGCATTTCGCCATCCCAACCAAGTTGTCCATTTAATTAAGCTAACCCTTAATCGTAATTCCCGAGCATTGCTCAAAACCGCGAGCACGGCTATCCGAATAGTTTCACACTCTGCAGAGGTTATGCACTTTACCCACGCGATACAACCATACACCACAAAGGCGAGTGATTATAACAAAGCCTTTACAATGCGCTGGCTTAACCCAAGACACCCGCTAAGGTTTCAACACCGTGGGACTGGTTACCACATCCGTGGCCCCTCTTGCGCCATGTGAATTACTCCATAACTCGGGAACTCACACCGACCACGATAGTACCAAAATTAAGACATTGCAAATTACTCAGCTAGGTTGGCCCATACCAGACATGTGGTTGCATGATTGACTCAGGTCAAAGGCTTGCAAGGTTAAGTCCTTAGAGTGACTGTGGCAAGACATCCACATACCCTCGCCCATCGGGCCCACCTTGGCATACTCGCCCCTTGTCACTTGCCCCAATCTAAGTGAATATCACCCAAGTTGATTACCAAGCACCACGTGCCATCAACAATTCAACATCGTTGCGTGACATGACTCGCCACAAACAACTCAATCTCATCGTGTGATCCCACATGACACACAAGTTCATAACATTGTTCCATATTCCATTAGTCAAGATTAATTATTAATGATTCCAACACATGTGACGTGGCATGGCTAAGCAACTAATACGGTCTAACCATCCCATGTTGATTTTCATTACTAACCAACTATATTGAACCAAACTAGGGTGACGATAGCTCATAGCATACGATGACAAGGTAGGGTATAGATCAATTTTACAAACATGGGTTCAACATGATCAAAGCGCAACTTGCCTTGGAATAGGTCCTGATCTTGATCTGTAACTTGCTCTTGAGTTGCTGGATCTTCCTCCGAAGCGTCGCACAATTCAACGTCTACGCGTACCGAAGGAGAAAAGAAAATAAATACTAAAACAGAGAGAAAATGAACTCCAAAAATCAATTAAAATTCACCATTAAGTAGATCTCAATTTTACAAATTTTTAGAAATTTGAATCACTCAAATCCAAGTTAAGATGCAAAAGTTATAGCCTTTTGAAGTTTGAATAAATACTGAAATTACAGAAATTAGAAAATCAGAATTAACCGAAATATTTTTAAACTGAAAAAAAAACGATTTATGACATCAGCGTGACCTCATGATGACTCAGCATTGCAGAATTTCCCATCGGATTATTTTCCAATTGAAAACGCAATTATGACGCAAGCATGACGTCAGCGAAGATCTGGAACCAACCAGAACTTGATGCGTGTCTCGGCGCATAGACTCGGTCCACGGCGTGGCGCTGCACCACGGTGGACTTGATCCATGACGCTTCGGCCTCAACGCCCGACACGCGGCGGCGCCCGATTGGTTCACACACGCGGCTCGATCTGGCCCGATGAAGATGGATCGGATGGCCACCAGTTGCTTGCGACGTGGCAGCGCGTCGACCGAAGGATCTAGATCTGATGGCCCGGAACTTCTGGACCTAGCGATGGAGGCGCGACGGCGGTGTTCTCACCGGACTTGAAGACGACGACTCCAACGACGGCGCAACGGTGCTCCCTGACGACCAAAAGCAAAGAGCAGCGAACGCTGCCTCGAGCGGGTCTTGGCCGCTCTTGGAACGGCGGAGATGGCGAAACGGTGGCATTCTTGGGCAAAAACCGCAGTGGCCACCTCCTTCAACTCCGGCGAGCTCCCACACACAGACGATGGCGGCACAGGGCTCGGGAGTTGCGGAAAACACACGGCACGAGGTGGGGATTTCAGCGCCCGCGTCGGTGCTTTAAATAGGCGCACGAGGAGGCGTGCGCAGCGCAGATTTCAGAGTTGGTTGCGTGGCGGCGGCGGACTCCAGCGGCGATACGGAGAGCGACGCGGCCTCATCCGGAGCATCCACGCGCCGCTCAACCAACGACCCTGAGCGCTTGGTGACGCGGCGAAAACACGGCCGTTGGATCTCGATCCAACGGTCGGCGGATTATGGTTAGGGTTTCGGCGGCAAAACGGGCTACGCGGGCTGTCTGGGCCGCACAATTCGCGGGCCGGCCCGACACTGTTCATGGGTTTTTTTAAAATAATTTCTCATTTAAAATAATTACACAAAATCATTTGATTTGTTTCAGGCAATAAAATAACCAGGAAAATTTCAAGAAAATTCTCAAAAATACTTTGAGATATTTTGAACTCAGATAAAATATCTTTGGCAAAACTTTATTTTAACTTTGCACAAATTTAAATAGTTCTCAACAAAAGGCCAAAACACTTAATTTGCAATTAATTCCAATAAATCCAGAAAAATCCAAATAAATTCCAGAAAAATCATAAAATGCACAAATGACAATAAAATAATTGTTTAGACGAGTTTTGGGATGTTACAATTAACTACATCCCGATTTAATTTGAAACAGTTATATACATAAAATAACATGTATAAAGTAAAACAATATAGCAATTTTATAAATTGGGTTCAACATGATCAAAGCATAACTTGCCTTGGAAAAGCTCTTGTTCTTGCTCTGGAATCTAATCTTGAATCAACAAATCTTCCTCGGATGCTCCGAGCACTTCGACGTCTATGTGTAACAAGGAAGAATGCAAAACAAATACCAAAATAGAAAGCAAAAACTCCAAAAATCAAATAAAATTCACCATTAAATAGATCTCAATTTTTTAATTTTTTTAGAAATTTGATTCACCTCAATCGAAGCTCGTATGAGGAAGAATGGGCTCTCGAAAATTTTGAAAATAAAGAAAATACCAAAAATCATAATTAACCGAATTATTTTTATACTAAAATTTTGTTTTATTGCATCATCGTTGACGCCTGCATTGAACCGACCAGTCACAAGCCGACATGTGGTTTACTATTCTGTGGACTCGGTTCATGGCCGAGCTCGGTCCAACATGAACTCGGCTCACAAAACAGTACCAGCACCGGCCCGTGAAGACGTCATCCAATGCGTCATGCTGACATCACCCACACAAGCATCGCTACCAGATCTAGCCACATCGGCTCGCCGTGACTCATTGACCTAGGGTCGTTGGCGACGTCTGGCAAGGGCATGGTTGGCGAGATCTCGGCGAGGTGAATCATTTGACGTGGTTACCTACATCTTTGGTTCACCGAGGCGACGACGACTTCAACTCACAAGTCCAGAGACTAGGGCTTCTGGCGAGCTTCCGCTTCCATGATCCTCCGGTGACACCAAAGCGAGAACTAGATGCGTCTGGACAGGGTGAATCCGATGGCACCGGTCACGAGTAGGGGTGAAAACGGGTCGGATACGGGCAGATATTGCTCTTCCCGTATCCTAACCCATATTTTTTTTTGAATTCGGAACCGGATACGGGCTAACCGGATACGGATACGGATTCGGGTTATTCGGGATACGGATACGGGATGGATATGTGACGGATTCGGGTTAGAAACGGATAAAGATATACGGATAATGCACGCATATATAGAGTAATATATATTGAATTAAAACCATATGAGTACATGACTATAGTAACAAATTATATATCAATTAAATTCAACAAACATCATAGAAAGAATATGCTATTTGAGGATCAATAGAACCAACTAATTGTTAATATAAATGGGCTGACATGGAAAAAATGATGAAAATGGGCTGGGCCTTGCTGATATCCGAATAGGAAAATCCGAATATCCGATCCGATATCTGAATAGGAAAAATCCGGAAATCCGAATAGAAAAAATCCGAATATTCGGATCCCGTCCCGTATTTACCGGATATTGGATGCTCCGGATCCGATCCCGAATCCGGATTCAAGTATGTGGATCCGGTCCCGGATCCGACCGGATAGTAAAATCCGGTCCCAACCGAATTCGGTCCCGGATCGGTCGGGAGATATCCGACCCGTTTTCATCCCTATTCACGAGCTCCAAGAGCCAATGGAGACAACGAATCAAGCGCAAGAAAGTTTCAACGGTGCACGAATAGATTCGCAAATTTTGGCGAAACAGCGGCTCAATCTGTGGAACTAACCTAGGGCTCAAGATCTATGGACCCTTGTACTCCCCGTGCCCACCTTTTCTTGCCCTAGAAGTCCGCTCTTTGCCCGACTCGTCCACGGTGACCTTGGCCGACATGGAGTAGAGCTTAGAGTCCTCATCCGAGACAATGACCCACATTCCGCCATGCGTCCTTGACTAACGGCCGAGATTGAGTAAAGACCCGAACCGGTACGGTGTTCACCACGAGCGTACGATCCAAATCCAATGTCAAACAACGCCACAGCTCTCCCTGGATGAAAATGGCCGTTAGATCGGTGATCAATGGTGGCCGATTTAGCTTCTAGAGGATGGGTCGACGGGATTGCCTAAGGGCTTTGCAACACATACTGCACACTCAGCAGATAATTAAGAACCAAACAAACACGAAACCTTAACGTCTACTAAAAGGTAAAGACTAACTTAAAGACGCGACTCAACACTTGAGTCTCAACACAACTCTAAGACTGACTCTCACTCATCCACCACCTGGTCGAGATCGATCCGCGATACACCGCGGGTGGGTCGGGCATAGGAGCAAACCTATCCCGTGACCCTCTGCTGGCTCCTCAGGCTCCCACTCACGCTTCTCCGGGTCTTCTTCTTCTTCGGCGACCTCGTCCGGCTCCTGAACGACCTGGTCTGCTAGCTCCTCGGCTACCTACAAGGCCTCCTCTAGCTCACTGATGACTCGGCCGCAGATCACGAGTCTTCAAGCTCTCGCCACCACCCTTAGTGCCTCGTGACACCGCCTCCGCCTCTGCGTAGTGTCCCTCAAGTGATCCTCCTGGGCGATAGTGAACTCAGCAAGATGTACTGCAGTAGCACACTCACTCCCCACGATCCGTCGGCGACGGCATGCTTGCACATCAGGGTAAAGTATGGTGTGTGAGCCTTGTCAGTTGCCTGTGGCATACTGAAGGGTTTATCTACAAGTTTCTATTCCACTGCAGTTCTACTATTAGAGTTTATGCCCTGCGTGGTCTAATAATGTAAAGTCTACCATAAGTCAATCAACTATCTTATATTTAATATTTGAAGTCTTTCATTATGTTTCCGTTGTGTATGATTGTGATATTCATGTATGTTGCCACTGTGTACACTAGCGTGATTGTGGACTAGTGTGGTATACACAAAAGGTCCGAATTTGCGTATTCGGGTCCCGACAAAGGTGGTATAAAAACCATACTGGCTGTAGGTCTTGGCACTAGATAGACTGGTCGCCTCTTATGTTCTTCAAAAAATTATTTTCTAAAGAGAAAATTTAACTTGACTAATAATAAGTTCTTGACTCATCTTGTTCTTCTAATCTTGTCCCTTTGCTGAATTTTTCTCTCTCCCTGCCAGTTTGAGTTGAGGCCTTACCCCAAGCTGTCTTTATCAGATAAGAATGGTATAGTCATATGGTGAGCGTACCAGTGGGTATGCCACTGAGCTTTGAAGGATTTTACAAGTGCCTGGGGGTTTTGAGAGACCGCTCTACCGAGGTACCAGCTGGATCATCAATGGCAAGGATCGTAAGATGATTTGAAAGATTGTGATCTACGCCAGGGAGGACACCAAGGCAAGTCGTCCAATCAACATCACCGTCAAGAGGTCTACGTTTGATGTCAATATCCAGGAATCATCGTGTCTTGCTTTGCAACACATTTTCCATGACTACGCCAACAAGCAGGAGCAGATTGTGTTCAAACTCCATCCCCAAGGAGGTGTTGTTCAATGTTAGAGAATTGAAGAAGACGAAGATGCAACGGTGGTGCATTTAGCCAGATATGCTACTGCTCAAGAGAACGTGATGCAAGATACTACCCAAGAGTTGAAGAAAGTTTATGAGGCTCTAGGGAAACACGCATCTGTAATATCTCCGACATAATCGATTAAAAGGGGGGATTTTTCCTCCGTGGGCCAGTTTTTTCGGCTGGTTTTGAGCCAAAAGGAGGGAGGGGCATCCTCCCTAACCCTAGCTGCACCCCTCCCCCTCCCTCAGCCCTAGAAATCTCCCCCATTTCTTTTCCCAGCCGCACCATCAGATCCTCCAGAGCAGCAGCTGCCATCCTTGGCCTCCATGGTGCCTCCCTGCATCCTTGGCCTCCCTGCGCTCTTTCCTGCATCCCCAACCACTCTAGCATGCCCCCTACCTCCCTGTATAGCCTTTCCCTTGGTGCTACCTTGGAGGAGTTGGGCTGAGAAGAGGCATGTAGATCACGCGCTCCGAGGGGAGAGTTTCGCAACCGTCATTGATCTAGCGACTCTTTCAGGGGGAAGGTAATTTAGGTCATTTTTTATGTTATTGGTACTGATTTTGGAGACTTTCCATGGTGGTGTCCTTGTGTTAGTGCTGGAATTGGGTTTGTTTGGGGAATTTTCTGGATGGAGGAATTTCTGTATTCGAGCAGTTCTGGACCCGAACTTCAGATCGAGTTTTGGGGCATCTACGGTCAGTTATAGAGAGTCCAGATGTTGTAAAAAATGTATATTATTGTCTAAAGTTTCATTAGAGTACAAGAACGCGATATTTGGTTAAGCGGATTAAAAGTTATGACCTTTGGAAGCCTGTTGTATAGATTCTGACCGCGACTGGAATCAGTCTCGATTTTATGCAGATTAGGGCTGTTTAGAGGTCAAATTAAATATTTAAATAACTAGAGAAAGCTATAAAATTTCCTGTAGATTCCAGAAATGTCATTGTTTGCTTAATTTGGAGTTGTATAGAAATATTTATGAGGTTTTGAAGACTGCTATGCAATATGTTGGCAGAACGGTCTTCAAAGCCGAATTCGAGAGGTCAGAGGACTTAATGGAAAAAATGGAGAACTAGGAAATAGTAGATAATTACCTGTAGATTTCAAAAATCTATGGTTTTTTAAGTTTTGGCTCTAGAGGTAGAATTTATGGTGTTTTGGCCACCGGGACAGCAAGGGGTGGGTCTGTCCCATGAGTGAGAAAGGTTGAAAATCAGGTGGCGTGTAGGTGTGAGGTCGTTATGTTTGTTGTTTGAATGGTTGTTGCATGATTTCTTTTGAGATGAATGCATTTATATATTTATTGCATGAGGTGTGAATTTGGGAGTGGCTTCGACCTCACGCCACTCCGCTTCACGTAGTAAAGAGGCAAGTACATCATATAATGATGATGAGATGACATGAATCGATATTTAAATGGCTAATCGACATCTTGTTGTCCTAGATGTTTGTTATCCATTACTGTTATTGCTTATGCTCATGATATCTTGCGATTATGTTAATAATGAAAAGAATGAAACATAGTATAATTCGAAAAGATGAAAGAGGTGACCTGTGTTGGCCTCTGTGTCCTATTGTGGTGGGCACGAAAGTCCTACTGTGGTAGGCCCCTCCACGCGATGTGGATGGGAGTAAGACCTACTTCGTAGGCCCCTCCACTGGGATGGAAGGGAATGAGAGTGTGACATCAATGGGTGTGCACTCAGCCATACCAGTATAAGCAGAGAGAAAAAAAGAGATGCATTTGAGCATGAAAGCATATTGCATTGCATTTCATTGCTAATGGTGATTGATGACCAATGTGATAATGGGTTAAGTTATTGAGTCGTGGATTCATCCAAAGATGATAAAAGAGTGGAATTTGACAAATGGATATGTTATTACTATTTTATGTACTTGCTGATGCTAAATATGAAAGATGGTTATGTTATTATTTTAAATATGTTAAATGGTTATGATATTATTCTATGATATACTTTGCTGAGTCTTGTACTCGCGCTTGTTTATTTAATGTTTTAGGTACAATGAGTCCAGCATGCATAAAAAGGGGTAGTAGCCAAGGATTAAAATCTCGCCAAAATTTCGCGAGATATCGGTTTCCGGACGTGGACGAATTTTGAAATGCCGACCGGAGTAAAAAAATCAAAAAAATTTAAATTGCTATAGTTATCTCAGAAATCTCGTTGAGATCTCGCTAAATCTAGCCGAGATCTCGGGTTTTTTGACTAGTTTTTGACTTTTTTTTACCGGATTTGGTCCAAAAACCCTTAAGAAAGTCATATCCTATGAAAATTTGTTCAAAAATCGAACTTTTGAGACATTTTTAAAAACTGCAAAAACACTGTTGGATTTTTATAAAATCTTACATGCTTTGTCATGATGTGAAAAATTTATGGTACTATCCTAAGAAGTGTAGGATCATACAAAAAACATTTCAAAATAATTTATCTTCATTTGCTATCTTTAAAAACTCAAAAATAGAATGAACATAATTGGGACAATAACCTTGTTAGAATTTTATAGATTTTCTCGACTTTGATAATGATCCAAAAATTTTATGAGACCTTAATAATTGCCTCGTTACCATTCTATAAAATTTTAAAAAAATTAAACTTTTTTTTAGCTCAATCAAATCTATGTATGCATTGAACTTCATTTGTTATATTTCAAAAATCAAAAACAGAAAGAACATGAATGGTACAGTGCACTTGTAATAATTTTATAAATTCACTGG
Organism: Otatea glauca; assembly: GCA_036346275.1. Classification (NCBI taxonomy): domain Eukaryota; kingdom Viridiplantae; phylum Streptophyta; class Magnoliopsida; order Poales; family Poaceae; genus Otatea; species Otatea glauca. The sequence goes on along the minus strand of CM070728.1, from coordinate 48,983,674 downwards.
GGTGTGATCATAATTCAAAAATTTTATGAGATCTTAAAATTTTCCTTAGAACCCTTCTGAAACATTTTCAAAAAATTTAGACCTTTTTTTATTGCTAAAGCAAATCTATGTATTGATCATCAGGCTTTTATCAGGACGTAGCACTATCAGAATTTTTGGAACTTCTTGAAGATTTTATAAAAATATTAATGATACATCAGGACCATCCAAAAAAATTTCAAAATTTTCTAACATGGTTTGTACCATTTTTCATTTGGTTGAAGTTTGATGGTAAGGCTTTTATCATGACAGTAGCACAGTCCAAATTTTTTCAAATACATGAAGCTTGATAATCATCTAAAAATTTTATGAGAATATTATTTATATATCTTAACCACGAAAAAAATTTCAAAATTTTCTAACGTGTTTTTTTTTCATTTTTCATTCGGTTCAAACTTGTCGGTCAGTGTTTTATCAGGACAGTAGCAATGTTTGAATGTTTAAAAATTAATCATATTTTATAATCATCTAAAATTTTTATGGAAACATCATTAATGTGTCAAGAACCTACACAAAAAATTTAAAAAAATTCGATATCGTTTGAGCCATTTTTTGCTCGGTGCAATTTTGCCGAGATCTCGGTAAAACCAGCCAAAATTTCGGTTTTCTCTGTAGAAAAAAATCCGGATTTGAATTTTTGTTCTTGTATTTTTTTCCCGGATTTTTCCAAAATTTCTAAATCTCGCTGAGATTTCGTTCTCCAGTCATGGATGAGATTTGGAGCGAAAACGATATTTCAATCCTTGGTAGTAGCACATTCACGACCAATGTTACCACACTATCCTCATAACGATGTTTAGCTTTTGATCATGCTTAATTCATTAGTTTAATTAGACAGATTCAGTCATGGGATAATTTTAGCGTAACCAATCTTGTGTGAAGTTTATTGGTTATGCTGTTATTAAGTAAGGTGGTGGCATTTGGCTATGTCTTGATAATTAAAACTTGTGGTTTATGTTTTTGTCATGAGAAAAACAAGTTTAAATTTGGTGTTATTACCTTTTACCGTCTATCCTTATGACTATCCTTTAGTTGGTGTTTAGTGATTAATTAGAAAGCTTATGTTGTTGCTGAAATTTATTGTAGTGTTTTCCTATTTATTGGTTAGAAATGCTTATGGTAGTAACATTCAGGGCACATGGAGTGCTAGGGTGTTAAAACATATTGGCTACTGAAATGATATTAGATTTGGAGGAAGGCTTGTGTGTGGATAAAATAGAAGTGGAAGAGGAGTAGGATGAGGAAAAGGAAGACCCCGAAGAGGTCAAGATAGAGCTTGAAGACTCGAAGCCTGAAGTGTGGGATGTGCTTGTGCATTTTGAGGTTCGTGTTCCTGATCATCAAGATCGCTTCATGCCGATGCTAGCACACCCACCATCATATGCCCCAATGGAGCCTCAACCTGGGTGGCTTGACGAGTGAAGGTGTTTTTGTTTAGTCAGTTGAGACTCTTGTTTTTGAGTCGCATCTGTTTTAGTTAGGAAGTGTCGCCTTTAGGTCATAAGGTCAATCAACTATCTTATAATTAATAATTAAAGTATTTTATTATGTTTTCGATGTGTATGATTGTGATATTCAACTGTGTTGCCACTATGTGAACTAGCGTAATCCTGAACTAGTGCAGTATACATAAAGGGTTCGGATTTGCATATTTGGGTCCGAACAACTAGAAACCATAGGCACAACGCTCATAAGATTTGGACTATTCTTTGCGAGATTCACAAAGTCACATCTAATGTGTGAGAGTCTAAGATGTTTGTTCTCAAGGACCAACCAACTCTTTCAAAATGCTACCTCATGAAAAGGCGAACGATATGTTCTCTTGAATGAATAGCATTGTGAATGAGTTGAAGGGTGTCGGGTTAACATTAACTAACCTTGAGATTGTAAGGAAAATGCTTAGGGTTCTGCCCAAGGAGTACAAGACACTCATGGTGCTTCTCACAAATGGAGACTTGAATGAGTTGACACCAACTTCACTCTTGGGGAAGCTCACCACATATGAGCTCTTCTTGGAGGAATATAGAGATGTTCCAAGCACTAATAAGAACATTGCTCTCAATGCCAAGGGTTAATATAGCGACCATGAAGATGATGATGACTTGACCTTGCTCATTAAGAAGACAAGGCACCACCTCAAGAAGATGAACACCAATTATGACAATTATGGCAAGATGAGAAGATCATCTTCAAGCTACTCCAACAAAAAGGAAAAAACCCTTTGCTGGCACCACATGCTATGAGTGCAATGAGAAGGTTCACATTCCCTCAAGATGTGAGAACATGAAAAAGAAGGTGAAGGCCAACTTCAAAGGAAAGAAGAAGCAAGATAAGAAGATCAAGTTCAAGAAGCTCAACCATGATGGGAAGGAGGAATCCTTGTCGGGACCAGAATATGCAAATCAGAACCCTCTATGTACATTGCACTAATCCAGGATCACGCTAGTACACACAGTGATAACACAGATGTAATATCATAACCATACACAACGAAAACATAATAAAAGGCTATATTTATTAGATAAAAGATAGTTGAATGACTTTATGGTCAAATTTACATTTATTAGGCCTCACAGAGCTTTAACTCCAAGAAAATAGCAGCGGAACGGAAAACCTTAGTAGATAACTCATCATCATTGTAACACACCAGCACAACACATGCCCATAATGTCACCAAAACAATCACAAATATTAACAAAAACTCCAACTACACAAAAAATTCAGCAAGCATCCTAATTTAAAATCTCACAACTAGCAAGCCATGACCACAAACATGGGCATAAATACAAAAGCAACCACATAACATTAATCACATGCATAATAACAACTAGAAAAGCATTCTAGCAAATAATTTTAGCAACAATAACATCGCATAACTAGCTCAACAAGTAACACAATTCCACTTATGACCAAGAGAGTATTTAATCAACAAGATCAAATAGAACACATCCACAAGAAAAACAAGGATCCATGATTGAACAACTAAATTATTCTCTATGGTGAAATTGCTCCAAAGCTGTTTATTATGAATGGCATGAATGTGTGACGTGGTGAAGCTATATCCCATCCCTTCATGATGTCCTCAAAGTACCTAAAACATTAAATAAGCAAGCATGAGTCCAAAAACTCAGGAAAGTATATCATACAAGGATAAAAGACGATAAGTTATTCAAAAGCATCATACCACATTTAAACACATTGTTAATCTCATATGCAATGCACCATGTTTCCATGCTCAAAAATGCACTATTCATAGCCTATACTGGTATAGCTTGAGTGCCCACCTGTCGGTGTCACACCCTTTCTTTCCCTTCCATCCCAGTGGGGGCCTACAAGTAGGTCTCACTCCCATCCATCCCCGTGGATGGAACTACTTGGTAGGTCTTTCAACAGAGCACTCCAGATTAATTATATGTCCACATATGACTTTCTCACCGACCTGGCTCGAATTCTTTTCATGACATGAATGCAAATGATGCAATATAATAACTCAAATTTTTTTACATTTGCCATGTATCATCTTCACAAGTAAGGAGCACAAGTAATACCAACAATTGCACTATCTCATATAAATCATAAAGATATCAAATTTAACAATAAACACCACATCTCATTTCGAGCCATATTCAAATGTACGATATACTTACCTCTTTACCACGCGAAGAGGAGGGGCGTGAGCTTGAGGCCACACCCGGAGTCACACCACCTACAGCAAACACACCTCCTCAAAAATATGCCACAATAGTACATACACCAAAAATAACAATAACGCAACTACGCACCATCCCCAGGATAAACTATCACTATTGGCAATCAATTAACCCTTTGCTGTCCTAACAGTCGGAATACCATAAATTTCATTCCAAGAACCCGAAACAAGGAACCCACTAACTTTATAAAAACTACACAAGAATACCAACAATATTCTAGTTACCCATCATTTTTAATCACAAAATTAAATCCCTCGAATTCAACCCAGAAAACCGATCTGTCGATAGACTGGACAGCAGATGTCACAATTTTGTAACTATTTTTATACAACTCCAAATTAAGCAAACGATGGTATTTTTAATTCTACAGGAAATTTCCTAGCTATATATAGTTATTGAAATATTTTAATTAGGCCTCTAATTAGCCCTAATTTGCTAATTACCGCGACTACTGCTAACAGGCACAGATTAAGGACAGCAATGCTTCAAAAGGCCATAACTTTTAAACCACTTAACCAAAATGAATGTTCTTGGTCTCTAATTAAACTTAAAACAATGATCTACAACTTTCACAACAGCCAACGCTTCTAAAAATGAATATAACTATTTTGAAATACAGATCTAAAATCACAACCAGTACTGCACGAGACCAGAACTACCTCAGACCTAAACTTTCCCCAATCAAATTTCGTATAAAAAATAAAACAAAAAACCGTAGAGAGGTAAAACCAGATTATAGCCACCAAAACCCACCCCACCTAGTAAAACAAGTATACCTTCCCGAAGACCCGCGAGATCAACTCCGAGATGCAAACACTCCCTGCAAATTGTGCGATCTACAATCCCCCTTGCCCGCCGATCCACCAGGGCAGCAACGGAGTTTAACCGGGAGAAAGGGCATGGCTAGAGCGCTAGGGAAGAGCCAGGGCCAGCCACGACTAGCCAGGAAGGAGAGCTCCTAAGGGAGAGGAGGAGGAATATCTAGGGAGGAGAAGGCAGGGGCGATTGGGAGACATGAGGCGCAGGAGGGGCTAAGCGCATGGGGGAGGGGTGCGGCTGCTGTTGGGGAGAGGTGGAAGGGGTGGCTTTGGGTTTTACTAAGGATCTCCCCTCCCTCCCCCACATGGGCCAAAAACCAAACTCAGGCGGCCCATAAACAGCCCACAAAACCCCAAATTTTAGCACAAGATAGCAAAAACCATTTAGAATATTACAATCATGCCACATGCATCTCACAAAGTTCTATTCCATGTAACTCGCCTCCTCACGGAATTCATCCTCCATAGCAAGTGTAGACAAATCTTCAACTGATGGATTTGTTTTGGCAAAGGTAAGTACATAAAGCACTCAACAAGTTGCGCACAGAATGCAAATCTATTATAACTATATGCAAGGCTTATTCCAAAAGAATGGTTGATATGGCTATTTTGCATTAAAGTAGCATTTTCAATTGAATACAAGTAAATAGATTAAAACAAAGGGTAAGACAAATACCAGTAATAATAACTTTCCCAAGACAAACTAACACATAGCCTAAAAAAATTTTATCACTTCCATCAGCATGTAGCCTCCCTTCTTAAGTTTTATTTTATAAAATCTAACCCTTGTGTGAAATTCTTGAGCATTGTCCATAACCGAGGGCATAGCTATTCAAATAAGTTGTACACTGTAAGGACCCGAATCCACTGATTCGAACCCACTGTGTTTACCGCACTAGTCCCAGGATCAACGCTAGTGCACACAGCTCAACATTGGTACATATCACATCATACTCAACGATAATAGAATAATAGTTCATTCATTGATATATCTAAAGGTATGATCTTATGACCAACTTACATTATTAAGCCACGCAGGGCAAGACTGAGAATATAAACAAATAATTAAGCAGCGGAAAGTAAAACTGTAGATAGCTCATCAGTTCACCACAGGCAACCGACAAGGTTCGGACCCTAATGACTCGTGTCTTCCTGGACTTCCTCTTCCAACACAGGTGTAGATTCTTCAACTGTTGATTATTGTTGTTTGGCAAGGGTGAGTACTTAAAGCACTCAACAAGTTGTGCACAGAATGCAATTCTATGTATCTATATGTAAGGCTTATTCCAATGGATAGGCTATCATGGCTATTTTGCAATAAGCAGCATTTATGAACAAATACAGTAAATAGATTGTAAAGAATGTAAAACAAATAGCAATAGTAAATAACTTCAGTATTTCTTAAGTAAACCAAGTTTCCAATCCTAAGTCAAATTCCATCTTCCATATGGCAATCCGCCATCCAAACCAAGTTGTCCAATTAATTAAACTAACCCTTAACTGTAATTCCCGAGCATTGCTCAATACCGCGAGCACGGCTATCCGAATAGTTTCACACTCTGTAGAGGTTATGCACTTTACCCACGTGATACAACCAAACACCACCAAGGCGAGTGATTATAACAGACCCTTTACAATGCTCTGGCTTAACCCGATACTACCCGCTAAGGTTTCAACACTGGTGGGACTGGTTACCACATCCAGGGCCTCCCTCTTGCGCCATGTTAATAACTCCATAACTCGGGAACTCACACCGTCCACGATAGTACCCAAATTAAGACATTGCAAATTACTCAGCTAGGCTGGCCCATACCAGACATGTGGTTGCATGATTAACTCAGGTCAAAGGCTTGCAAGGTTAAGTCCTTAGTGTGATCAAGGCAAGACATCCACATACCCTCTGCCCATCGGGCCCACCTTGGCATCCTCGCCCCTTGTCACTTGCCCCAATCTAAATTATTATCACCCAGTTGATTACCAAGCACCACGTGCCATCAACAATTCAACATCGTTGCGTGACATGACTCGCCACAACAACTCAATCTCATCGTGTGATCCCACATGACACACAAGTTCATAACATTGTTCCATATTCCATTAAGCAAGATTAATTATCACTGATTCTGACACATGTGATGACGTGGCATGACTAAGCAACTAATACGGTCTAAAGCTCCAATGTTGATTATAATTATTAACCAACTATATTAAACCAATCTAGGGTGACAACGGATCATGGCATACAACGACAAGGTAGGGTATAGATCAATCTGGTATATTAGCTAAGCCCAATTTAAATTGAAACAGATGTATACTTGAAATATATGCAATAGTGTAAATCAAACATAGCAATTTTATAAACATGGGTTCAACATGATCAAAGCACAACTTGCCTTGGAATAGGTCCTGATCTTGATCTGAAGCTTGCTCTTGAGTTGCTTGATCTTCCTCCGAAGGGTCGCACAATTCAACGTCTACGCTGCATCAAGAAGAAAAGCAAATAAATACCAAAATAGAGAGCAATTGAACTCCAAAAATCAAATAAAATTCACCATTAAATAGATCTCAATTTTACAAATTTTTAGAAACTGGAATCACTCAAATCCGAGTTACGATGCAAAAGATATAGCCTTTTGAAGTTTGAAATAAATACTGAAATTAGAAAATCAGAAATTTGGAATTAACAGATTTATTTTTAATTCGAAAACCGACTTATGACGTAAGCATGACGTCACGCTGGCATCAGCGTTGGACTGAGCCAATCAGACGCTGCCACGCATCCCGGTCCATGGACTCGGTCCACGGGACCGCCCTTGGTCCACCGCAGACGCGGTCCACGGCGCCTCCATCGAGCCCGACATGCGGCGATGCTTGATTGGTCTAACCCGGCGCAAAGATCCACCGCATGCATTGCATCTAACGGCGCAGATCTTCAACTTACGTGGCTAAATCGATCATTGTCGGGACCCGAATTTGCAAATCCGAACCCTCTGTGTATACCGCACTAGTCCAGATCACGCTTAGTGCACACAGCTCAACATAGATGCTATCATAGTCACACACAAATAAATATAGCATAAACTTCATTAATTAATAATAACTGTTGTCTTACATGAATAATGCCTCATGGGCTTAAAAAGAGTATCAATGAGAAGCAATGAAATAGAATAAACGCAGTGGCGCTCCATTCGCCACGAGCAACCGACGAGGCTCGGACCCTAAGCATTCGTGATCCAAGTAATCCTCCTCCATGAATGGTATAGATTCCTCTTCTTCGAAGTTGTTGTTGTTGGGGTGAGTACATAAAGCACTCAACAAGTTGTGCACAACAATGCAAGTCTAATATTCTATATGCTTGGCTTAATCCAAAGGAATGGCTAGTAAGGGTATTTTGCAATAAAGCAAAGATTTAACAAGAATACAATAAATAGATTGGAAAGCGAAGAAACAAATACAAGAATTAATAAATTCAAGATTTCAAATACACCAAGTTTCCAATCCTAAATTAATTTTCCACTTTCCATGGCACCTTGCCATCCCAACAAGTTTTTGTTTAACAAAAGTCTAACCCTTAATCTGTAATTCCGAGCATTGCCCAATACCGTGAGCACGGCTATTCGAATAGATTGTACACTCGCAGAGGTTATGCACTTTACCCACACGATACAACCAAACACCACCAAGGCGAGTGATCATAACAAAGCCTTTACAATGCTACACCTAGACCCAAGATCGCTCGCTAAGGTTTCAACATCAAGGGTTAAACCACCACAACAGGCCCCTCTTGCGCCATGTGAGTTAAACCGTAACCGGGACTCACTATTCACCACGACAAGATCAAATCTAGGTTTCACAAATTATTCACTAGGTGTCCCATTCCGCATATGTGGTTGCAAGAGAGACTCAGTCAAAGGCTTGCAAGGTTAAGTCCTTAAAGTGATTAAGGCAAGACTTCCACATACCCCGCCAAACTCGCCCACCTTGGCACACCGCCCTTGCCACTTGCCTCAATCTAAAATCATTACCACCCCAGCTTGATTACCAAGCACCACATGCCATCAACATTTCAATCCCGATGTGTGACCTCCTCGCCACGACAACTTGATATCATTGTGTGACAACACATGACACACCAATTCATAAACATTGTTTCATATTCCATTAGTCAAGATTAAGTATCGACATTCGGACACATGTGATGACGTGGCATGGCTAAGCAATCTATGACGATCTAACTAGCCCATGTTGATTATCAACTATAATTCCACATCCTAGGGTGACAAATAGATCATGGCATATAATTGACAAGGTATGGTTTAATTCAAATAGGCATATTATCTAATTCCCAGATTAATTGAAATCATTTATACACATAAAATATCATGCATAAAGTTTAAAAGACAAAATAGCGATTTGGTGAAAATTAGGTGCAACATGATCAAAGCACAACTTGCCTTGGAGTAGGTGCTGGTCTTGATCTGAGTTTGGGCCTTGAGCGACGAATCTTCCTCCGGATCACCGAAGCGGCTCAACGCCTACGCTAAACGATGCCAAAATAGCAAATAAACACCAAACCAGAGAGCAAACAAACTCCAAAAATAAAAAAATTCACCAATAAATAGATATGGATTTTACAATTTTTAGAAATTTGAATCACTCAAACCGAGTTAAAATGCAAAAGATATAGCCTTTGAAGTTTGAATAACATCAAAATACAGAAAATAGAATTTCGATTTTTCTAAATTATTTTTCTATTGAAAAGATCTTTATTGCGCAACGCCGACGCCAGCCCCGACTCGGACCAATCAGTGCCGACCGTCGCTCGTCCATGGACTCGGTCCACGGAATCGCCTCGTCCACCGTGGACGCGCCCACGGCCGCGCACCACGCGCCCGACACGCCGCGCAAGATCGATTGGTCTGCGACGCCGCCCGTGCCGATGCTCGACACGCGGCGCGATCGCGCGACGATCCGACGGCCACCGATCTACCCCTACGTGGCTCAATCCCGATCGCCTATTCGGATCTAATGGTTAGAAATTTACCCGAGCGAAACACCGATGAAGAAGCGACGTGGCTTGATCCGACGGTTGGCGAAGATCCAACGGATGCGTGGCTTCGAGACACGGGCGGGCTTGCACCGAGCGGAGGAAGACGACCACCGAACGGCGCTTCGACGCGACTCGCGAGAAGAAGGGCGACTCGACGCGACACGACGCGAGGAACTCTGATTTGGAACCGATTCGGCGGAGGATGCTCGACGGCGGAATGGCGCAAAAACTCGCGCGGCACCGCAAAGAACTACGGCGAGCTCTCGAGCGATGATGGCAAATAAACAGCGAAGAGGCTAGAGCTACTAGTCGCGCAGGGAACGAGGAACATCGGAGTGCGGCCGCGGCTTTATAGCCTCGGCATGCGCGCACAGGAAGGAAACCCTAAATCACGTGGCGGCGACAAGAAGCGGCGGCGGATTCGAAACCGAATCGAGACGACGATCGAGACCGTCCGATCCAAGATGAGCGCCAAGATTAGATCCGGCGATACGATCCGATCCGCTCTTTCCAAATCCAACGGACGAGATCTAAACTTACCAAAACAACGCGAAGCGATCCCGACCACTTGATCTCGATCCAACGGCTCGCAAAGACTAGGGTTTCGCGAACGGAGGCGACCATCCGATCTTCATCCAACGGTCACACGCGGGCGGCGGGTGGCAGTCGACGGGGGCCGACAAAGAATGGGTCACAAGACGCACAAAGGTCGGGCTTGGCCCAAGATCGCTCACTCGATTTTCAAAAGCTTTTGATTTAAAATAATTCCCTAAATTAGATTAATCTATTTTAAGTAATAAAATATCGTGAAAAATCCTAAAATTCTCATAAATACTTTGAGACATTACGAGCTCAAATAAAATATTTTTGGTAAAACTTTATATTAACTTTATCTATATATATTTAGTTTTCACCAAAGGTTCAATATACTTAATTAAAATAAATTTAGATAATTTCGAAAAATCCAATAAATTCGTAAAATCACAAAAATGCACGTGAGCGAAATTATAAGCCAAATTTTGGGATGTTACAAACCTCCCCTTAATGTAATCTCGATTTTAGATTCAAGGTCGACTAGGAATAGGTTTGAAATTCCATCTTCGAGTCCTCTTCACGCTCCCAAAGTTGCCTCATTCTCGTAATGGTTGCTCCATCAACTCGCAAAAACGAATCGACTTGTTCTCGGTTCTCTGCGGTCCATGACATCCAAAATTTTCATTGATGTTCTTTGTAGGTCAAATCCTTACGCAACTCAATCTCTTCCATAGGTGTCTACTCACTGGCACCAAGACACTTCTTGAGTTGTGACACATGGAACACATCATGCACGCCGACAAGAATCGGCAATTCCAAGCGATAAGCAACCTCCTCGACGGCTCAAAATTTTGAACGGTCCAACATATCTTGGGGCGAGCTTTCCTTTAGCGTGGAACCTTTAACTCCTTTCGGAGGGTAACCCTAAGATGCACGAAATCATCGGGCTCAAACTTATATCACGACGCCGATTATCGCCAGAACTCTTTTGCCTTGATCGCGCGATTTTCAACCTCTCTCTTATCATAGCAACTTGCTCTTGACTTCCTTGAGAATATCAGGCCAAATATCATACGCTCTCTGTCTCATTCCAATTTAGCGGGTACGACAGCACGACCATATAAAGCTTCAAATGGCGACATCGCAAACTAGCTCGTGATTGTTGTTATAATCGAACTCGCATATGGCAAACATTTATCCCATGATGTAGTGTAGGCTAAAGCACAAGCTCTTAACATATCTTCCAAAATCTGATTTACTCTTTTCGTCTCGACCATCGGTTCGAGGATGATATGTTGTGCTAAAGTTCAAACGCGCTCCCATGGCTTCATGCAATTTATCCCAAAATCTCGAGGTGAACCGAGTACCTGTTCGACACTATTTTCTTTGGTACACCATGCAAACACACGATTTCGCAATGTATAGTTACGCTAACGGTCTCCGAGTAAGTTGTCTTGGTGGAATGAAGTGAGCAACTTTGGTCAATCGATCCACAATGACCCATATAGAATCATACCCATTTTGAGTTCTTGGTAATCCGTGATGAAATCCATACCGATTTCTTCCCACTTCCATTTCGGGACTTTTAGCGTTGTTGCAAACTCGCTGGTCTCGATGTATTGCCTTAACTCTCGCATACATCGCACAAGACAACGTGCTCGCGACTTCACGCTTCATATTCGCCACCAAAACCTCTCCTTTAAGTCCCGTACATCTTAGCGCTCTGGATGAATTGAATACTTGGAATCATGAGCCTCTTCCAAAATCAACTGCTTAAGTTCTAGTCTGTTTGGCACACAAATGCGACCCTTGAACCACATGGTACCTTGGTCGTCCACCAGAAAGTCCTTTGCTAATCCTTCATCCTTTTAGCCTTGATTCGTTGACTTTCTCATCATCTTTTGTCCTTCCCGAATTTGATCTTCGAGCATTGGCTTCACTTCCAAAGCAGCTAGGAATCCTTCCAAACTACTTCCAATTTTAAATTTTGCAATTCTCGCACGATTCGATCGTCCTTCCGCACCATCATATTCGCCACGTAGCTCTTGCGACTTAAGGCATCACCTACTACATTTGCTTTTCCGGATGGTAATGAATTCCCATGTTATAATCCTTGATTAATTCCAACCATCTCCTTTGCCTCATATTGAGATCGATTGAGTGAAAATATATTTCAAACTCTTATGGTCCGTATATATCTCACATCTATTTCCAATGAGATAATGACGCCACAATTTCAAGGCATGCACCACGGCAACCAATTCCAAGTCATGCGAGGATAATTTCCTTCGTGCGGTCTTAATCGCTTTGACGATATGCGACCACTTTACCCTCTTGCATCAATACGCATCCAAGACCCCGTCTTGACGCATCACAAGATATATCGAAGTTGTTACAACATTAGGCAAAACCAACACTGGGCTGTTGTTAAACGCTTTAATTCCTCAAAACTCTTATCACAATCAAGGCCCATGAAAATTTCTTTTCCTTTTTCAATAATCGAGTAAGAGGTCTCGCAATCGTCGAAAATCCTTCTATGAACCGCGATAATATCCCGCCATTCCCGTAAAACTTGGACTTGAGTGATGACTTTGGTTGCTCCTAATGCAACATCGCCTCCACTTTGCTTGGGTCGACAAAGAACTCCTTCGCGATCATGACATGACCGAGAAATTCCACCTTTTCCTTCCAAAAGTCGATTTATTGAATTTAGCATACACAAATGTTGCTCACGCACTTTTCCAACACTAGCCTCGGATGATTTGCGTGCTCGCTTCGGTCTTCGAATATACCAAAATATCATCTATGAACACAACAACAAACTTGTCCAAGTATTCCATGAAAATCTTATTCATCAAGTTCATGAAATATGCTGGCGCATTGGTCAATCCAAAAGACATGACCGTGAACTCATAATGTCCATATCTTGAAGAGAATGCGGTCTTTGGAACATCTCTCGCTCAATCTTTAGTTGATGATATCCGGAACGAAGGTCTATCTTGGAGAACACTCCAGCTCCTCTCAACTGGTCGAACAGATCATCAATCCTTGGCAACGGATACTTATTCTTAATCGTCACTTCATTAAGTGCACGGTAATCAATACACATTCTAAGGCTTGCATCCTTTTTCCTGACAAACAAAACTGGCGCTCCCCATGGCGCATTTAACTTGGTCTTATAAAACCTTTCTAATAACTCGTCGATCTGTTTCTTCATCTCCACCAACTCATCGGTAGGCATCCGATAAGGTCTTTTGCTATTGGTGCGGTTCCGGTGCTAACTCAATGACGAACTCGATGTCACGGTGCCGCGGCATTCCCTGCAGATCTTCCGAAATACGCCCGATATTCCACGACATCGCACGCCCTCTATGACGACGGTTCTCATGCTATTAACCATTAATTGACCCTTACGAACCGATGTCGCTCGAATTCCACCTTTTCTCCTCTAGGGCTCTCAATGGATACAACCCTTCACCACAATCCAAAACTGTCTTATGCTTGGTTAACGGTCCATTCCCAAAATGACATCTAAAACTTGGGCATCTAGAATAATCAAGTTCGCTAGAACTCTACCCCATTAATTATTAGCTTCACCCCAAACACCCAAGGTTAGATCTTAACTCGGATCCCGGGCTTGTACTAGCATCACACACTTAAGATTTTTCATGCTCAAACCATTTTCGGATGCAAAAGCTCGAGAGACAAAGGAATGCGAAGCTCTGAATCAAATAATCTTTATGGTATCGAGTTTACCAAAACTTACCCAAGACGACGCCCGATGCTTCCTCGGCTCCATCGGCGGTGATGTGGTTGACTCGCTCGAATAGTAGCTTGAGGCGTCACTCCGCTGTCCGGCTCCTCGATTCGCCCGTCATCGGTGCCTTAGCAGTGTCGTTCCAAGGTTGAAACGACCGGCGTGATTCCTCCTTTCGGGACATCTATTAGCATAATGCTGACACCATTGCAATCGTAGCACCTTCGGCGGTGGCCGCTGACTCCCCTTGAGCAATGTTACCTTGGGCGGCGTCGATAACCTTGTCCCGATGGTCGCGTGCGGTGTTGTTGGCTTGTTAACGACTTGTGGTTGGAACCTAGCAAACCGCTGCGGTGTCATCCTCATTCGCAGTGGTTAGGCGCCCACCAGGTTAGTCATCAAGCGCTTGCGATTTTCCCAAGCTCCTTGCGCTTATCCTCCGTAATCAAAGCCTTGTTTACCAATTCTTGAAAATCGGAAAAGTGTGGGTAATCGGTCCCACTTGCGCCCCGAGTTTAATCCTTCATGAATCGGATCGCTTAGCCTTGTCCGTCGCTACGCCCTCGAAGCATAGCGAGCTAATCTGCGTGAATTTGTTTAAGTAATCGCCACCGTTGGCTTCCTTGCTTAAGCGCTCGAACTCTTCCTTTTCAGTCCATCATCCCTTCCGTACATGGTATGGCGAAGGCCGTTGCAAACTCTTCCCATGTGATTTCCATGGGTGCTTCATGAGCAAACACAATAGTTCTCCCACCATTCTCGCAAATTTTCCTCTAGCCGATGGGATGCGTAAAGAACCTTCTCATGGCCTTCACATTGAGTGATGTACAATTTCCTCTCAATGGTTCTCACCAATCATCCGCTTCCAAGGGATTGACATTTCGAGAATGTTGGTGGTCGGGTCCTCATGAAGTCCGACAACTTGGAGTAAGGACGAGGCCCGCCATTGTTGTTCGGAAAATGGGTTGTTGATCGCAGCCATATTGGTCATCTCTTTGCATCATAGTCCGCATCAACCGAGTTTGCGCAATGAGAAAAGCTCCAAGTTCTCGCATATCCATGGCGGTGCTTGCCGCGTGGTGCTCCTTCATTGGGATTGTTGCTGAGCGCAGACCACTTCTCAAGCCCCATTGTTGTCGCGAGTGTTCACCATCCGCTTGATTGCTTCTTGGGTTAGGAAAGATAGATGTAGCATAGATAAGATGCAAGAATTTCTAAGGCGGAAACAGGTTAAACCCAACTTAAATAATCTTTATTATTATTACTTGGTATGGTTGCTTACAATGCCTAAGGGCTTTGCAACACATAACGCACACTCAAAGAAACAATTAAGAACCAAACTAAACATGCAACCTTAACGCCTACTAAAAGGTAAAGGCTAACATAAGAATGCGACTCAACACTCGAGTCTCAACACAACTCTAAGACCAACTTCACTCATCCAACCACCCGGGTGAGATCGATCCGTGCATACACCGGTGGGTGGGCCGGCATGGGTGCGAACCTATCCTGGTGACCCTCTGCATTGGCTCCTCGGGCTCCCACTCACGCTCTTAGGGTCTTCTTCTTCCTCCTCGGCGACCTCATCCGGCTCTGGACGACTGGTCCGCTAGCTCCTCGGCCACCGCAAGGCTTCCTCCGGCTTCGCCGATGACTCGGCCGCGGCGCCACGGGTCTTTGAAGCTCTCGCCCGCCACTCTCGGCGCCACACGCTGTCTCCGGCTCTGCGGCGTCCCTCAGTGATCCTCCGGGCGGTGGCGAACTCAAGAAGGTGTCTGCAGAGCACACTCTCCCTCCACGATCCGCCGACGCCGCACGCCGCCTTGTCGGGTGAAGTCGAAACACGGTGTCGCTGGCTCGAGGCGAGTCGTGGCGCATCCGTCGTGAGAGCAAGTCTAGCGACCTCCGAACTCCGGCCTCGTAAGTGAACCTCCGGCGGTGATGTGGATCGGTGCGGTGGTCTCGCCGCACTCTCGAGCGAAGATGATCGGCTTGCGTAAGAACCCCGATGCACACCGCTGACGCCCAGATTGCTTCCTCGGTAGAGCGGACGATCAAAGCCTCCAATCACTTGAAGAACTCTCACACGCTCCATGGCATAGCCACCTGTCTTGACTCAAGGATCGAAGATCGGCATCTATTCAAAACAAAATTTTGAATAAGATCTCCACTCAAACGGCAACAGCGAAAAGAAGGTAATTTAGCAAGGATGAGAGTAGAAGGATGAGATAAGCCAAAAGTTTCATATTAGTCAATTTTACCGTTTTCTTTAGAAAATAATTTTGGACAATCCTAAGAGATACCAACTACCTAGGCCAAGACCTATAGTCAAGATGGCTCGATACCACCTCTGTCGGGACCCGAATTTGCAAATCCGACCCTCTGTGTACCGCACTAGTCCAGATCACGCTAGTGCACACATGCTCAACATAGATGCTATCATAGTCACACACAATAAATATAGCATAAACTTCATTAATTAATAATAACTATTGTCTTACATGAATAATGCCTCACAGTGGCTTAAAAAGAGTATCAATGAGAAGCAATGAAATAGAATAAACGCAGTGGCGCTCCGATTCGCCACGAGCAACCGACGAGGCTCGGACCTAAGCATTCGTGATCCAAGTAATCCTCCTCCATGAATGGTATAGATTCCTCTTCTTCGAAGTTGTTGTTGTTGGGGTGAGTACATAAAGCACTCAACAAGTTGTGCACAACAATGCAAGTCTAATATTCTATATGCTTGGCTTAATCCAAAGGAATGGCTAGTAAGGGTATTTTGCAATAAAGCAAAGATTTAACAAGAATACAATAAATAGATTGGAAAGCAAGAAACAAATACGAGAATTAATAAATTCAAGATTTCAAATACACCAAGTTTCCAATCCTAAATTAATTTTCCACTTTCCATGGCACCTTGCCATCCCAACAAGTTTTTGTTTAACAAAAGTCTAACCCTTAACTGTAATTCCCGAGCATTGCCCAATACCGTGAGCACGGCTATTCGAATAGATTGTACACTCTGCAGAGGTTATGCACTTTACCCACACGATACAACCAAACACCACCAAGGCGAGTGATCATAACAAAGCCTTTACAATGCTACACCTAGACCCAAGATCGCCGCTAAGGTTTCAACATCAAGGGTTAAACCACCACAACAGGCCCCCTCTTGCGCCATGTGAGTTAAACCGTAACCGGGACTCACTATTCACCACGACAAGATCAAATCTAGGTTTCACAAATTATTCAGCTAGGTCTGTCCCATTCCGCACATGTGGTTGCAAGAGAGACTCAGTCAAAGGCTTGCAAGGTTAAGTCCTTAAAGTGATTAAGGCAAGACTTCCACATACCCCCGCCAAACTGGCCCACCTTGGCACACCGCCTTGCCACTTGCCTCAATCTAAAATCATTACCACCCGGTTGATTACCAAGCACCACATGCCATCAACATTTCAATCCCGATGTGTGACCTCCTCGCCACGACAACTTGATATCATTGTGTGACAACACATGACACACCAATTCATAAACATTGTTCCATATTCCATTAGTCAAGATTAAGTATCGACATTCGGACACATGTGATGACGTGGCATGGCTAAGCAATCTATGACGATCTAACTAGCCCATGTTGATTATCAACTATAATTCCACATCCTAGGGTGACAAATAGATCATGGCATATAATTGACAAGGTATGGTTTAATTCAAATAGGCATATTATCTAATTCCCAGATTAATTGAAATCATTTATACACATAAAATATCATGCATAAAGTTTAAAAGACAAAATAGCGATTTGGTGAAAATTAGGTGCAACATGATCAAAGCACAACTTGCCTTGGAGTAGGTGCTGGTCTTGATCTGAGTTTGGGTCTTGAGCGACGAATCTTCCTCCGGATCACCGAAAGCGGTTCAACGCCTACGCTAAACGATGCCAAAATAGCAAATAAACACCAAACCAGAGAGAAAACAAACTCCAAAAATAAAAAAAATTCACCAATAAATAGATATTGATTTTACAATTTTTAGAAATTTGAATCACTCAAACCGAGTTAAAATGCAAAAGATATAGCCTTTTGAAGTTTGAATAAATCAAAATACAGAAAATAGAATTTCGATTTTTCTAAATTATTTTTCTATTGAAAAGATCTTTATTGCGCAACGCCGACGCCAGCCCGACTCGGACCAATCAGGCCGACCGTCGCTGGTCCATGGACTCGGTCCACGGAACCGCCTCGTCCACCGTGGACGCGCCCACGGCGCCTCGCACCACGCTACCGACACGCGGCAAGATCGATTGGTCGCGCGACGCCGTGCCGATGCTCGACACGCGCGCGCGCATCGCGCGACGATCCGACGGCCACCGATCTACCCCTACGTGGCTCAATCCCGATCGCCTATTCGGATCTAATGGTTAGAAATTTACCCGAGCGAAACATCGATGAAGAAGCGACGTGGCTTGATCCGACGGTTGGCGAAGATCCAACGGATGCGCTGTGGCTCGAGACACGGCGGCGGGCTTGCACCGAGCGAGGAAGACGACCACCGAACGGCGCTTCGACGCGACTCCGCGAGAAGAAGGGCGACTCGACGCGACACGACGCGAGGAACTCGGATCCGAACCGATTGGCGGGAGGATGCTCGACGGCGGCGGAATGGCGCAAAAACTCGCGGCGGACCGCAAAGAACTACGGCGAGCTCTCGAGCGATGATGGCGGCGAAAACAAAGCGAAGAGGCTAGAGCTACTAGCTGCGCAAGGAACGAGGAACATCGAGTGCGGGCTGCGGCTTTTATAGCCTCGGCATGCGCACAGGAAGGAAACCCTAAATCACGCGGCGGCGACAAGAAGCGGCGGCGATTCGAAACCGAATCGAGACGACGATCGAGACCGTCCGATCCAAGATGAGCGCCAAGATTAGATCCGGCGATACGATCCGATCCGCTCTTTCCAAATCCAACGGACGAGATCTAAACTTACCAAAACAACGCTGGTTTATCCCGACCACTTGATCTCGATCCAACGGCTCGCGCAAAGACTAGGGT
The DNA here is from genome assembly GCA_036346275.1 of Otatea glauca. Taxonomy (NCBI): domain Eukaryota; kingdom Viridiplantae; phylum Streptophyta; class Magnoliopsida; order Poales; family Poaceae; genus Otatea; species Otatea glauca. The sequence continues at coordinate 48,964,713 of CM070728.1, read as the reverse complement.
TTCGCGAAAGGAGGCGACCATCCGATCTTCATCCAACGGTCACACGCGCGCGGCGCGGTTAGCCGACGACGAGCCGACAAAGAATGGGTCACAAGACGACAAGGTCGGGCTTGGCCCAAGATCTTATTCACTCGATTTTCAAAAGCTTTTGATTTAAAATAATTCCCGAAATTAGATTAATCTATTTTAAGTAATTAAAATATCGGAAAAATCCTTAAAATTCTCATAAATACTTTGAGACATTTCGAGCTCAAATAAAATATTTTTGGTAAAACTTTATATTAACTTTATCTATATATATTTAGTTTTCACCAAAGGTTCAATATACTTAATTAAAATAAATTTAGATAATTTTGGAAAAATCCAATAAATTGTAAAATCACAAAATGCACGTGAGTGAAATTATAAGCCAAATTTTGGGATGTTACAAACCTCCCCCTTAATGTAATCTCAACCCGAGATTCAAGGTCGACTAGGAATAGGTTTGGAAATTCCATCTTCAGTCCTCTTCACGCTCCAAAGTTGCCTCATTCTCGTAATGGTTGCTCCAATGAACTCGCAAAACGAATCGACTTGTTCACAGTTCTGCGGTCCATGACATCCAAAATTTTCATTGGATGTTCTTTGTAGGTCAAATCCTTACGCAACTCAATCTCTTCCATAGGTGTTCGCTTCTCACTGGCACCAAGACACTTCTTGAGTTGTGACACATGGAACACATCATGCACGCCGCCAAAGAATGCGGTAATTCCAATCGATAAGCAACCTCCTCGACGGCTCAAAATTTTGAACGGTCCAACATATCTTGGGGCGAGCTTTCCTTTAGCGTGGAACCTTTAACTCCTTTCGGAGGGTAACCTAAGATGCACGAAATCATCGGGCTCAAACTTAGATCACGACGCCGATTATCAGCAGAACTCTTTTGCCTTGATGCGCGATTTTCAACTCTCTCTTATCATAGCAACTTGCTCTTGACTTCCTTGAGAATATCGGGGCCAAATATCATACGTTCTCTGTCTCATTCCAATTTAGCGGGTACGACGGGCATGACCATATAAAGCTTCAAATGGCGACATCCGCAAACTAGCTCGGTGATTGTTGTTATAATCAACTCGCATATGGCAAACATTTATCCCATGATGTAGTGTAGGCTAAAGCACAAGCTCTTAACATATCTTCCAAAATCTGATTTACTCTTTCTGTCTGACCATCGAATCCGACGCGGCGCAAGACGGGGATCTCTGAACTGGCCTTCAAAGCAACGAACTCGGCTTGAACAGCGGCGTAAGAACACGAAACAAGCGGCGGCGCAAGCAACCAACTTCGGCGAGCTCCCAGAAGTTGGCACTCTGAGACACTTCTTAAGCTGCGACACATGGAATACGTCATGCACTCCTGCCAATGACTGAGGCAACTCTAACTGATACGCTACCTCTCCTCGACGGCTCAGAATCTTGAACGGACCGACATATCTTGGCGCGAGCTTCCCTTTAACGTGAAATCTTTTAACGCCCTTAAGAGGGGTAACCCTGAGATACACATGATCTTGTGGTTCAAAACTCAAATATCGACGACGGTTGTCTGCGTAACTCTTCTGTCTTGACTGTGCTATCTTCAACCTCTCTCTGATCATTGCAACTTGACTTTCTGTCTCTTCGAGAATATCTGGCCCAAAAACCAAACGTTCTCATGTTTCGTTCCAATTTAATGGAGTACGACAAGCACGTCCATACAACGCCTCAAATGGTGACATCTGCAGGCTAGCTTGATAACTATTATTGTAACTGAATTCTGCATATGGCAAACTTTTGTCCCAAGATGTAGCATAAGCTAAAGCACAAGCTCTCAACATATCCTCTAAAATCTGATTCACTCTTTCGGTCTGCCCATCTGTCTGCGGGTGATATGCTGTACTAAAATTCAGGCGGGTCCCCATTGCTTCGTGCAACTTATTCCAAAATCTCGAGGTAAATTGGGTACCTCTGTCCGACACAATCTTCTTGGGCACTCCATGCAAACATACAATCCTCGACATGTACAGCTCTGCTAAACGATCTCCGGAGTAAGTGGTCTTAACTGGGATAAAATGGGCGACCTTGGTTAGACGATCCACGATAACCCAAATGGAATCGTAACCTCTCTGAGTCTTAGGTAAACCGGTGATAAAATCCATTCCGATTTCCTCCCACTTCCATTCCGGAATTTTCAACGGCTGCAACAAACCAGCGGGTCTTTGATGCATAGCTTTTACCCTCTGACATACGTCGCATAAAGCAACATGCTCAGCTACTTCACGCTTCATGTTAGGCCACCAAAATCTCTCTTTCAAATCCAGGTACATCTTGGCACTTCCTGGATGAATTGAGTATTTTGAATCGTGAGCCTCCTCAAGAATCAATTGCTTTAGCTCCTTTTTATCCGGCACACAAATTCGGCCTTTGAAAAACATGGTTCCCTGCTCATCCAGAGTGAAATCTAAGGCTAGGCCTTCCTCCTTTTTAGCCTTGATCTTAGAAATCTTATCGTCATCTTGTTGACCTTCTCTAATCTGATCCTCCAGCGTTGGCTTCACTTCTAACGCAGCTACCATTCCTTGTGGAACGACGTCCAACCTTAGCTTCTGAAATTCCTTGCATAGTTCTGGTTGATCCTCCATTGTTAGCGTATTGGCGCTATGGCTCTTTCGACTCAGAGCATCTGCTACCACATTGGCCTTTTCGGGATGATAATGGATTCCCACGTTATAATCCTTAATTAGCTCAAGCCATCTTCGCTGTCTCATATTCAGATCTGCTTGAGTGAATATGTATTTCAGGCTCTTATGGTCTGTATATATCTCACATCTATTTCCTATGAGATAATGACGCCATATCTTTAAAGCATGCACTACGGCTGCTAACTCCAAATCATGCGTTGGGTAGTTCACTTCATGCGGTCTTAACTGTCTCGACGCATAAGCAACGACTTTGCCTTCTTGCATTAACACGCATCCCAAGCCTTGCTTCGAAGCATCGCGGTAAATGTCAAATCCCTTCTGTACATCTGGCAACACTAATACGGGGGCTGTTGTTAAACGCTTCTTTAGTTCCATGAAACTTGTCTCGCACTCTAGAGTCCATGCAAACTTCTTTTCTTTCTTTAACAACTGCGTAAGGGGTTTAGCAATTGTCGAGAATCCTTCTATGAACCGACGGTAATATCCCGCCATTCCCGTAAAACTACGGATCGGGTAATGACTTTGTTGCTCCCAATGTAACATCAAGCGCCCACTTTGCTCGGGTCAATCAAGCTACTCCTTTAGTAGTCATTACATGACCAAGAAATTCGACTTTTCCTTCCAAAATTCACACTTGCTAAACTTAGCATATAGTCGATGCTCTCGCACCTCTCTAAAACCATTACGAGATGTTCGCATGCTCTTCCTCCGTCTTCGAGTAAACCAAGATATCGCCTATGAAGACTACCACAAACTTATCCAAATATTCCATGAAAACCTTATTCATCATGTTCATGAAATATGCCGGGCATTAGTCAATCCAAATGACATATTTGTGAACTCATAATGTCCATATCGCGAGAAAACGCGGTCTTAGGTACATCCTCCGCTCGGATCTTTAAGCGGTGGTATCTCGAACGAAGATCTATCTTGAGAAAACTCAGCTCCTCTTAATCGATCAAATAAGTCATCGATCCCGGGCAACGGATACTTATTCTTGATCGTTACTTCATTCAAAGGCACGATGGTCGATGCACATTCTAAGACTTTCGTCCTTTTACGAACAAACAAAACCGGGCTCCCCATGGTGATGAACTAGGTCTAATGAAGCCTTTCTCTTGCGGTTCCTCAATCGCTTCTTCATTTCCACTAACTCGTCGGTAGGCATCCGATATGGTCTCTTTGATATCGGTGCTGTCCACAGTGCTAATTCAATAACAAACTCGATATCGCGATGCAGCGGCGGTCTGGCAAATCTTCCGAAACACATCCGGATATTCGACCATCGCACATCTTCCATCTTCGATGGCTTTCACGCCGCTGACCATTAATCGCCCATCTCGAATCTGCGGTTGCTTGAAATTCTATTTTCTTGCCACTAGGGCCTTCCAATGTTACAATCCTTCGCCACAATCCAAAAAAGACCTTATGCTTAGACACCAATCCATTCCAAGGATAACGTCTAGGGATTGCGATCTATCAAGATAAGATTCGCTAGAAATTCTATCCCATCCATAAGCAACTTAGCTCCCAAACACCCAAGGCTAGATCTAAGTTCGGATCACGGGCTTGGACTAAGAGCACACACTTAAGATTCACCACCTTAAATCCATTCTTGGTTGCAAAACTTTGAGAAACAAACGAATGCGAAGCTCCGTAATCAAACAAAAGCGTGTGCAGTCGAGTTGACGTAAACTTACCCAAGATGACGCTCAGTAGCTTCTCGAGCTCCATCTGCGGTGATGTGGTTGATCCTCCCGCGCACGATTGATCTGCGGTGTTGCTCGGCTTGACTGGCGCACGATTCCCCCGAGGTGGTGCCTTGGCGGTGTTGTCCCCAAGTTGAAACGAAGGCGGCGTGATGCCTCCTTCCGTGGACACCTATTAGAAAAGTGCCACGGCTCATTGCGGTATAGCATCTTTTACCGCAGATCACGATTCCCTCTGGTGCATTGTTGCCTGTCTTTGGTGTCTGAAAATTCTGATTGGCAGGGCGAGGTGCAGGGGTTGATGTCTTGTTCACAGCTGGCGGTTGGAACCTAGCAAATTGTTGTGGTGACATCCTCAAACGTAGATGGTTTGGAGGTCCACCCTGATTAGTCATTAAGCGCTTACGGTTTTCACCCAGCTCTTTGCGCTTATCCTCTAGGATCAAGGCCTTATTGACTAACTCCTGAAAGTCTGGAAAGTTGTGGGTAATCAATCCCACCTGCAGTCCTGAATTCAGTCCCTTCATGAAACGAGACTGTCTAGCTTTATCTGTCGATACGTCTTCAGGGGCATAGCGAGCTAACTGAGTAAACTTGTTCAGGTACTCGGCCACTGGTTGGCCTCCTTGTTTCAAAGCTCTGAACTCTTCCTTCTTGAGGTCCATCATTCCCTCCGGGACATGATACTGGCGAAAAGCATTAGTAAACTCTTCCCAAGTGATCTCTTGTGGGGCTCCATGAGCGGCACAGTAATTCTCCCACCATTCTGCGGCGGTTCCTTCAAGTTGATGAGAGGCGTAGAGCACCTTCTCATTGCCCTCACACCGAGTGATGTGCGCTTCTTCTCAATTGTCCAAAGCGGTCATCGGCTTCCAAAGGGTTCACATTCTCGAAAAAGTTGGTGGCCTAGTCCTCATAAAATCTGATAGCTTTGAGTGAGGTCGGGGTCCACCATGGTTGTTCTGAGCTGCAGTGTTGTTGTTGGTTCTTCTTCTGCGTTGGCCATCTCTTTGCATCTTTGCATCATAGTCTGCATCGCTTGAGTCTGCTACTGCAGAAACGCTCCCAGATTCTCGCATGTCGTGGCGGTGGTTGAGGGCTGCCTCTGTCGTTGGTGTTGTCGTTCTGGCGCAGTCCACTTCCTGAAGCTCCGTTGTTCCCTCGAGTATTCACCATCTGATGATTGCCTCTTAGGTTAGGGAAGGTAGATGTAGCATAGATAAGAAGTAAGACTTTCTAAAGCGGGGAGATAGATTATACCCAAACTGAATTAATTCTTTATTATTCTTGGTATGGCTGCTTATTTAAGCCTACAAACTTTGCAACACATACTGCACACTCAGCAATACAAAGAAGCAAACTAAACACGAAACCTTAACGTCAACTAAAGAGGTAAAGACTAATGTAACATCCCAAAATTTGGCCTAATTATGTTTTTATTGCTTAAATGTGCATTTATGATTTTCTGGAATTTATTTGGATTTTTCTGGATTTATCTGAATTAATTTTTAAATTAAGTTTATTACCCTTTTGTTCAAATTTATTTAAATCTGTGCAAAATTAAAATAAAGTTTTGCCAAAAATATTTTATTTCAGTCCAGAATGTCTCAAGGTATTTTTGAGATTTTTCTGGGATTTTTCCTGATAATTTATTTGCCTAAAACTAACTAAATGAATTTCTAGAATTATTTAAATTAATAAAGTTTTAAAAATATCTTTGAGCGATATTGGGCCAAGCCCAACATCTTGGCGCTTGGGGCTGGTCGATGCGGCCCATCCATTACGAATCGCGGCGGAGGGAAACCCTAAACCGCGGCCGTTAAATGCGCGATCCAACGGTCGAAGATGGCCGCGTGTGCGATCGTGTCTTGGCCGTCGGATCGGGACACGTGTCACGTCGTCGTTCATCGTCTCCGTTCCGGACTCGGAGTCCACCGCCGTAACGGCGTCGAACTTCTTCGCCCTGTAGAGCTCGGACGTCGAGGCTATAAATAGGGGGGTAGCACCCCGAGGTTCGCAGTTGAGCGCCGCATCTTTTGGTCGGAGGGTTTCGCAAGAGCGATCGTCAGAGAACGCCGCCGCGAGCTCGCCGGAGTTGAAGCGTGAAACCGCCACGGTTTTTGCCCGAGAACGTCGCCGATCCGCCGTCTTCCGTCGCTTGGGCTGCGGGACCGAGTTCGCCGAACCGTACCGCGTCGGATCTCCATCATCTTGTCGCCAGAAGTCCGCCGGAGCGCCGCGTCGTGGGTCGTCTTCTCCATCTCCGGTGAAAGGCGCCGCCGCACCGTCGTCATCCTCTCGCGCTCGCGTTCGACCGTCAGATCTCGGGTAAGCCGTTGGATGAGGGGCACGTGTCAGAGTAGATCGTAGCCGTCCGATTCTTTTTCCTCGGACCAGATCGAGCCGCGCGGGAGACCGATCAGATTGCGACGCGTGTCGGGCGTGGGTGCCGAGGCGTCGTGGACCGAGTTCACCGTGGTCTCGCGCTGCGCCGTGGACTCAGTCCATACGCCGAAACACGTGTCGGATTGTGATTGGCCCGAGGTCTTGCTGACGTCATGCTTGCGTCATAATTGCATTTTTCAATTGGAAAATTAATCCGATTGGAAATTCTGTGATGATGGCGTCATCATGAGGTCACGCTGATATCATAAATCGCTTTTTCGGTTTAAAAATAAATCTGTTAAATCTGATTTTCTGATTTTAGCAAATTCAGTATTTATTTCAAACTTCAAAAGGCTATATCTTTTGCATCGTAACTCGGATTTGAGTGATTCCAATTTCTAAAAAATTTTAAAATTGAGATATATTTAATGGTGAATTTTATTTGATTTTTGGACTTCATTTGCCCTCTGTTTTGGCATTTATTTGCTTTTCTCCTTCGGTACGCGTAGACGTTGAATTGTACGACGCTTCGCAGGAAGATCCAAAGAACTCAAGAGCAAGTTCCAGAACCAGATCAGGACCTATTCCAAGGCAAGTTGTGCTTTGATCATGTTGAACCCATGTTTATAAAATTGCTATGTCTGATTTACCCTATTGCATATATTTCAAATATACAACTGTTTTAAATTAGATTGGGTTTAGCTAATATACCAGATTGATCTACACCCTACCTTGTCATTGTATGCCATGATCCATTGTCACCCTAGATTGGTTAATTATACTTGGTTAATAATTATAATCAACATTGGAGATTTAGTTCGTATTAGTTGCCTAGCCGTGCCACGTCATCACATGTGTCCGAATCATTGATAATTAATCTTGATTAATGGGATATGGAACAATATTATGAACTTGTGTGTCATGTGGGATCACACGATGAGATTGAGTTGTTGTGGCGAGTCATGTCACGCAACGATGTTGAATTGTTGATGGCACGTGATGCTTGGTAATCAACGGGGTGATGATAACTTAGATTGAGGCAAGTGGCAAGGGACGAGGAGGCCAAGGTGGGCCCGATGGGCAGAGGGTATGTGGATGTCTTGCCTTGATCACACTAAGGACTTAACCTTGCAAGCCTTTGACCTGAGTCTATCGTGCAACCACATGTCTGGTATGGGCCAGCCTAGCTGAGAAATTTGCAATGTCTTAATTTTGGTACTATCGTGGTCGGTGTGAGTTCCCGAGTTATGGAGTAATTCACATGGCGCAAGAGGGGGGCCCTGGATGTGGTAACCAGTCCCACCAGTGTTGAAACCTTAGCGGGTAGTATCGGGTTAAGCCAGAGCATTGTAAAGGCTTTGTTATAATCACTCGCCTTGGTGGTGTTTGGTTGTATCACGTGGGTAAAGTGCATAACCTCTGCAGAGTGTGAAACTATTCGGATAGCCGTGCTCATGTATTGAGCAATGCTCGGAATTACTGATTAAGGGTTAGTTTAATTAATTGGACAACTTGGTTGGGATGGTGGAATGCCATATGGAAGATGGAATTTGACTTAGGATTGGAAACTTGGTTTACTTGAGAAATACTGAATTTATTTACTATTGATATTTGTTTTACAGTCTTTACAATCTATTTACTGTATTTGTTCATAAATGCTGCTTATTGCAAAATAACCATGATGGCCTATCCATTGGAATAAGCCTTACATATAGATACATTGAATTGCATTCTGTGCACAACTTGTTGAGTGCTTTAAGTACTCACCCTTGTCAAACAACAATAATCAACAGTTGAGGAGTCTACACCTGTTCTGGAAGATGAAGTTTAGGAAGACACGAGTCATTAGGGTCCGAGCCTTGTCGGTTGCCTGTGGTGAACTGATGAGCTATCTACGTTTTCTACTTTCCGCTGCATAATTATTAGTTTATATTTCCAGTCTTGCCCTGCGTGGCTTAATAATGTATGTTGGTCATAAGATCATACCTTTAGATATATCAATGAATGAACTATTATTCTATTATCGTTGTGTATGATATGATATGTACCAATGTTGAGCTGTGTGCACTAGCGTTGATCCACAGGACTAGTGCGATAAACACGGTGGGTTCAATCGATGGATTCGGGTCCTTCAGAGGTGGTATCAGAGCATACTGACTGTAGGTCTTGGCCCTAGATAGTGTGGAGGTGTCCTGTGTGAGTCCAAAACTATTTTCTAAAAGAAAATCTAAACATGACTAATAAAACACTCTCGACTTGTCTCATTCTCTACTTCTCGCCTTTGCTGAATTTACCGTTTTACTTGCCGTTTTGGGTGGAGCACTTATTCAAAGTTCTTGTGGAGCAGATGCCGATTGTTCCGACCTTCAAGGAGTCAGCTGGCGGCTACGCCATGGAGCTGTGGAGAGTACTTCAGACGCTTGGGGGCTTTTATCGTCCGCTTTACCGAGGAGGTAGCTGGTCAGTTAATGGTGTACACCGAGGATTTATTTGCAAGCTGATCATCTACGCTCGGGAGAACGAGGAAGCTAGCTGGCCAATCAACATCTCTGCCAGAAGATTCTCGTACGAGGTTGCCATTCAGGAGGTCGCTCGACTTGCTCTTCGCCGTGTCTGTCGCGACTACGCCGACGAGCTTCACGACTCAGTGTTCCGACTTCACCCAGATGTTCAAGCATGCCGACGCCGACGGATCGTGGAGAACGAGTGTGCCGCTGCGGTACACCTTGCGGAGTTCGCCCTTGCCCAGGAGGATCATATGAGAGAGACTACTCAGGAGCTGGAGATTGTGTACGAGGCACTCAGAGTGGCAGAGCAGGAGCTTGAGGTGACCCGTGCTTCAGCTATCGGGATGATCACTGAGCTGGGAGAGGCCCTGGAGGCAGTCGAGGACGAGTTGGAGCGCGTGACTCGAGGAGTTCAGGAGCCAGCAGAGGAGTCCGAGGAGGATCCAGAGGAGCGAGAGTGGGAGCCAAAGGGGAGTGCAGACCCCGTGGTTGCAGAGGACCCAGTAGTAGGTCATCAGGATAGGTTCGCTCCTATGCCCGCTCATCCGCGGTGTATGCGCCGGATCGATCTCAACTGTGGTGGTGGATGAGTGAGTGTCGACCTTGAGGCGTGTTGAGACTCAAGTGTGAGTCGCGTCTTTAAGTTAGTCTTTACCTTTCTAGTTGACGTTAAGGTTTCGTGTTTAGTTTGCTTCTTTGTAATGCTGAGTGTGCAGTATGGGTTGCAAAGCTTGTAGGCTTAACTAAACGGCCATACCAAGAATAATAAAGAATTATTTCAGTTTGGGTATAATCTATCTCCCCGCTTAGAAATTCTTGCTTCTTATCTATGCTACATCTACCTTCCCTAACCTAAGAGGCAATCATCAGATGGTGAATACTCGAAGGAACAACGGAGCTTCAGAAGTGGATCGCGCGCGAACGACAACACCAACGCGAGGCAGCCCTCAACCACCGCCGATCGACATGCGAGAATGGGAGGCGTTTCGCAGTAGCAGACTCAACTAATGCAGACTATGATGCGCAGATGCGTGAGATGACCAACGCAACAACCAGCAACAACAACCCCAGAGCTCGAACAACCATGGTGGACCCCGACCTCACTCAAAGCTATCAGATTTTATGAGGACTCGACCACCAACGTTTTCAGGAAATGTGAACCCTTTGGAAGCCGATGGCGGCTTAGGACAATTGAGAAGAAGCTGCACATCACTCAGTGTGAGGGCAACGAGAAGGTGCTCTACGCCTCTCATCAACTAGAAGGAACCGCCGCAGAATGGTGGGAGAATTACTGTGCCGCTCATGGAGCCCCACAAGAGATCACCTGGGAGGAGTTTACTAATGTTTTTCGCCAGTATCATGTCCCGGAGGGAATGATGGACCTTAAGAAGGAAGAGTTCAGGGTTTTGAAACAAGGGGGCCAACCAGAACTTTCAGACACCAGCACAGGGCAACAATGCGCCAGGAGGGAATCAGCAGTCTGCAGTGAAGAGATGCTACACATGCAATGAGCCAGGGCACTTTTCTAATAGGTGTCCACAGAAGGGAGGCATCACGCCAGTTCGTTTCAACTTGGGAACAACACCTGCCAAGGCACCAACCTCAGGAGGAAATCGTGCGCCAGGTCAATCTGGAGTAACCCCGCAATCAACAGTGCGCGGAAGGATCAACCACATCACCGCGGATGGAGCTCGGGGAGGCTACGGACGTCGTCTTTGGGTAAGTTTCTCGTCAACTCAAGACTTTCTGATTTTGTTTGATTACGAGCTTCGCATTAGTTCGTTTCTCAAAGTTTTGCAACCAAGAATGGATTTAAAGTGGTGAATCTTAAGTGTGTGCTCTTAGTCCAAGCCCAGGATTTGAGCTTAGATCTAGCCTTGGGTGTTTGGGAGCTAAGTTGCTTATGGATGGGATAGAATTTTTAGCGAATCTTATCTTGATAGATGCGCAATCCCTAGACGTCATCCTTGGAATGGATTGGCTATCTAAGCATAAGGCTGTTTTGGATTGTGGCCGAAGGATTGTAACTTTGGAAGGCCCTAGTGGCAAGAAAGTAGAATTTCAAGCAACCTTGATTCGTGATGGGCGATTAGTGGTCAACAGCGTGAAAGCCATCAAAGATGGAAGATGTGCGAGAGTCGAGAATACCCGGATGTGTTTCGGAAGATTTGCGGGACTACGCGGATCGCGATATCGAGTTTGTCATTGAATTAGCACCAGGGACAGCACCGATATCAAAGAGACCATATCGGATGCCTACCGACGAGTTAGTGGAAATGAAGAAGCAGGTTGAGGAACTGCAAGAAAAAGGTTTCATTAGACCTAGTTCATCATCATGGGGAGCCCCGGTTTTGTTTGTTCGTAAAAATGACGGAAGTCTTAGAATGTGCATCGATTATCGTGCACTGAATGAAGTAACGATCAAGAATAAGTATCCGTTGCCCAGGATCAATGACTTATTTGATCAGTTAAGAGGAGCTGGAGTTTTCTCCAAGATAGATCTTCGTTCGGGATACCATCAGTTGAAGATCCGAGCGGAGGATGTGCCTAAGACTGCGTTTTCTACGCGATATGGACATTATGAGTTCACAGTCATGTCATTTGGATTGATGAATGCCCCTGCATATTTCATGAACATGATGAATAAGGTTTTCATGGAATATTTGGATAAGTTTGTTGTAGTCTTTATAGGCGATATCTTGGTTTACTCAAGACAGAGGAAGAGCATGCGAACATCCGAGGATGGTTTTAGGCAGTGCGAGAACATCACTATATGCTAAGTTTAGCAAGTGTGAATTTTGGAAGGAAAAGGTTGAATTTCTTGGTCATGTAATGACTACTAAAGGAGTTGCAATTGACCCAAACAAAGTGGATGCGATGTTGCATTGGGAGCAACCAAGTCCATTACTCGATCCGTAGTTTTTACGGGAATGGCGGGATATTACCGTCGGTTCATAGAAGGATTCTCGACAATTGCTAAACCCCGACACGATGAGTTGAAGAAGGAAAAGAAGTTTGCATGGACGCCAGAGTGCGAGAAAAGCTTTATGGAATTAAAGAAGCATTTAACGCGACCTCGTATTAGTGTTACGGATGTGCGTAATGGATTTGATATTTATTGCGATGCTTCAAAGCAAGGCTTGGGATGCGTGTTCTTGCAAGAAGGCAAAGTCGTTGCTTATGCGTCGAGACAGTTAAGACCGCATGAAGTGAACTACCCAACGATGATTTGGAGTTAGCAGCCGTAGTGCATGCTTTAAAGATATGGCGTCATTATCTCATAGGAAATAGATGTGAGATATATACAAGACCATAAGAGCTTGAAATACATATTCACTCAAGCAGATCTGAATATGAGGCAGCGAAGGTGGCTAGAGCTAATTAAGGATTATAATGTGGGAATTCATTATCATCCCGGAAAGGCCAATGTGGTAGCAGATGCTCTGAGTCGAAAGAGCCATAGCGCCAATACGCTAACAATGGAGGATCAACCAGAATTATGCAAGGAATTTCAGAAACTAAGGTTGGAAGTCGTTCCGCAAGGAATGGTAGCTGCACTGGAAATGAAGCCAACACCGGAGGATCAGATTAGTGAAGGCCAGAAAGATGATGATAAAATTTCTAAGATCAAGGCTAAAAAGGAAGAAGGCCTAGCCGTAGATTTCACTCTGGATGAGCAAGGAACCATGTTTTTCAAAGGCCGAATTTGCGTCTTAGAATAAAAGATCTATGAAACAATTGATTCTTGAGGAAGTTCATGATTTTAAGTACTCGATTCATCCAGGAAGTGCCAAGATGTACCAGGATTTGAAAGAGAGATTTTGGTGGCCTAACATGAAGCGTGAAGTAGCTGAGCATGTTGCTTTATGCGACGTATGTCAGAGGGTAAAAGCTATGAATCAAAGACCCGCTGGTTTGTTGCAGCCATTGAAAATTCCGGAATGGAAGTGGGAGGAAATCGGAATGGACTTTATCACCGGTTTACCTAAAACTCAGAGAGGGTACGATTCCATTTGGGTTATTGTGGATCGTCTAACCAAGGTCGCCATTTTATCCCCAAGAAAGACCACTTACTCGGGAGATCGTTTAGCGGAGTTGTACATGTCGAGGATTGTATGTTTGCATGGAGTGCCCAAGAAGATCGTGTCAGACAGAGGGACCCAATTTACCTCAAGATTTTGGAATAAGTTGCACGAAGCAATGGGAACTCGTCTGAATTTTAGTACAGCATATCACCCGCAGACAGATGGTCAGACTGAAAGAGTAAATCAGATTTTAGAGGATATGTTGAGAGCTTGTGATTTAGCTTATGCTACATCTTGGGATAAAAGTTTGCCATATGCAGAATTCAGTTACAATAATAGTTATCAAGCTAGCCTACAGATGTCACCGTTCAAGGCATTGTATGGACGTGCTTGTCGTACTCCGTTAAGTTGGAATGAAACAGGAGAGCGTTTGGTTTTCGGGCCAGATATCCTCGAGGAAGCCGAAAGTTAAGTCGCAATGATCAGAGAAAGGTTGAAGATAGCACAGTCAAGACAGAAAAGCTACGCAGACAACCGTCGTCGAGATTTGAGTTTTGAACCAGAAGATCATGTGTATCTCAGGGTTACCCCTCTTAAGGGCGTTAAAAGATTTCACGTTAAAGGGAAGCTCGCGCCAAGATATGTCGGTCCGTTCAAGATTCTGAGCCGTCGAGGAGAGGTAGCCTATCAGTTAGAGTTGCCTCAGTCATTGGCAGGAGTGCATGATGTATTCCATGTGTCGCAGCTTAAGAAGTGTCTCAGAGTGCCAACAGAGCAAACCCCGTTGGATGCAATTGAGCTGCAAGAAGATTTGACTTACAAAGAGCAACGGTCGAATTTTGGATGTTATGGAGCGCAAGACCGAAACAAGTCTATTCACTTTGCGAGTTGATGGAACAATCATTCCAAAGTGAAGCCACTTGGGAGCGAGAAGAAGATTTGAAGTCAGAATTCCCGAACCTATTCTCTAGTTAGCCCTGAATCTCGGGTCGAGATTCTGTTAAGGGGGGGGAGGTTTGTAACATCCCAAAATTTGGCCTAATTATGTTTTTATTGCTTAAATGTGCATTTATGATTTTCTGGAATTTATTTGGATTTTTCTGGATTTATCTGAATTAATTTTTAAATTAAGTTTATTACCCTTTTGTTCAAATTTATTTAAATCTGTGCAAAATTAAAATAAAGTTTTGCCAAAAATATTTTATTTCAGTCCAGAATGTCTCAAGGTATTTTTGAGATTTTTCTGGGATTTTTCCTGATAATTTATTTGCCTAAAACTAACTAAATGAATTTCTAGAATTATTTAAATTAATAAAGTTTTAAAATATCTTTGAAACAGATTGGGCGAAGCCCAACATCGTGCGCTTGGGGAACTGTTCGATGCGCCCGATCCGGCCACGAATCGCAAGCGAGGGAAACCCTAAATCGCGCACTGCCGTTCGTGCGCGATCCAACGGTCCAGAGATGGCCGCGTGTGCGATCGTGTCTTGGCCGTCGGATCGGGACACGTGTCACGTCGTCGTTCATCGTCTCCGTTCCGGACTCGGAGTCCACCGCTAGAACGGCGTCGAACTTCCATACTGTAGAGCTCGGGACGTCGAGGCTATAAATAGGGTAGCACCGAGGTTATGATTGAGCGCCGCATCTTTTGGTCGGAGGGGTTTCGCAAGAGCAGTCGTAGAACGCCGCCGCGAGCTCGCCGGAGTTGAAGCGTGAAACCGCCACGGTTTTTGCCCGAGAACGTCGCCGATCCGCCGTCTTCCGTCGCTTGGGCTGCGGGACCGAGTTCGCCGAACCGTACCGCGTCGGATCTCCATCATCTTGTCGCCAGAAGTCCGCCGGAGCGCCGCGTCGTGGGTCGTCTTCTCCATCTCCGGTGAAAAGCGCGCCGCGACCGTCATCATCCTCGCGCTCGCGTTCGACCGTCAGATCTCGGGTAAGCCGTTGGATGAGGGGCACGTGTCAGAGTAGATCGTAGCCGTCCGATTCTTTTTCCTCGGACCAGATCGAGCCGCGCGGGAGACCGATCGATTGCGGCGCGTGTCGGCGTGGAGTGAGGCGTCGTGGACCGAGTTCACCGTGGTCTCATGCACTGGCCGTGGACTCGATCCATCGCCAAACACGTGTCGGATTGTGATTGGCCCGAGGTCTTCGCGGCGTCATGCTTGCGTCATAATTGCATTTTTCAATTGGAAAATTAATCTGATTGGAAATTCTGTGATGATGAAGTCATCATGAGGTCACGCTGACGTCATAAATCGCTTTTTCGGTTTAAAAATAAATCTGTTAAATCTGATTTTCTGATTTTAGCAAATTCAGTATTTATTTCAAACTTCAAAAGGCTATATCTTTTGCATCGTAACTCGGATTTGAGTGATTCCAATTTCTAAAAATTTGTAAAATTGAGATCTATTTAATGGTGAATTTTATTTGATTTTTGGACTTCATTTGCTCCCTGTTTTGGCATTTATTTGCTTTTCTCCTTCGGTACGCGTAGATGTTGAATTGTACGACGCTTCGCAGGAAGATCCAGCAACTCAAGAGCAAGTTCCAGAACCAGATCAGGACCTATTCCAAGGCAAGTTGTGCTTTGATCATGTTGAACCCATGTTTATAAAATTGCTATGTCTGATTTACCCTATTGCATATATTTCAAATATACAACTGTTTTAAATTAGATTGGGTTTAGCTAATATACCAGATTGATCTACACCCTACCTTGTCATTGTATGCCATGATCCATTGTCACCCTAGATTGGTTAATTATACTTGGTTAATAATTATAATCAACATTGGAGGTTTAGTTCGTATTAGTTGCCTAGCCGTGCCACGTCATCACATGTGTCCGAATCTTTGATAATTAATCTTGATTAATGGGATATGGAACAATATTATGAACTTGTGTGTCATGTGGGATCACACGATGAGATTGAGTTGTTGTGGCGAGTCATGTCACGCAACGATGTTGAATTGTTGATGGCACGTGATGCTTGGTAATCAACGGGGTGATGATAACTTAGATTGAGGCAAGTGGCAAGGGGCGAGGAGGCCAAGGTGGGCCCGATGGGCAGAGGGTATGTGGATGTCTTGCCTTGATCACACTAAGGACTTAACCTTGCAAGCCTTTGACCTGAGTCTATCGTGCAACCACATGTCTGGTATGGGCCAGCCTAGCTGAGTAATTTGCAATGTCTTAATTTTGGTACTATCGTGGTCGGTGTGAGTTCGAGTTATGGAGTAATTCACATGGCGCAAGAGGGGGCCTGGATGTGGTAACCAGTCCCACGGTGTTGAAACCTTAGCGGGTAGTATCGGGTTAAGCCAGAGCATTGTAAAGGCTTTGTTATAATCACTCGCCTTGGTGGTGTTTGGTTGTATCACGTGGGTAAAGTGCATAGCCTCTGCAGAGTGTGAAACTATTCGGATAGCCGTGCTCGCGGTATTGAGCAATGCTCGGGAATTACAGTTAAGGGTTAGTTTAATTAATTGGACAACTTGGTTGGGATGGTGGAATGCCATATGGAAGATGGAATTTGACTTAGGATTGGAAACTTGGTTTACTTGAGAAATACTGAATTTATTTACTATTGATATTTGTTTCTGATCTTTACAATCTATTTACTGTATTTGTTCATAAATGCTGCTTATTGCAAAATAACCATGATAGCCTATCCATTGGAATAAGCCTTACATATAGATACATAGAATTGCATTCTGTGCACAACTTGTTGAGTGCTTTAAGTACTCACCTTTGTCAAACAACAATAATCAACAGTTGAGGAGTCTACACCTGTTCTGGAAGATGAAGTTCAGGAAGACACGAGTCATTAGGGTCCGAGCCTTGTCGGTTGCCTGTGGTGAGCTGATGAGCTATCTACGTTTTCTACTTTCTGCTGCATAATTATTAGTTTATATTTCCAGTCTTGCCCTGCGTGGCTTAATAATGTAAGTTGGTCATAAGATCATACCTTTAGATATATCAATGAATGAACTATTATTCTATTATCGTTGTGTATGATATGATATGTACCAATGTTGAGCTGTGTGCACTAGCGTTGATCCTGGGACTAGTGCGGTAAACACAGTGGGTTCGAATCAGTGGATTCGGGTCCTTACAACTAACTTAAAGACGCGACTCACACTCGAGTCTCAACACAGCTCCAAGGCTGACACTCATTCATCCAGCCACCCTGGCTGAGGCTGATCCGGCGCAAACACCGGCGGGTGAGCTGGCATAGGAGCGAACCTATCCTGATGACCTACTACTGGGTCCTCTGCAACAACGGGGTCTGCACTCCTCTCTGGCTTCCACTCTCGCTCCTCGGGATCCTCCTCGGACTCTCCAACTGGCTCCTGAACTCCTTGAGTCACGCGCTCCAACTCGTCCTCAACTGCCTCCAGGGCCTCTCCCAGCTCAGTGATCATCCCGATAGCTGAAGCACGGGTCACCTCAAGCTCCTGCTCTGTCACTCTGAGTGCCTCGTACACAGTCTCCAGCTCCTGAGTAGTATCTCTCATATGATCCTCCTGGGCAACGGCGAACTCTGCGAGGTGCGTCGCAGTAGCACACTCGTCCTCCACGATCCGTCGGCGTCGGCATGCTTGAACGTCTGGGTGAAGGCGGAACACTGAGTCGTGAAGCTCGTCGGCGTAGTCGCGGCAGACACGGCGAAGAGCAAGTCGGGCAACCTCCTGAATTGCAACCTCGTACGAGAATCTTCTGGCAGAGATGTTGATTGGCCTGCTAGCTTCCTCGTTCTCTCGAGCGTAGATAATCAGCTTGCAAATAAATCCTCGGTGTACACCATTAACTGACCAGCTGCTTCCTCGGTAAAGCGGACGGTAGAAGCCTCCAAGCGTCTGAAGTACTCTCCACAGCTCCATGGCGTAGCCGCCAGCTGACTCCTCGAAGGTTGGAACGATCGGCATCTGCTCCACAAGAACATTGAATAAGTTCTCCACCCGAAACGGCAAGTAAAACGGGTAAATTCAGCAAAGGCGAGAAGTAGAGAATGAGATGAGTCGAGAGTGTTTTATTAGTCAAGTTTAGATTTTCTTTTAGAAAATAGTTTCGACCCACACAAGACACCTCCATACTATCTAGGGCCAAGACCTACAGTCAGTATGCTCTGATACCACCTCTGTAAGGACCGAATCCATCGATTGAACCCATTGTGTTTACCGCACTAGTCCGGGATCAACACTAGTGCACACAGCTCAACATTGGTACATATCACATCATACTCAACGATAATAGAATAATAGTTCATTCATTGATATATCTACAGGTATGATCTTATGACCAACTTACATTATTAAGCCACGCAGGGCAAGACTGAGAATATAAACTAATAATTAAGCGGAAAGTAAAAGCGTAGATAGCTCATCGGTTCACCACAGCAACCGACAAGGTTCGGACCCTAATGACTCGTGTCTTCCTGGACTTCCTCTTCCAACACGGTGTAGATTCTTCAACTGTTGATTATTGTTGTTTGGCAAGGGTGAGTACTTAAAGCACTCAACAAGTTGTGCATGAATGCAATTCTATGTATCTATATGTAAGGCTTATTCCAATGGATAGGCTATCATGGCTATTTTGCAATAAAAGCATTTATGAACAAATACTGATAAATAGATTGTAAAGAATGTAAAACAAATAGCAATAGTAAATAACTTCAGTATTTCTCAAGTAAACCAAGTTTCCAATCCTAAGTCAAATTCCATCTTCCATATGGCATTCCGCCATCCAAACCAAGTTGTCCAATTAATTAAACTAACCCTTAATTGTAATTCCGAGCATTGCTCAATACATGCGAGCACGGCTATCCGAATAGTTTCACACTCTTCGGAGGTTATGCACTTTACCCACGTGATACAACCAAACACCACCAAGGCGAGTGATTATAACAGAGCCTTTACAATGCTCTGGCTTAACCCGATACTACCCGCTAAGGTTTCAACACTGGTGGGACTGGTTACCACATCCAGGGCCCCCCTCTTGCGCCATGTGAATTACTCCATAACTCGGGAACTCACACCGTCCACGATAGTACCCAAATTAAGACATTGCAAATTACTCAGCTACGCTGGCCCATACCAGACATGTGGTTGCATGATTAACTCAGGTCAAAGGCTTGCAAGGTTAAGTCCTTAGTGTGATCAAGGCAAGACATCCACATACCCTCTGCCCATCGGGCCCACCTTGGCATCCTTGCCCCTTGTCACTTGCCCCAATCTAAATTATTATCACCCAGTTGATTACTAAGCACCACGTGCCATCAACAATTCAACATCGTTGCGTGACATTACTCGCCACAACAACTCAATCTCATCGTGTGATCCCACATGACACACAAGTTCATAACATTGTTCCATATTCCATTAAGCAAGATTAATTATCACTGATTCTGACACATGTGATGACGTGGCATGACTAAGCAACTAATACGGTCTAAAGCTCCAATGTTGATTATAATTATTAACCAACTATATTAAACCAATCTAGGGTGACAACGGATCATGGCATACAACGACAAGGTTGGGTATAGATCAATCTGGTATATTAGCTAAGCCCAATTTAAATTGAAACAGTTGTATACTTGAAATATATGCAATAGTGTAAATCAAACATAGCAATTTTATAAACATGGGTTCAACATGATCAAAGCATAACTTGCCTTAGAATAGGTCCTGATCTTGATCTGAAGCTTGCTCTTGAGTTGCTTGATCTTCCTCCGAAGCGTCGCACAATTCAACGTCTACGCGTACCGAAGAAGAAAAGCAAATAAATACCAAAACAGAGCGCAATTGAACTCCAAAAATCAAATAAAATTCACCATTAAATATATATCAATTTTACAAATTTTTAGAAACTGGAATCACTCAAATACGAGTTACGATGCAAAAGATATAGCCTTTTGAAGTTTGAAATAAATACTGAAATCAGAAAATCAGAAATTACGAATTAACAGATTTATTTTTAATTCGAAAACCGACTTATGACGTAAGCATGACGTCACGCTGGCGTCAGCGTTGGACTGAGCCAATCAGACGCTGCCACGTGTCCCGGTCCATGGACTCGGTCCACGGGACCGCCCTTGGTCCACCGCAGACGCGGTCCACGGCGCCTCGGCTACTGAGCCCGACACGCGGCGATGCTTGATTGGTCTAACCCGCGGAGCAAAGCATCCACCGCGCCTGATTGCATCTAACGGGCGCAGATCTTCAACTTACGTGGCTAAATCCTGACCGCCAAGTTTGATCTAACGGCTAAAGCTTACCAGAGGAGTTCACTGCTCACACGGCGACGTGGCACGATCTCTACCCTCCACGAGAGATCCGACGGCTCCCAAAGCTTCAACACGACGATGGCGGTGCGGCGGCGCAACTTCACCGAGCTTGGGGATGACGACCTCAGCGACGGCGTTACGCGATGAAGCTGCGACACCTCTTCACGGATCCGACGCGCGCAAGGCGGGGATCTCGAATCGCCTTCAAAGCAACGAACTTCGGTTTGAGCGGCGGCGTAAGAACATGAAACAAGCGGCGCAAGCAACCAACCGGCGAGCTCCCGGGCGCGCTCTACGGTGCTCGCGAAAGCGACTCCGACCAAAAGGCGCGGCGCACATGGATGAACCTCAAGGTCTACCCGTCCTTATTTATAGCCTCGGCAAGCGCTAGAACCGAAACCCTAGATCATAACGGCGGCGGAAGCGTGTCGGCGGCGGACTCGAGTCCTTCGCGAGCGACAACCACACACCGTCCGATCGCTACCAACGGTCAAGATCACACGGCCTCGATCTAATCTTAACCGCGCGATTTCTTTCCAACGGCGATGATCGGCCGAGTCCCGAACCGTGCGACAAGATCCCACCCGCGATCTCGATCCAACGGCGAGACGCGATTTCGGCAGCCAAACGGGGGCGCTTCTCCACACCACCAGCGCCGCGATACGGGCCGAGCCCATTCTTGTTCAAAGGTTTTCAACAGGTTTTCCAATTAAAATAATCACCGAAATTCCTTTTATTTATTTTAGGCGATAAAATAATCAGGAAAAATCCAAGAAAAATCTCAAAAATACTTTGAGACATTCTGGACTTAAATAAAATATTTTTGGCAAAACTTTATTTTAACTTTGCATAAATTTAAATAGATTTGAATAAAAGGCAATAAACTTGATTTGAATTTAATTCCAATAAATCCAGAAAAATCCAAATAAATTCCAGAAAATCACAAATGCACATTTAAGCAATAAAAACTTAATTAAGCCAAATTTTTGGGATGTTACATACACTCTGCAGACGTTATACACTTTACTCACAAGATATGATCAATCTCTTATTTTCATGCAATGACACGCTTCTTTAGGCATGCGACAAGAAGAACATAACAAAACCTTTCAGAAATTCTATCTGAACATAGATACTCCTGATAAGCCTAATCTCACTATTCCTCCGTCACATAGAGCATAAGAATAAGAGTGACTTGTAGTTAGATTAGGAACAATCTCTGTTTAAGATGTGGAGCCACTACAACATACACCTTCCCCCAACCACACACACAGCTTGGTTATCCTCTTGAAATATCATATGTCAAGATCTAATAACATACTGAGCTAAGTATGGGCCGTCTGGCCCATAACAGACATGTGGTTGTATGATTAACCAGTTCAATGGTTTACAAGGTTAAATTCTTAATTGACCGAGGCAAGACTTCCAAATAATCTCAGTAGCCAACATCAAAGGATTCACATATAATCTTCAACCCAAATATCACACAGACCCACCATGGCACACAACCTCTTACCACTTGCCTCAATCTAAATCATTTACCGCCCCAGTTGATTATTGTGCCACACATGCCATCAACAACTCAACATTAATGTGTGACAACACATGACACACCTTTTTCATAAACATGTTCCATATATAATTAGTCAAGTTTGAATTTGCACTTTCAAAAAATACTAATTTTTCGTGGCATAGCTAAGCAAACTAAGCATGTTCTAACCAACCCACGTTGGTATATATTAGCAACCAACTAATAATTATCCATCCTAGGGTGACAAATAATCAAGGCATAGCAAATGACAAGATAGGTATAATTCAAAGGGGTTGAATAACTAATTCCCAAATTACTTGAAAACAGTATAACTTGAAATATCATGTAATAGATTAAAACAAAATAGCATTTATAAAATTAGGTTCAACATGATCAAAGCACAATTTGACTTTGAACAACTCTTGATCTTGATCTGGACCGATCAACTCTTCTCCTTCGAACGCTCCCGGCAATTCGGCATATAAGCAAAACGAATGGGAAAAACTATAATAAATACAAAATAATTACTAAAAAATTCTCAAAATCAAATAAAATACACCAAAGTATATAATTGGAATTTAGAAATTTGAATGGGCTCAATCGGAGTTCGTATGAAAAATAACAGACTCTCGAAAGATTCACCTAACAACTAAATCTTGAAAAAGAGAGAGAAAATAGAATGTTCCTACAATATTCCTTCTAGGAGACTAACATTTGGGCCTGGGAAATTTTTTTATTAAAAATCAATTTTCTAGATTTCTTAAAAAACAATGGAGGCTGACATATGGGTCACTGGTCCATAGACCAAGACCATGAACCCACGGCTCTGATCCACTGTGTATACCGCACTAGTCCGAGATCACGCTAGTGCACACAGGGTCAACATAGATGAATATCACAATCATACATAGCGGAAACATAAATAAAAGACTCTATTTATTAAATATAAACCTGTTGATTGACTTTATGGTCAACTTTACATGACTAAGCCACGCAGAGCTAAACTATAATAGATAAACTGAACTGCAACAGAAAGAAAATGTAGATAAACCCCTCAGTATACCACAGGCAACTGACAAGGCTAACACCCTAAACATTCGTCTCTTCTTGGTACTCCTCATCCAAAGCTGGTGTAGACTCCTCTTCAACTGATGATTTTGTTGTGGCAAGGGTGAGTACTTAAAGCATTCGACAAGTTGTACACGTAATACAATTCTAATATAACTATATGCAAAGCTTGTTCCAAATAAATAGCTGATATAATTATTTTACAGTAAAGCAGCATTTACAATTGAATACCACAAATAGATTGACATGATAGTAAAATAAATAACAATAAATACAAACTTTCAAGCATTTCTCAAGTAAACTGGCACATAGCCCTAAACAACTTCCAATATCTCCAATG
Source organism: Otatea glauca (assembly GCA_036346275.1). NCBI lineage: Eukaryota > Viridiplantae > Streptophyta > Magnoliopsida > Poales > Poaceae > Otatea > Otatea glauca. The sequence continues at coordinate 48,941,143 of CM070728.1, read as the reverse complement.
GCACAAAGCCTCCCTCCCAAAGTTTTATTTTACAAGATCTACCCCTTGACTGTAATTCCCAAGCATTATACAATACCACAGATATGGCTATCCGAATATATTTACACTCTGCAAAGCATTAAATGCTTTTTGGATTGGAAAATTCCATTTTAAGCTTTAATTAGCAATAAAAATTATGAAAAAAAATTCAAGGCTAAAATACGTAAAACCAATTTAAAGGTGCAAAAATTGGGATGTTACAAGCCTATATTAGAGAGTGGGTGGTAGACGAAGAAAGCTATGATGATGAAGATGGACTCAATCCAAAAGGTTTAGCCAGGCTTGAACTCATGGAATCTACACCACCTCCTCATACCTATCATTTTGCCTAATGGCCAAGCATGATGAGGAGGTAATTGACTCCACTCTTTCATATGATGAACTTGTCGAGATTATTGAGTAGCTAAACACGGCACTTGGTAAGGAGAAGCACAAGTTCAAGTTTCTTAAGAAAATGCACTCGACATGTAGTACCAAGTTTTAGGAACTTAGTGATAAGTATGAAGAGTTAGAAGATAAATATGACTCGCTCCTTAACAAGCAATTTATCGTGACCAAGGTTGATAGGGGTATTGCCTGTGATCTTGATCCTCAATCCATGCTACTAAAGCAAGCAATCCTCCTATCAAGGTCAATAACTCTACTTCTTGTGACAATCTAATTTCTATGACATGCTCTTCTAAGGTAGATACTTGTTCTATTTGCAATATTCCTTCTTGTGATGTTGCTTATTGTGCCACTAACCTTGTTAAGGAAATGTCGAGACTCGAATATAAAAATTCGAACCCTCTATGTATAGTGCACTAGTCTAGGATCACGCTAGTGCACACAGGCTCAATATAGATGAATATCACAATCATACACAACGGAAACATTATAAAAGACATCATATATTAATTAATACATGTTGAATGACCTTATGGTCAACTTACATGACTATGCCTCGCAAAGCTAAATAACCAATTAAACTGCAGTGGAATAAAAACGTAGATAATCCCTTAGTACACCACAGGCAACTGACAAGGCTCGCACCCTAAACATTCGTCTCTTCCTAGGACTTCTCCTCCAGCACTGATGTAGAATCCTCAACTGGTGATGTTGTTGGTGGCAAGGGTGAGTACTTAAAGCACTCAACAAGTTGTGCACAGAATGCAATTCTAACATAACTATATGCAAGGCTTATTCCAAAGGAATGGCTAACATGGCTATTTTGCAGTAAAGCAGCATTAAAAAATGGATACGGTAAGTAGATTGTAAAGACAGTAAAACAAATAACAATAATAGATGGATTCAGCATTTCTCAATTAAAAAAGGTATCCAATCCTAAATCAAATTCAAAACCATCCAACGGCAACCTGCCATCCATCCCAAGTTTCATTTTACAAAATCAAACCCTTAACTGTAATTCCCAAGCATTGCTCAATACCGCGAGCACGGCTATCCGAATAGATTTACACTCTGTAGAGGCTATGCACTTTACCCACACGATAAGACCATCTCTTGTTGCCAAGCTATTAACACAATTCCTTTGGTGTGTCAGCGGAGAGATCATGACAAAGCCTTTACAAAGCTCTGCCTTAGCCCAGTACTACCCGCTAAGGTTTCAATACTGGTGGGACTGGTTACCACAACTAGGGGGCCCCTCTTGCGCCATGTGAATTCATCCGTGAAGGGACTGGTTACTATAATGAAGGCCTCACAAAACCACTGGTAGTACCAAAGCTAAGACATTGCAAATTAATCATTTAGGTTGTCCCATACCAGACATGTGGTTGCATGATTGACTCAGGTCAAAGGCTTGCAAGGTTAAGTCCTTAAGATGATCGAGGCAAGACTTCCACATACCCTCTGCCATTCGGCCCACCTTGGCACACTTACCCCTTCCCACTTACCCCAATCTAAATGATTACCACCTCAGTTGATTACCGAGCACCACGTGCTATCAACAAGTCAACATCGTTGCGTGACATCCCTCGCCACTACAACTCAATATCATCGTGTGACAACACCTGACACACCAATGCAAATTCATGTTCCGTATTCCATCAGTCAAGATTAAACATTAATGATTCAAGTTCATGTGATGATGTGTCATGGCTAAGCATGCTAACACGGTCTAACCATCCCATGTTGATTTTAGTATTAACCAACTATAGTGAACCAATCTATGGTGACAAATAAATCATGGCGTACAAATGACAAGCTAGGGTGTAGATCAAAAGGGTAGATTAACTAAGTCCCAATTTAATTTGAAACAATTGTATACATGAAATAATTGTGCAAGAAGGTAAAACAATAATTATTTCATATTCTGGAAGCACAACTTGCCTTGGAAAAGGTCTTGATCTTGTTTTGGAAGCTGGTCTTGGGTTGACGAATCCTCCTCGGATGCGTCACACAACTCAACGTCTACGCGAAACGAGAGATAAAATCAAATAAACAACAAAATAGAGAGCAAAAAACTCTAAAAATCAAATAAAATTCACCATTAAATAGATCTCACTTTTACAAAATTTAGAAAATTGAATCACCTCAATTAGAGCTCATATGAGGGGTAACGGGTTCGTGGAAGATTCAAAAATCTAAAAATCAGAAAATTGGAAAATAAAATAATAAACCGAATTATTTTTAAATAAGAAAATCGCTTTATTGCACCAGCATGGCATCACCGTGACGTCAGCAATACCACGAACCAATCCCGATGTGACACATGGATTTGGTCCATGTGCCTGGTGCACGGACCTCCTTTGGTCCACCGTGAACCCGGCGCACGGCGCTTCAATCTCAACACCGCCACGCGTCGACGTGGCACAGGCCCAACCGTGCGGCGCGATCAGATCTGCACAAAATGAATCGGACGGCTACAAATCTAGATCCACATTGCAAAATCGCAAACGTGCACTTTAGATTCGACGGTTCACGTTACCGATGGTGTTTACTATTGGCGTGAATACGTGGCTTAATCCCAGGCATTCGTTGAAGATTTGACGAACGGTAGAGCTCTGATCTTGTTAATGGCGGAATGACGGTGCAACACCCCAGCACCTCATGTGCCTTGAATGTCACCACATCTTACTATATTGCTAAGTCTTAACCATTTACACATAAATTTCATCAACACATTATTAAACATTTAATCGCTAAATAACCACTAAAGGATAGTTTCTAGATATAACAAGAGGCCACAAATAATCTCATGTTACATAGCACTGAAATAACATTAGATATGAATTTAGAGAATAATTTCAGCATGCTACCTAAACAAGTAATACCAATTCTTGACCATTAATAACAAAAAAACTTGGAACCACGCGCACAAGCATGCCCAAGCCTTCGAGCTTGGATACAAAGGACAATATTAATTAAACAACATATTAACTAGACATACTTCTCTATTTATCAATTACAACTGACTAGGTTAAAATGTCCAATAATGCGACTAAATGATTCCATCAACTAAATAAAGTTAAGCGCTATCTTATTCATGGGTGAACACTAAACTAGATCATGGTGAAGATGGTGTGATAAGTGACACAATGACGCTAATCCCTTCCCATGTATGTCGCCTTCAATGATCACCTAAGTGTGAGTCCACGACTCAACCAGTACATAATAAAGTAATATCATACCGGTACGTAATAAAGTAATATCATACCAGTTGTTACCTTTAACACCTTATTCAACTTTGGATGAGTCCACGACTCAATCTCATCACCATGTATCATAATCATCTCAACAAACATGATTCATCATTAGCAATGCAATGCAATGCAAATATGCTTGCATGCTCATATGCACATTTCATAGCTTATACCGGTATAGCTTGAGTGTACACCCGTCGGTATCACACTCTCATTCCCTTCCATCCCAGTGGAGGGGCCTACCAAAGTAGGTCTTACTCAAGAGCACTCAGGTCAAGTCATATACCTTTCTCACCGACCTGGCCTATGCACGACCTGACTCATATGCACTTTTAATGATATAAATGCAAGTGATGAAACACTTTTCAATAACCAATCACCACGTAGCAATAATTCTCAAGTGACCATCCACATCATGTACTCAATATCATCATCTCAAGAGCACAAGCTTAAATAATGACAATGATTAACATTAATCATATAAAAAAGTAAGGTGATATTTATCAATCTAAACAACAATTCATTCTACAACCAAATTATCATTCTACCATGTGCTTGCCTTAACCACGAGGAGCGGAGTGGCGCGGGGTTGAGGCCACTCCTGAAGTCACACCACCTGAAAATAAATTGCATACAACTCAACAATGCAATCACCGCATAGGCAATAAATTTAGCGACATCGAACCTACGCCCTACCCCAATTTTAATAACTTTCTCGCTTGGCGAACAAAACCGCCCCTTTTCTGAACCGTTGGTCTAAAGGTTATAAGTTCCACCCTAATAACCCAAACCTCAGAGATAAAGAACTATATGAAACTACTAGAAATTACCCACACATTTCCCGCTAACCAACTTCCTCAAATAAATCATTTAGCCCTGAAACCCGATCTGCTGCCATACTAGACAGCAGACTTCAAAATGGCATAACTAATTTTATACAATTCCAAATGAAGTAAAAGATGACATTTATGAAATATAAAGGAAATTTTATAACTTTATATGATTATTTTAAAATTTAATTCAGCTTCTAGATAGCCCTAATCTGCAGTTTTCCGCGGCTGCTGCCAGCAGTGATAGATTCTGGACAGCAGTCAATCAAATGGCCATAACTTTTAAACCACCCAACCAAAATTCGTGTTCTTGGTCTCTAATTAAACTTAAGACCAGGATCTACAACTTTTACAACATCCAACCCCTCTGAAAATGACCAGAACTATTTTTAATCTCAGCCCTAACATAGAAGTTTGCACTGCCCGAAACCAGACCACGCCCAAGCCAAGATTTCCCCCACATCAAATCTACACACAGCACTAATACCAGAAATTCCAATGATCCAAACACTAAGTTTTTTATCCCAATCTCCACCAAAATTAACCTAGGAGCATCATACATTCTCGAAGAACAGCAAGGAGGCTCCCAAGGGAAAGCAACGTGGCTAGGGAAGGTGGGGAGGTGCGGCTATGGGGGAAGAGGAGGTGGCAGCTGGAGAGGGAGGAAGAAGTGGGGAATGGGGTGGCAGGAGGGGGAGGAAAGGAGGGAGGGCTAGGGTTAAGGATTCCCCCATCCCACCTGGGCCAAAACTTGGCCTAACGCAGCCCACAAATGGTCCAACACTGAGAATGGACCCCCAAAACAGCCCACGCTGCCCAAAAACAACCAAAAATGACCCATAACAGAATAAATTTAAATGGGATATTACAAACGGCACTCTTCTTCTCGGACTTGAAAGAAGGCGACCAAATGGTGGTGCATCAATCCACAGCGACCAACAAACGGCGGATCCGACGCGGCGCAGAGCGACGAGTTCAAATCTGAAACCGATGCAGCGGAAGATGACGTATAGGCAGTGAAACTTCACATAACTTGGCGTCGGCGTAGCAGGAACAACGGCGAGCTTGTGCGCTTGAACGGCGGTGGCACTGGCGACGATATCGGTGTCTATGGATAAGCAAAGAGATGATGAACCTTAAGGCGGGGTCAAAATGGCTTTTATAGCCTCAGAAGGCGGGCTTCGCACGAACCCTAATCGGATGCAGAGGCGGACTCCATCTCGGTTATGGCAGCAGCATACTCTGAGTCCCACGCGGACACGACAACCCAGGGCCATCCGATGGTGATCGAACGATCACGATCCATGCTGACGTGGCACAATCGGATCCAACCATAACTAATCAACGGATATGCTCTAATCTTTCCTAAACTGATACGACTCAACCAGCGTCGCTCGATCTTGATCCAATGACCCATGGCACTAGGGTTTCCGAACCTCACCGGCTAAGCTCGACCGTTCGATTACAACCAACGGTCACGATCACCCTTCTAGAATGCAGGCCAAAACAATGGGCTGGACTAAGCCAATGGGCCACATAGTATTTGGCTAAGCCCATTACTGTTCAAAGCATTTTCAAAGGTTTTCAGGAGAAAATTAATTCTCAGAAATAGATTAATTTGATTATAGCAATAAAAATATTAGAAAGATTCCAGAAAAATTCTCAAAAATACCTTGACATTTTGAACTCAAACAAAATATTTTTAGCCAAACTTTATATAAATTTTATCTATAAATAATTAGTTTTCACAAAAGGCCAAATTACTTAATTTAAAATAAATTCAAATAAATCCCAAAAAAACTAATAAATTCAGAAAAACCATAAAATGCACAAATAACACAATAAATTTAATAAAAGGAAAAAATTGGGATGTTATAGGAAACCTTTGAGCTCAAAACCAAAGTGGATAAACTAAACATAGGCTTGACAAAATGCTATCATGGAAGTGACACTCTTGATCGGATTCTTGGGGAGCAAAGGTTCACACTGGGTAAGGAAGGATTGAGATATATTCCTTGGGTTGTAGCCAAGGGAGGTGGATGATAAGACCTAAGACAAAATTCATGAAGGATGTCAACTCTTGGTGCAAGTGGTATTGTGAAGGCCACAACTCTATTGCATATCCATTGGCGACTTCACCCAAGAAAGCTTCCACAAATAGTATCACCTATGACACTCACTACTGCTCCAAAGGGTAAGGATGGTAAACTTGTTGCTAAGTTCATAGGTGTTCTATTGCTTAATGAGAATAAAAAGGCCATTTGAGTGCCTAAGTATTTGTGCACTAACACTCAAGTACCCAAAAAGATTTGGGTACCTAAAACCAAGAAGTGATCTTCTCTTATGTAGGTAAACTACAAGACGGCAGACCAGCATTGGGTAATTGATAGTGGATATACTCAACATATGACCAATAACTCATGATGTTCACTCGCTTTAAGAAGGAGATTCAAGCCACAAGATAACATTTGGTGACAATAGCAAAAGTAAGGTCATTGGCTTTGGAAAGGTAGCAATTTAAATGACCATTCAATCTCCAACGTATTATTGGTTGAATCTCTAAACTTCAATTTTACTTTCGGTTACTCAAATTTGTGATTTAGGGTTTCATTGTATTTTTACAAAAGTGGGTGTTTCGGTTTTTCATAAAACCTCTCAAGATTTGATCTTCAAAGGTTTTCATTTTCAAACTTTGTTCCTTATGGATTTCTCCTCAAATGCTTCATGCATCTCAATGTGCTTAATATCTAAAGTCCCACTTGGTTGGCTTTAGTATCATCTTGGATATGTGGAATGTCTACATTAAAAAAGATTTTAAAAAAAGGTTTGGTTATGGGCTTGAAGGATATGCGGTTTGAGAAGGATAAATTATGTAGTGTGTGTTAAGCCTGTAAGCAAGTGGCAAACTCCCATCCCACAAAAAGTATCATATCCCCATCTAGACTGTTAGAGCTCTTACACATAGATTTGTTTAGCCCAATATCCTATAAGTAGAGCATCGGTGGCAACACTTTTTGTTTAGTCATTGTGGATTATTCCTTAAGGTTTACTTGGGTCTTCTTTCAACAAGAAAAGTCCGAAGCTACTAGTATTTTCAAAAGAATTGCAAAAAAAGGCCTAAAATGAGTTTGAAACCCCAATCAAGAAAATCCAGAGTGACAATGGAACCGAGTTCAAAAATGATAATATTGAAGACTATTGTGATGAGTTAGGAATCAAACATGAGCTTTTCGCAACCTACACACCTCAACAAAATGGAGTTGTTAAGTAGAAGAATTGAACTTTGATTGAGATGTCAAGGATAATGCTTGATAAGTATGGCACACCCGATTCCTTTTGGGCAGAGGCCATCAATACCACTTGGCATGCTACCAACCGGCTCTACCTCTATCAACTTTTGAAAAATATATCATATAAGCTCATTGTAGAGAGAAATCTCAGTATATCCTACTTTAGAGTATTTGGATACAAGTCTTCATCTACAAGAAGCATGCCCATCTTGGCAAGTTCCAAAGGTGATGCGATATTGGTTTCATATTTGGTTACTCCTCTAACTCAAATGCTTATCGTGTCTTTAACAATGCCACCAGGCTTGTTGAAGAAACTTATGATGTTGAGTTTGATGAATCTAACGGCTCTCAAGGAGAACATAAGAATCTTGATGATGTAGGTGATGAAGGACTTAGAAATGCTATAAAGAACATGACTCTTGCAAACATCAAGCCTACGACAGTAGTTCAAGAGGTTGAAGTTCAAGGTCAACCTTCTTCATCCATGGCACCTCAAGTTGATGCAATTGAAGCTAAGGATGGTGATGACACACTATGGGAACCACTACCTCAAGTCAAGAGCCACCACACCATAGCCAAGGATCACCCCATTAATCAAGTATTGGGGGATATTAGTAAGGGAGTTCAAACTCGCTCTCGCTATGCATCTTTTTGTGAACATTACTCTTTTGTCTCTTGTTTGGAACCCACAAATGTAGATCAAACTTTAGGTGACATGGATTGGGTGAATGCTATGTATGAAAAACTCAACAACTTCACCCACAATAAAGTTTGGACCTTGGTAGAGCGTCTCCGTGATCACAATATCATTGGCACCAAGTGGGTCTTCCGCAACAAACAAGATGAACATGGAGTTGGGTTCCACAACAAGGCGAGGCTAGTTGCTCAAGGATTCTCTCAAGTTAAAGGCTTGGATTTTGGAGAGACCTTCTCTCCCATGGCAAGACTTGAAGCTATACGTATCCTTCTTGCATTCGCATCATGTTTTGATATCAAGTTATATCAAATAGATATCAAGAGTACTTTCTTGAATAGTATTATTTTTGAGTTGGTGTTTGTAGAACAACCTCCTAGGTTTGAAGACTCTAAACGCCCAAAAATATGTCTATAAGTTATCTAAGGTGCTATATGGGCTCAAGCAAGCTCCAAGAGCATGCTATGAACACCTTAGAGACTTTTTACTAGAAAAAGGGTTCAAAATCGAGAGAATTGATACTACTCTTTTCACAAAGTTCATAGATGGTCATTTCTTCATATACCAAATTTATGTTGATGATATAATCTTTGAGTCTACTAATTAAACATTTTGCAAGGAATTTAGTGACATGGTGTCAAAAGAGTTTGAGATGTCTATGATAGGGGAGCTAAGCTTCTTCCTTTGATTTCAAGTCAAGCAATTGAAGGAAGGAACATTCATCTCTCAAGAGAAGTATATCAAGGATATCCTCAAGCTCTTTGGAATGAAAAATGTCAAACCAATCAAGACACCTATGGCTACAAACACACATCTAGACTTAGATGTGGAAGGTATACCGGTGGACCAAAAGCTTATCTCCCTATGATTGGTAGTTTTCCTTACCCTACCGCATCTAGGCCCGATATCATGTTTAATGTTTGTATGTGTTATATTTCAAGACTCCCCTAAAGAATTGCATCTAGTTGCTGTTAAGAGAATTCTTAGATATTTAAAATATTCTCCTAGCATTGGCTTGTGGTACCCCAAAGGTGCTAAATTAGAGTTACTTGGCTATTTGGATTTTGATTATGTTGGGTGTAAAATTGACCATAAGCACACATCAGGGAGATGTCATTTGCTAGGAAGATCTCTAAACTCATGGGCTTCAAAGAAGAAAAATTCGGTTGCACACTCTACTGTCAAAGCGGAGTACATTGCCACGGGTAGTTGTTGTGCTCAAATATTGTACACGAAGCAAACCCTTCTAGACTATGGGATCACCTTCAAAAGTGTGCCTCTGTTGTGTGACAATGAAAGTGCGGTGAAAATTACAAACAACCCAGTTTAACAGTCACGCACAAAGCACATTGATACCAGGCATTATTTTATTAGGGATCATGTTGAAAAAGGTGACATTGTGTTAATCTATGTCCGAACTAAGGGTCAACTTGCGGATATTTTCACTAAACCCTTAGATGAGGCCCACTTTTGCAAGTTGAGAAGTGAGTTAAATAGCATATATGCCTCTAACATTGCATGAGTACATTTACATTCTTGTAATATATTGCCATGTATATATGTGATATATGCTTGCTTGCTTAATTGCTTGTAGATTTGGATCTTATTTGTCTTGGATTTTGTGAGCTCAAATAGGAATATCACATTAAGGGGGAGCACTATGCTTTTCATGTATTCTTGCAACCCTAAAGGTGAACAAATATCTTACTAGTTGGCAACTTTAAAAATGAACTATCATTTCTGGCCAAAATGATTTGAAAAATGATTTCTCATGCAAATATATTATATTACATCAAATAGTATCTAAATTATTTTCATAAGTTTCCATATTCAAAAGTAGGACAAAAATGATTTGTATGAAAATTATGTTCAAAATTATGCTTTGAAAAAATTAGCTTAGAAGGAAATTGGTTGGTCAAGCATTTCCTAAAAAAATATTTATATTAGCCAACTTCTTGAAAAATGATATTTGCAAAACAACTAAAAATCTATTATGTGCTTAATTGTGGGATTTCTAGCATAACATGTGCCTAAGTTACTAGAGCCTGATGTTTCCATATCTTGGTTCACAGTGGCACAAAACTAGTCACATATATTACCAGAGGTTACTTGGTATCTTTCTGAGTTTGAGGGAGCCTTTTCCTTTTTTGTGCTTGATGCCAAAGGGGGTGAGATTGTAGTAGACTGTAGAGTGTTACTTATTTGAGTCTTGTGTTTGTGCATCATTTAGTTTTATACCTTGTCAGATGCAATTTAGGAGGAGCTTTGTTATCTTGATGGCATGATTATTATTAAATGGTATAATTGACATTAATAATGATTATGACATAATTATTGGTAATGTTCAAATAACATAGTTTACAATTATTGATTCATGATCTCTATAAACCATGTTAAATGCAAAGTCAATTTTGTCTAAATGCCATGAATTATCTATATGCCATGATTGTGATAAGTGCCATGAGATGGTTAAGAGCTTGTTTGACTTCATAATTAATTCAAATATCATGCTCTTGTATTATCTATATTCCATGACTATGATAAATGCCTTGAGATGGTTAAGAGCTTGTTTTACTTCATGATTAATTCAAATATCTTGCTCTTGTGGACGTCTCAATTCCATATTATGCTTGATCAAGATCTCCGGGTACTTTATATACTGGATCAATACTTACACTTAATTGTTGTTGATCATACCTCTCTATTTACTCTCTTAAAGAATGTATTGTCATCAATCATCAAAAAACAGGAAATTATAAGCATGTATTCCCCTAATTTTAGTGATATATGTGTTTTGATGATTAATGACGTTAGATTGTCAAGGCTAACAATGTTTAAAGGTTTCAAGATGAGTTAGTGCTTGACTTTGGCATAGTGGGAGTTCTTGGTATTCATGAATCCCTGAAAAGTTATAATTAACGGCAAAGCATGAAGATCAAGGACATTGTGTTTAGAAATGATCCAAGGTGTTGAGGATGGATCATTGAGTGTTAGGTCTTTATTTTGCTTTGACCGTACTGTTAAAGGAGGTTTAGTCTAATAGCTTGAGCGTGGTTAGGTTGTGTAGCTAGTGGTGATGCACACTAGGCATATCTATCTCATCTATAGTCAAAGAAAGGCCTTGAAAAGTTGAAGTAGCAACGAAATCAAAATTGGGGATATATTGGCAAAGTTTGAAAATTGTCAATGCATTCCAGATGATCCTATAGCTATCAGATAAGGGAGATGATTATTGGAGCCGAATGTGGTATTTTTTAATTTGTAGAAAAATTACACATTTCGGATGATCCTATAGCTAGCGGACAAGGGAGATGATCATTAGAGCCGAAGGTAGTATTTTTCAATGTATTGGAAAGTTACACATTTCAGATAATCCTATAGCTACCGAACAAGGAAGCGAATCATTAGAGCCAAAGGTAGTGATTTTCAACGTATTGGAAATCTACACCTTTTCGGATGATCCTATACCTATCAGACAAGCAAGCGGATCATTGAGATAGAGAGTTGGTTTTTGGCATGGGCTAAAAATTTTGTATATTCTAGATGGTCCAAATAGAGAGGATCATCCTGATGTAAGGATGATCTGGAATCTAGCAGATGATACTTTAGGCCTATAACGGGTAGTTTTTTGACCGATGAACTTCAAGCTTTAGGGTGATTCGAAAGGGATCTAGATGATCTGGAAGGTGTTGATTTCTCTGGATTCTCTCACAACTCTAAAAAATTTAAATTTTATCCTAATTGGAGTTCAGATACGAGAATTGTGAACAAAATACCGAATTGATCTGGATTGGATCAACAACTTGATGCAGCTACTTTGACAGCCAGAAAAAACTGATCTATAGGTGTAATAGAGCTCAAATCCAAAAGGTTTCTATAGAGCTCGTTTTAAGGTTTCCAAAAAGCACAAGAACACAAAAAACCGAGTTTGTATGTGAGACTTATGATCGAAATACCGAACTGGACAGAATTGAGAGATTAAAACTACGTGAAGGAAACAACAATCAGCAACTAAACAATGATTTTCATGAATCAAAACATAACCAAACTCACAAAATAACAGATTGAAACTCATGGCTAATTATTTTTGTGTGATTTTTTAATATAGGGAAGAAATCAAAACCTAAAACAAAGGGTAAATAATCCTACTGTGCCAACCATGCTCTCATACCAAGATGATACCCGATCTTCACAGCGTAGGATCAAAGATAACTTGTGCACTCTTTTGATGAATACTAACTAGCTGATCCCCCACTGCCAAATGCAATGGACTTGCAACTATTTGATTCGCCAAGATCACACGTATGCTGATAAATCCACTAAGACCATCAAGCAGATGTTATCGATCTCTCAATTCCCAGCGGAAAAGACGGAATGATCTATGAAGGAGCAATGCCCAATTACCCTCTCTATAGGAAGAACAAGCATGTAACGCTAGTAGACGCAATTTGCAATTTGAAAATATTATTTATGGTCTATCTTTAATGGGGTATACACCTACGCCTTATATTGGTGCTTACACACTGTCAAACTCACACACACACACTCATAGGACTTGGACTCAAGAGATAGAAAGAGATTACAACTTTAAACTAAATTGACGATGAGGGTGAAATTTGTCATCCCGATTAAAGATAGAAGGAGTCGATTCGAACTTGTCGTAATGGAGTGAAATAGAGATGACGTTCAAGCTTTCAAAAAGTCCAAGAACATCTTAATTCGAGTCCGTATGTGAGAGTTATGGCCTTTTTAAGACCAGCTGGTCTAGCAATCCGAGTTGGACCCTTTTTCTCTCCAAATCCAATTCGGACTTATCTATTTATTCCCTTTCTTGTCTTGGCCGAATTGTGCTTTCCCTTTTCTCTCTTGGGCTGACCGAATTGGGCTTGGGCCATCCTTGGTTCCATCTTATAGCTGAATGGGCTACCCCATGTGCCTCCCCCTCCCCCCTCCCTTATGCTTGGCAGCATAGGCTTTGGGGCCAGGCCGCATGAAATGTGTGCATGTGGCCCAAATTACCTTTTAGTTCTTCCATGTGGCTCCTATCCTTCATCGCCTCCTGTTGGGTTCCAACATGGTTCCTAAATGCAATTTGGCTCCATTTGTCATTCTTGCAATGTTCATACCTAGCAACAAATAAGCACCTGTTATTAGGTAGTACATAATTCTCATGTAAATATAGTAAAGATTTCTTAAGAAAAAGATTCACCTATTGATATTTGATGCGACTTAGTAATTCTTTCCAGTTAATTAATATATTTAACAAAAGTACTAAGTGTAAGCATATCCACATCAAGCACTATATAGGTTCGCCTAATATGATCTTTGTGTGTATTCGGGAATCGCTATGTCCTGCTAGGGATTGCTACTGATTTAGTGATCGAAAAGGATTTCCAGGTCGTGGTCGAGTATATATGAACCTCTGAGGTTACACATTTTTGGGTTGGAACAAATCAGTTTGGATAGGACCCATTTGATGCATACTAGGGTTGTCCGATCTTCGATGAAACGATCGCTGAACCACAAGATCGACAACCAAATAATCGCAGCGTCACCACACGAGGCGAGCAACCGAATCAAAGACCCGATCGACCCTTGAACCTGCTACAACCAAGAACAAGCAAGAACAAGGTGATAGCAATTTTCAAACCAATAATCTCAAATAAAAACAAGGTGAGGTTCTGTTTCTCAACTCGAGTGGTCTAGTCGACACACGCAAGATTGAGGAGGGACGCACACGGGGTCTACCAAAACACAACAAAACCTAAAAAATGAAGAACGGGGGTGGAAACCCAATATAAAAGGGTACCCACACAAGGGGGCGCCCAAGGGGGGCGGCAACCAGGAGAGGGGCGCTGGCCAAAGGAGGGGTGAAACCCTAAGAGTACATGGGCCTTGGGCCCAAAAGAAAGGTGGCGCAGCACCTGGAATTTCTGTTCCGTGAGATTGTTCTGTTATTTCCCTTCGCTCCAGGAGGAATTTAGCCTCGGGATCAGATCCATCGGAAAGGTTATCTCGATACCTTTCAAGCGAGTTGTCGAGCGTCAAAAGCGGAGTTCGGATGTGGCCGTGGCGTCCGTTTGAAGTACTGCTGCCCTGGATGGCCGAACCGGACTCGGCGACAGGTGGGCTTTATCTTGGGCCTTCCTTGGCGCGTGGGCTGTCCTCGGTGGATGTTCTTGACGTGCTGGTCCAGCAAAGGTGGATGGAAAGGACTTGCTTCGGATTAAGCCCTCTAGGCGTCGTGAGGCAAGTAGCGATCGTAGAAAGAAGGGGCAGCGGTTGTATCCTTAGTTGGGATGTCCTCATCACCATTCATATGGGTTTTGCACCTTAACAGACCTCTAGCGTAGGGTTCCACTAAATGGGCCCTTTACAAGAGACGGTGTAGGGTATTTTCGCACCACCCACCAAAACCCTAGTTGACATGTCCCTGAAGGCCATGTGTGGATAACATAGAGGCACTATTGTGGTTGTTGTTGCATTGATTGAGGACAATCCATGATGGCTGTGAGGAACACTAGGAGATGCTAGAGGAGACGATTGGCAGTCAAGGATGTTAGACGATCGACTACTTCCACTACATCGACGTGTGATGTTGTTGGATCAAGCTACTCCAACTCTTCTTCTGTTAACTACATGTCTAGTGATAACAATATATAATATCTTACTCAGGTGATTTCTTATTATACGCGGTAGAAAATATTATTTTGCATTAGCGTAGCCTATCGGTATTCCGGCATAAAAACCATGTATTGAATGTCATAGACGTGGCGGAGCATTTTCAAGGGAATCGAGCTGCTAAACCATGGAGTGATTTGGCGAGTTGGTGATGGCACCTCTGCTAGGGGTGAAAATGGGACGGATAGTTCCCGCCCGATCCGGAGCCGGATCCGATCGAAACCGGATTCGGGAAGTAAATCGGATATCGGGTCGATTCGGATCCGGATCCGGATAGTCAGCGGATATCGGATCGGATTCGGGTGTGCACTATCCGAAAAATGTGGGTCGGGAACCGGATATCGGATATTATCTAATTCGGATATCCGGATTGAGTCACGGAAGGTCCAACTCCCAATCCCAGCAGCCAGCGGCCAGCGGGCCAGCGGCGCAAGGGCAAGGCTGAAGGCCCAATAGGGCACCAACTCATCTGGTGGTGGCTCCTCGCCTCATTCCCCAAACCGTGGCGACACTCTCCTCTGAGAGTCCTCTCCCGACTCCACTCCCTCCGCACACTCGATGGCTCGGCCCACGCCCGGTCTGGATCTCTGCAGGCTAGCCGTCCCCAGCCCAGGCGGCGCTCCCCTCCTCCTCCCGGCGGTGCTCCCCCTCCCCCGGGCCCCGACCAGGCGACCAGCGCCTCCTCCCTCCCTGGTCGGCGCTTTGTCCCCTCGGTGGCCGTGACTCCTCGGCGATGCTCCCCGCCTCCCCCTCCCCGAGGTCCCGACGGCATCTCCCTCCCCGACCAGCGCCTCGCTCCCTTCTGGCCGGCGCACCCCTCAGCGACGCCTCCCTTGGCCGGTGCTCCCCTCAACGACAACTCCTCCCGGCCGGCACTCCCCCTCGCTCCGGCCGGCGCTCCCCCAGCGTCGATGTCATCCTCCCCGGTGTCCAAGCCCACGACGGGGATAAGAACTAGGGCTAGGGTTTAGAATCTGTGAGAATCATAAGTTGAAAGCTTCACCTTAGTGGCTAAGTGTGCTTGCTCCAGAACGGCAGAACCCATGTTTGAGATAATGTAACACAAGGAAATAATGTTAAAGAAAACCAAGAAACTAGTTGGGAGATATTTCATATTTGCTCATTGCTTGGATACCATAAATGGTGGTGGAATTTTTGCTATTGGAGATGTTTTCAGTGGATCTGAGGCAGCTCCACATGCTCCTCCCAGATCTGTAGCTCTCGTGCTCCTTGTCATTGTGAATCGCTAGAATTCATTAAGTTCTCTTTTGAATAATATCTTCAACATTTGCTTCATAACCATGTGATTATTGGCTTCATATAAATAGTGTGGGAGCTCTTTGGAAGCAAGTTTATGGTAAAGATACTAGAATAGCATGAATCAGTATCAGAGATAGAAAGCAAGGTCATGGTAAAGATGCTATTTGTTTCTCCGTAATGAACACGCCATATAAGATATTTTGTTACAACCATTTCCTTTGCCATGCCTCGACAATTAAGGACAATTATCAACTGAAGTTTGCAGGACAAATGATGCTCTGTAGATCATGAAGGAGACGCCTCCATTACCTGTGAAGAAAAATGAGGAGCTTGGTCCCTGGCTGTTCATTCATTTTGTAGCTCCTTCTGTCATTCTCCACCTTTTTCTCTTTACATTTTCCATCAAGATGTTGAGCTTCAACTGTACCCAAGTGGTTGGAAAATGTACCAAACTACCAAGTGTTGCTTCTATAGTATTATCAGTATCCAACTCTGGCATATTTGTAATACCTAGCCGACTGTTTTTGATGTGTGGATTGATTCACCATACAGTCGTTTTGTTGATATACACTTGCTAAGTTGCTATTATTGTCCTATATTTATGTGGATTGATTCATCATATATTACTCAATGTACGCTTGTGTTATCCGTATATCTCTATCCGTTCCCGATCCGAATCCGTCACATATCCGACACGTATCCGTATCCCGAATTATCCGGATTCGTATCCGTATCCGGCTAGCCCGTATCCAGTTCCGAATCCGAAAAAAAATATGGGTTAGGATATGGGAAGAGCAATATCCGTCCGTATCCGATCCGTTTTAATCCCTAACCTCTGCAAAGGAGAATGTAGCAAGTATCTTGGGAATGGAGAAATAGATTTGATGTGGTGCTGGTGGCTGAAGGAAAACCTTCTCAGGAGCTCGGTAGAAACGAGAAAGGCTGGATGTGGATGGGGTTTCGTTATGGAGTAGTAACCAATCTGGGCAAATTGGTAGCAGCTTCTCAAACCGGTTAGGACTTAGGATGGTGAATGATCTGACAGCGTAACCTTCGAGACCGATGCCCTGACGCTACAGCAAAACGTTGCCGACTTCGGGTGTGCTCTTCGGAGACGGCCAAGAGTTGTGGGTATAACACCTTAAACTTAATTTGAAGATTTGGCATCTTGAACTATAAAACTAAACATTTAACTCTTTAAATTTTATAATATAATTCAAATAACACTCTAACCCAGTTTTATATAGTAGTATTGTCTTTATGGCACGATAAAGGGACAGTTTTACCATGTAGGATGACACGCTGAGTAAGTTTAGATGAATGACAAATATGATCCACGTGAGTTTCCCAAATCGAAATAGAGAGGAAGTGAACTACAAGGGCCGACAGCCATGGAAATATGGCTGGAAGTCCATATAATCCTCATCTGTCGTTGACACCAATCAAGGTCTGTCGTTGACACCAATCAAGGTGTTATTTGAACTAGATTACAAAGTTCAAAGTTCAGAAGGTTAAATATTTGATTTCATAGCTCGATATGCTTAATGAATTTTTAACCAAAGTTCAGAGAATTTCTTTGTTTATCAATACCGTGTTGAGTTCTGCCCGAAGGCATGTGATAACATCGACCAGATCCTCTAGAGTCTGGACTAACCGTTTCTCTGAGTTTGTACTGGGTTCGGTGGCGACAATTTGGCCGTGCACGCAGTTTAATGGAATAAGCAATGCTCCACGTCAAAAAAATAGATAAAGGAACAACATTGCAAACCCTTATATTTGCAAAAACTGCACTAGGAAATATTATATTTTTATCGATACACAGCATGCACCGTTAGAGAAGAGTTGCCAACATGAAGCTCATTTACAACGTAAACGGATAAAGCACACAAACCCTCTACCAAAAATAAGAACAATAAAACACAATGCATCAGAATATAATCAGCATGACATACAACTTAACTAGTTTGCTAACCGATCCAAGGATCAACTCTGAGAAAGGATTACCTAGAAAAACAACAGTACAAGTGTCACAGAAACAAATACCCTAGCTTACTCCACTCAACGCAGAATTCAACTAACTAAAAAGCTAGGTAGCAAAAGGAGCAATAATAAGATCAGCACAGAACAAAACAAATTAAACTCTGCTCGTTACAATTTTCTATCTAAAAGGGCTTGATCACAAAATAGGAATAACAAGATGCATATGCCCAAGACAAAGTGCAGAAATAACGGGCTCAGGGTCAGACAGAAGGCCAAGTTGACAGTGCCACTAATGGATCAAGCCATGTTGCTCAGTACTTCAACAAGCTCGTTCTTCTTCATCTTGGAATAACGTTTGATTCCTCGAGATTTTGCAAGTTCTCTTAGTTCTGTGACCTTCAAAGAGCTTATAGCAGGACCCCCCGTAGAAGATTCCAGATTCTCAGCATGAGATTCATCAATATTTGTAAAATTAGGACTTTCTAAAGATGGCTCAATATACTCCCCATTGGATTCATCCGTATCCAATGCATCAGATTCATCATCTGAAAGAACATCAAAGTCATCCAAAGATAGATTTTCTGGTGGTATTAGAGAGTCAGGTTCAAATGGAGAAAGTGAGTTAGTTTCATGTGCAGCAGTCTTCTTCTCCAAAATTGCCCTAGCTTTCTGTACAGCATCAGTGACGTTTTTGGCGATAGGCTTGGCATCACTACTGAGAATAGGCTGGAACTTCACTCCAGGAACAGGGGATCTTCGCCTAAAATTTGAAGCTGGCCTTTTGAAGTATGCAGGATGTGGCTTCTTCTGTTCTTCCTGAGTGTCATTTTTTGTGTTGATGCTTGAATTTTGTTTGTTTCCATAATCATTGCTTCTTGTTTGATCAAAATTCTGTTCTTTCTCATCACTGTTCTTCCTTCTTTGGTCCACTGAGTGTTTCCTGAGCAACTTAAGAAGGGAGTCAACACTACCCCTCTCACCCTGCACTTTTGCTGGTTCAGGCTTCTTCTCTTCCCTGCCTTTACCCCTCGCTCGCAACTGTGCTTGAACCCTTTTAAATAACTCTACAATCTCCTTCTCTCTTTCCCCCGGGATGGATGTCGCTTGAGGACGGGAATTGCTTGTCAAAGAGATGGGTGGTCCATTTTTGGAGGGCATGATATCATTATCAAATTCATCAATGCTCTCGTAGTCATCTTTTTCTTGGTCTGGCTTACTTTTCCACCGAGATGATCCACCCTTTTGTTGTCGTGTCATATCCGAACTTCT
Organism: Otatea glauca; assembly: GCA_036346275.1. NCBI lineage: Eukaryota > Viridiplantae > Streptophyta > Magnoliopsida > Poales > Poaceae > Otatea > Otatea glauca. The sequence continues at coordinate 48,921,459 of CM070728.1, read as the reverse complement.
TGGCCTATGGTTGTTGGGGTTAGCACCACATACCAAAGACACCCTCCTTGGGCCCAATGTAGGCAATTTGTTCAAGAAACAAGCTCCCAGAAGGAATCTGCAATCTCCATGATATGCAGATAATATTGTTCTGCCTGAAACCCCTGGAAAGAAAAGCACTTGAACATTAGTTATTTCTTTAGAAGAAGCTCAGTGAATAAGGGTAGAAAAAAAAATAAGATGGAAGGGTCTGCAGTGCGCAACAGAGATGTACAGAAGTTGGGAGATATGGATAGCTATGGTGGAATCAACTTTTCATTACAAAAGGTTTATCAGTTTTTATTCCCCTACATTTTTTCCACTTTGTTCCACTCCCACTAGGTGACAACAAGTGCATGTAAAGTGCATAAAATACAAACACAAGTACAACAGTCACTCCTTTGAAATAAACATTATATAGGTATGAGTGGAAGAAACAATTATCTTAGTGCCATAATGGCACATTCATGTTGAGTCAGCACATACATAACCCACTTTGACAAGGCATATAAAATTAATTTGTGCAAAATGAAAGGACACAAGAAGGCCTTTGAAAAGGGAAGAAAAATGAATTGCACTTTAGGTTTCTTGTAGACTCAAAGAAGGGCTATAACACCAGAATTAGTAAGCTCTTATCAAAGAAGTGCTATCTTTTATGAAAAATGCAGTGGCATGCCAACAATCGTCTTCAGTACATAATGCAAGTTAAAAAATTATAATGATCCTGAACATATATGCATAAGATGGGCATGAAAAGTAGCCAAGTAATGTAACCTTGCTAGGTGCCTGTAAGTGTGTAACAAGTGAAACAGATCTAGAAGAACTTAGGGAAGGCGAAGCTGTAATTGAGAGATTCAGGAAAGCAATTCAGGGAAGAAGAGGAAGAAGATGCCGTTCAATTTTAGCCGCTGTCTTTGTTCAAGTCTGAACAATGTAGGTCCATTACAATTTAAAACCATTGCCCTGATTAACAAACACAACAGGCCCACTCGTATACCATTTCCTCTCAACATTACAGCCAGCATATTGGTTACATACCCAAACAAGCAAGTACCACTCTTATCTAGCAGCCCATGGCCGTCTTGTGTCACTTGTTCTTCCTCTGTTTCCTCTGCACAGTCAACACAGTTTTCTGCTCAGCTTGCTGATCTTGTCGCCAATGCAATCTTCGTTGGTAGTGTCTCCGTAACTATCCTGTCTTTTCATCTCCAATGTGCATGCTGTGCTATTTCAAAAGTGGAGGTGGACTTCACACAGTAGTTCTGCACAGTCTGTCATCCACAAGGTCTCATTGTCAGCAGTCAATCATCGAACTCTAGTATATACCCTCAGAGCTTCAAGTTGCAGATTTCTTCACTAAAGCTCAGACTCAGGAACAATGTCGGCTTCATCTACTCAAATTCAATACATCAGATCATTCTGATCCACCTTGTGTTTGAAGGGGGGTATTAAATGTGTGTATAGACTAGAGTTCTAGAATCTTGGCCCATGAGACCCATAAACCTCAAGTGTATAAATATATCTCCTCAATACTCAATAAGATGTGCAGTTGTGAATAGCAAAAACAATCTCTTCTCTTCTTCACAATAAGAACCCGGCAATCACAATCACAGCACCAACCACTATCAGCACCATAGCAGTTACATTTGAGGTGACAAAATGTATTTCTATCCCTGTAACGTTCTCTTCTCAGTCAATGACGTGGCACTACATCAGCCTGCATTTTCTGATCTGTTCATCGCACTCTATAGCGAACCAATAATAGAAACCCTGCAGAGGCACAAGCAGATGACGGACGTCCCAGTTCAATTCTCCACATCATACCATTTGTCCTTAGCCCTATTAACTAACTAGGATTTGATTTCATAGTTCATCACCCATACGTTCGTGTTTAGGGAATTCAGCAACATCTACAAATGTAAGGAACAGTCCCCGGCCCCGCACGCCTCACAGTGGCGGCCCAGAAGGAAACCCTAAAATTGGACGGAACCGACGTGGGCATGTGCGCAACAGTAAAGGGTAGTGAGAGAGAGAGGGGGGGGTGTGGGTGTGAGTGGTACCGTGGTGGTGGAGGGCGGAGCCGGACATGCCTTCGTGCTTACTGCCTCTCCGAGAACTGGTACGGCGGAGATAGCGGGGCCAAGGGTTAGGGACGAGGAGATGACGGCACGAGGGGATAGGCACGCGTGCCGGCACCGCTCTCCGGCAACGGGAGGTGCGGCGGAGAGGGAGGGCGGAGAGCCGGTCGTGGCGGTTGGGGAGAGGGAGGGGGAGGCGGCCAACGTTTTGGGAGTGGATTAGGGCTAGGAGGAAGATATTAGCCGTCCAGATTCGATCAAACGGCCCTCCAAATTCTTGCGAACCTGGAGATGGTCAAACGGGCCGGCCCGAGGCACAGTACTGTTGGTTTAGCCCGAGCACGGCACAGCTCAGCTGTAAATGGGTAGTCCGGCCGCCACTCGCTTATGTCGTGCTTGGGTGAAGCGCGATTGTGCGCGACACGGCCGTAAGGCCCAGCGCGGTTAGAACGCGGTATGACCGTTTTGCAGTTTAATTTGAAAAATAAGCCGTTTATAGCTATTGGAGGCTTTAAAAATTTGAAAAAATCTCGAATTTTTTCTTAAAATAGGTGGCTGCCCCCCTCCCCCATCTGCACACCAGCAATCTTGCATTCTCTTATATTCATTCTCTTGTGGAAATTCTTTTACTCTTGGTGTTAATTTGGTAAAATTCAAAATAGTTTTGCCAAAAATCCAAAAATTCAAAATTCAACTTAGACTTACATCAAAAGCATGAAATTGCATGGTGTGTCATCCTCGGTCTCTATAAGTGCTCTTTGCGTCGGTAAGCTAGAAGCGAAAAGAACAAGATCTGATACATTGGGAGTGCGGAAAGATTTGATGATTTTTAGACATCAGACGGTGTCCAAAGCAAGTATGTTGTTTGTAAATATTGTAAGCATAAATTAACTGCGAAATCTTCAGGTGGAACGGGGCACTCGAAGAGGCATGCTGAGAGCTGTAGAAAAAAAGCGAGGATGGCTTTGAGGCAGGCCGCGTGCGGCTAACCAAACGATGCGATGCGTGCTTGGGACTACAATCCTGAGGTAACTTGTGAATCTCTTTATCGTTTAATCGCTTCTCAAGGTCTTCTTTTAAACTTTAGTGAGTCAACTGCGTTTGAAAGCTATATTAGGACCGCTCATAATCCTAGATTTTCTGCAGTTTCTAGACATTCAACAGCTAGAGATTTGATTAAATATTATAATAATTGTCACAATAAGCTAAAAGAAAATTTTAGTACATGTACTTTTTCTGTGTCTTTGACATCTGATATATGGAGTGGTAGAGCTAAAGAGGATTACCTTAATGTAGTTGCTCATTATGTAAACAATGAATGGCGACTAGAAAAGAGAATTATAGGATTCAAATTAATTGATGCCTAGCACTTGGTGAAAATATTGTTGATTGTATTGTAAAAGTTATGGAAGATTTTGGTCTTAGTGATAAAATTTTTGCAATAACATTAGATAATGCTACGCAAATACTTTTGCCATAAACATTCTTACTCACTTTTTAATTCCTATCTTTGAATCTTTCTTATTACATCGACGTTGTGCTTGCCATATTATTAATCTTATAGTTAAATCGGTTTGAAGAGTTAGATCAATATCTTGAACCTTTTACGCTGCAATATCTTACTTAAATTATTCTAATCAATGAGTAGCGACATTTAAGACTTATTGTATTGCAATGAATGTGCGTCCGCGTAAGTTTGGTTTGGATATGCTTGTTAGATGGAACTCTACTTACTTGATGCTTAAGAATCTCATACCATATGAGAGCTCATTTTCTATTTTTATTAACACGCCTTTGTCATACAGGATGGTCAACCTCTACTCACTGAGCAACATTGGTATATTGCTAAATACTTGCTGTCATTGTTAGAACTTTTTTGAATCTACTGTTGCTTTATCTAAAGTTTATTACACAACCTCTCCTTTAATTGTGCATCATATTTTAGAAATTACTACCCACTTAAAAGAGCCATGGAAATGATAATATCTTGCGTGAAGTTGTTTATGCTATGAAAACCAAAATTTTGAAATATTGGCAAGAAATTCCTATGTTATATGCATTTTCATTTATTTTAGATCCTAGAGCTGAAGTTGGGTTTATTATGCTGCAAGGAATTTTTCTGTATTTTTCGAGATTTTTCTGAATTTATTTGCTTATATTTGAATTTCTGGGATTTTATTAAATCGAAAAATGTTTTATTTTCTAAAATCTCCGGGCAGAATCTTGGCCGGCCGTTTCTTTCCGCAGGCCGCTCCGCTCGATCGCTTCCCATGGCCCATCTCGCCGTGGTCGAGTTCTGCGGCGCCTCGGCCCGACCAACCTCTCCGCATCGCCGTCCGTCTGGCGCCGCAGCGTGTCTTCGATCGACCACGTCGCCGCGCCGCCGCGCGAAACCCTAGCCGTATCGCGCCGGACTCCGCCGCCGTTTCGCCCTCAACGCGCCCGCGTTTCGCGCCGCCGCGCGTATCCATGGCCGGATTCACTCGGCATCCGCGTCTATAAAAGCCGCCGCGCGCTCCTCTCATCATTAGGATCGGCGCCCGTGCGCGCCAAAACCCAAACCCTAGCTATTGTCGTTACATTGCCGTGCTCGTTGCTCTTCTCGCGCCAATCTTCGCCGCGGTGAGGCTCGCCGCATTCCTTGGTCCCTCGAACTCACGCGCCGCCCTCTTTCTTTTGCCCCTAACGGCGCGCCTCATGGCGTTTTTCTCCTCGGCGCTGCATCTTCTCGCCTCGGCGTTACTGCCCGCCGCCGCCGCGCTCCGTCCGCGTCGCCGTGCCTCGGCTGGCGTCGCGTCGGTGCCTGTGACGCCACGCGTCACCCGCTCTGTGCCACCTCCGCGCCCGTGTCAACACGCGTCGCCTCGTCTCCGCGCGCGTCGTGACCTCATTCCCATGCGCGCGCGTCGTCGCCCACGTGGCCCAGCCACGTGTGCCCTAAGCCCCGCGTGGCATGCCACGTCAACGTGTTCTGCCACGTCGCCCCCAGATCGCCTCGGTGCTCCCGGTTCACCGTGAGCCGAGTCTCTCACGCGTGGGTCCCACGTGTCAGTGGCATTTCTTTTTCTTTTTTTGATTTTCCAGAAATCCAAAAAATCCAGCCAATCAGATTGCGCCACGTATCAGCAGGAAGCAACGAAGGCAAGTCTTCCTTGAACATATTGATCCCAAATTTTACAAAATGCTTATGTTATTTTAAATTATGCATGCTTACTTTTATGCAATGTACTTTAAATACAGTTTTAGAGTATAGTTAAATACCAGAATTTGTTATACCCTCATTGGTATTGATCATGTCAAACCTTTTTCACCCTAGATAATACTAGATATTTTATTTGGTGATATCCAGTAGATTAGCATGGAACGGTAGAATTGCTTAGTCCAGCTTAAGCGTTTCGGTATTGTGCCATTTTGGGAATCATTTCAAGTATTGTTTAAACCTATTTGTGAAATTGCGGCAATTGGTGTTCTGCTGTGATTTAAGTAAAATAAAGTGAAAATGATTTAGACCGGGGCGGATGGATGTTTGGCGGGTGCAGAAAGCACGAGACCTTGGTATGTGAATGTTCCGCCCTAGTCAATTAAGGATCGAAGCGTGTGTTACCATGGACCGAGCACTACCGTACAACCACAAGTCTATATGGATGCGACTGGCTAAATAATTAGTGTGTCTCATTATTAGCCGCCCGGTTAGTGAGTGCGGATGTTGGCGGGCGCAAGAGGGCTTACATCTTGGGCGGCTAGAACCCTATGACGGTGAAACCTTAGCGGGCGAGGTTAATAGTGGGGTTGTGCATTGTAAAGGCCTTGTCATGATCTCTCTGTCGGCACATCAAAGGAAGTGTGTTGATAGCTTGGCAACAAGTCGATCATGTCTTGTGGGTAAAGTGTACACACTCTGCGAGTTAAAACTACTTAAGTAGCCGTGCTTACGGTCAAGGGCGGCAGGTACACTTGCACATTGTAGATTTCATGGTTTTGTTTTAAAGGAAAATGGTTGTTTTGGGAATCCGTGAGCAGATGGAACTCTCGGGTTATGGTTTGGCGGATGGAGCCAGTCAGGTAGATGGAACCTTCTTTAATTGTCATATCAAATTCAATTACTATACAATTACATTTTGATCAAATGATGCTTTGTGAAATTACTATTGGTATTCTGATTAAACTTTGCTTTATGCTAAAAGAGCCATATTATGCCTTCAATTGTTTAGCCTTGCATATAGTTATCATGCATTATGTTTCCAAGACTTGCGGAGTACATTTTGTGCTCACCCTTACAACATCCCCAACCTTCCGCAGAAGAGTTCGCGAGAGAGTGAAGGTGATTCTGATTTCTCGCTTGTGGTTATGATGAAGCGTCCAGGAATGCTAGGACTTGAACCCGATCGATTGCCTGTTGGGCAAATGGATGAGCTTACTTTGCTTTTGTTATTTCGTTTCCGCTATTTCTTATTGAACTCATGCTATGATACTGCTTATTTGTAATAATTGGCCATAAGGCTAATACTCTTTTGCTTAATTAATATTATTTGATTCGTAATATGGATGTGTTGTCATCACTTTGTTTCCACTTGTGTGTGCTAGCTTTTCTGGACTAGCACAGGTTATACAGAGAGGTTCGGTTTGGAGATCGGTCCAGGCAATAACTAGAAAAAGAAATAGTTAGATGTGTGTATAGAAACTATGTCAATATCTAAAATAATAAGTAAAAAAGAACAGAGGTAGTGTCGAGTAACAAAGCTAGTTTCTCAAATTTTGATCCAATATTTAGCCTCTTCTATCCCCTTTAAAAGTGGGCCCACTATGTATTTATAATTTTAAAAAAAACACTCAACACCCATCATGTGTCTCTTAAGCCCGTGAGATACCTCTCCTTTCTCATTTCTCTCTCCTCACTAAACCTAAAAACCACACTGTCGTTTAAACCCAATGTGGTAGCCTTCTTCACCACTTCGTCCCCTGTACATGATTTTTTTGCAAAACATCTACCAATTTCCTAGGCTAGATTGTGTCGCCACTTCATAAATGATAAATTGAAGCATTCGCGAACTAAGGAACAATTGCAGCGAAGGCAACTTTAGATGTGATGATGATGTGGCTTCCACCGAGTGCCATTGGTCCAAAGGCACATGTTTCGATCAATTGATAGCAGTGACTCTACGATGTCAGCTCTCCTCGCTAGGCCTGGGCATTCGGTTTATACGGTTTTTTCGGTTCGGTTTATTCAGTTTTTGAAAAATTCGGTTTCTGAGTTCTGAAAATCGAAACCGAACCGAATAGCCACAAAAACCAAACCGAAATAACTGAACTAATTCGGTTCGGTTATTTCTGTTATTCGGTTAACCGAATTAGCTGGAAGTGTGACAGTATAAAATCAGCAAGAAGGCAGAACTATCGACCACTTGCAGAAACAATATTGCTCATGCTCGCTACCAGATTAAGCCCACAAAACAAGCACTTAGGGAGGTTAAAATCCATAAGGGATTAACATAACTCAGCTGCAACTACATGTTTGTAATGATCCCAGTAAGCTGATATGCTGATGCAAAGCAACCATACAATCAGATTATGGTTCCAGTCTTCCAGATTGCATAGCACAAATATATTGACCACAAATGACAAGCAACTAAATAGCACAACTAAATGAAAAAGCAGCAGGCCAGTAGCAGCACAAGTGCACAACTATAATGGTTGTGATTTGACTGATTTCTCAATAGTGAACGCGAGACTTTGTTCAGAAATATGCCGTCATTTAGATTAAGTCATTAGGTGACGGACAACATCACCAACCTAGGATCCTCATCATTATGCTAACCAAAATATTAGGGATCTTTGGCAGAACTTGCAGATCCAACCAGCGGCGACCAATTAATATAAATGCAGGCAAAAAAACCAACCAAATATCCAAATCTCCCTAAGACCTTATCCCGATCATACCAATCACCAAAGTCTCACCATGCAAAGCAGGGAGGACATGGGGAAGAGGCGTACTCGGAGATGGGGGACCTTGTTCTTCAAGAAGCAGTGCTCAAAGGATGGCCTGGAGCTGCGTCGGATGGTGCCTGCGGCCGGTGCCACTGGTTCGTGCCCGGGGTCGGCGTCGCCAGTTTGGGATGTGATTGCGGCCGGCACAGCTAGGACCTGCGATTGGAGTCATTTGGTTTGCAGTCTGAGGAACCAGAGAGGCGGCGGCCAGTGGGACTTCGAGGAGCTAGGGGAGGCGGTGCCGTCGCATAACCGCCGAATCGTGAGGCGGACGAGGAGAACTAGGGTTGATGGTGATGGGGAGCGAAGGAGCAGTGAGTGGTGAATGATTCTGGGATTGAGGGCGGGGAAGAGTTGATGGCATGATGGGCCATTGGGCCGTCGAGCTGCGACGAGAGTGAGATGCCACCGAGAGGTGAGGCCGAGACTTTGACTCTCTTTGAGAGATGGATCGATAAAGCGGTTTTCGGTTTTAAATTACAAAACCGACCAAAAACCGAATAGTACTAAAATAAAAACCGAACCAAAACCGAAATAATCGGTTTATTGATTCGATTTTTAGTTTCAGTTTAAAGTGCCCACCCTACTCCTCGCGCGTGGCGGCAAATTGGAGGCGCAACGATAGCGTCTACGTGGCGATAAAAAGCGGAGCAGCTCCCATGGGGTTGACAAGGAGGCCCATTTGATTCCTTTTTTTAAAAGTTGAAACCTAGACTTGAGTCAACTCCAAGAATCTTTAAGCTGCCTCTTCTCCGATGTGTAGATCCGGGTCCAGAGGTCTTAGCTCTAGCTTTTTAGAACCTTGGAGATGAACTTACGAGTTTATTGCACAAAGGTGATTTTATGGTGTATGAAAACAACCTAGAAGTTATCAATGCAAATGAGATTGTCAACACAATAAATAACATATATAATTAAAGTAATTAGCATAAATACGATCTTCATTCTTATTCATTAGTAACAAAGTCATACAAATTGTTTACATGGCAGTTTACATAAATATCCAAATACATCAAAAAGAAATATTACAAGAATGTTCGAATTTCATAAAAACTAAGCTTATGTTGATCTTTGGACTTGATCCCTAAAAATTGTTAGTCTTTGATGCATGTATAATTGAAAGGCAAATAAATTAAAACTCAAAAGATTAAAAAGGAGTTGTTGTCCGACCCAAATGAGTTGGTACCACTTATTGATGAGATACCAGACTGTCCGGGGCCAGTCAGCACCTCTCGCATAAATTTAGGTTTCATCGTTCGTCATAAATCAAACCTGTACACATCAAATAGCTATAGCCATGCATATATAGTGTTCATAAATATCCCATGGTAAAAAGTAAAATCTCATATAGTAAAAAGGTATGCTCCCTCAGTAAAAAGGCGGTAGAACCTCCCCGGGACATCCTTTCCTGAGTGACACCCACAAACCACCATAACTTGAGCCAACCAAACCACCACAGAACACCACCTAAAGCCACCAAGCCACAAGCGGCTAGGAGCAAGAGAGGCCAAGAATACAAGGAGGCGAGAAGGAGGCCAAGAGCAAGAGGGCCGGGAGGCGGTGGTTAGCCATCATCCATCCTTAGCAACCAAAGAACCGGAAGCACAGCACACCTCTCAATCTTTTCTAGCACAACCCCCATTCTCTCAATACCCATCCACCAGGTAAGAATCAATGCATATATCCCATTATCAACAGTAGCACCTCTCAATCTTCTCTAGCACAACCCTCATTCTCCCAATACCCATCCATCAGGTAGGAATCAATGCATATATCCCATTATCAACATTAGATAACATAGCATGGACATAGGAGATCAAAATCAAATGCTAGAGTAGTAAAGTGACTAGGTTTTAGTGGAGATCGTAGTAGAGGCAGCGTTGCATGTGCCCAAAGACCTACCGCACCCTCCAGCGTACGGGAGGTCTCCCAGTGTCATCACAACACTGCCAAATCCGTAGCAATCAACCCACATTTTCATCATTAACCATATCACAAACCTCATGTATGCAATCATACAGCAATCACATGCTAAGAATCAAAGAACCGGTAAACAATAAGTTAATGATGAGAGAGGGGGAGAAAACAACCATGGACTAGAGTAGAGGCAGGCGGCTAAGACCGTAGAAGCTGACGGCCAAGACCTTGGAGGTCGGTGGCCAAGACCACGAGAAGTCGGTGGTAGGGTTGTGCTATAGGGCGACAAAGGGCCATGAGGGCCGGTTGTGGGATGGCACTGCGGTGACAAGGCCCTCGGGAGCTCAAAGCGAGCCACGGCGGCCTAGGATGGCCGAGAGGGAAGTGGCGGAGTGCGCTCGCATGCGAACACGCAAAGAGAAGGTGGCGGCGACAAGGAGAAGCGGCGGCAAGGCCATAGGCCCGGAGGATGGCGGCCGATCTTGGTGGTCGGTGGCGGTGGGGTGGGGAGCATGGCGGATCGGGATAGGGATTAGGGAGTATGAGGGAGAGGATGAGAAGAGGATTGGAGGAAATGGATAAGTCTAGAGAAGGAGAAAAGAAAAAGAATATATATATATATATATATATTTTAAAGGGGAGAAGAATTTTATCCATATCCATGCATCATCCAAATTAAATATACCTAATGAAAATTAGAAAAAATTAATCAATCTAAGTTAGCGGACAATTAAATAACGGGACGTTAGATTTAAAAATATCCAAAAATTTAAAAAGGGCATTATATGTATGTCAAATAGCAAAATTTTAAGAAAAGAGTTGGACGTCATAAAATATGGAAAAATCTACTAGACACCTAAAATATAGTATTTTATAATTTGAGTTAAATCTAATCGGCGGTGATCTTGACGAGGAACTAAGCGAGGGCGAATATTTTACAAAATTGGGCAAGCAATCTTTTGATCATATTTAATTAATTTCAATCAAATACATTTGCTTATATATGATATCATCAATGCATTGAAATTTTTCTTTTAATAAAACTATAAATTGGATGCGATTGCAAAGATAGTTTGTTGATAAACTCTTTGAGGCGATGGTTGATTACGGATATGTTGAATTGTTGATGAGCGCTACTGCGATGGTTGATTTTGATGTGTTGAAATGGCTTACATCAACGAATGGAGCCGGTGATGTATATACACACAAACACGCTATTCTATAGCATGCATAGTCTACCTTGACCAGCGCCAGAGCCATGTACTCGGCACGCCGAAACCAACTAGTAATCGTTTACGTGATAAATTGATATTCATTTCATAGTAAAATTTGATTTATATGACGTTTATTAGTGAGACTTATATCATATTGTTCCTCTTGTCGTCAGTAATCTACTATTGAAATTCGTTCATCAATCTGAGTTGCGAATACAAAGTTTTGGCTAAAAGAAAGAAAAACATATTCATGTACAAACTAGTACACGCATTTGTTAGTTAGTTAGTACGGTTCGATTTGATAGTAATGTATTTAGTAGTAAATCGGCGTTCATCTGATAGTAAATTGATGTTCATTTGGTAGTAAATTTTGATTTATGCGATGTTTATTAGTGAGACTTATATCATATTGTTCCTCTCGTCGTCAGTAACCTACTGGTGAAATTTGTTCTTCAATCGGAGCTGCGAATACAAAGTTATGGCTAAAAGAAAGAAAACATATTCGTGTATAAACTAGTAAATGCTTTTATTAGTTAGTTGGCTATAATACGATTTAGTGTAATGCGTTTTAGTAGTAAATTAATGTTTATTTGGTAGTAAAATTTGATTTATCACGGCGTTTATTACTGATGAGCCATGTACATGAGTTATTTCTAACATAGTAAAAACATAAGTTGTAGTAGTAATACTGTATGATAGAGACAGTTAATTAGAAAATCATAATCTAACAAACATAAGTTACATTGAACACGGTCTGATGGTAATTTTTTTTAAACATTACGTGATTCGTGACTTTTTTCGACGGTCTTGCGAAACATGGTAGTTTTGGGCCGTACTTCTTTTTTTGGCCGTGTGTATATATATATCGCTAATCTATGCTTACACGTAGATTAGGTTATTCCTGTAGTTGGCGAAGCATTACAGTGAACGATGCGACAGTATGCGGCCTAAAACTACCACATTTTGCAAGACTGCCAGAAAAAAGTAGCGAATCTGTAATATTCAAAAAAAATTACCATCAGACTGTGTTCAACGTAACTTATGTTTGTTAGATTATGATTTTCTAATTAAATGTCTCTCTCATATAGTATTGCTACTACATCTTATGTTTTTACTATGTTAGAAATAACTCATGTACTGGGCTCGGTCAATGACTAATAAACATCGCATAAATCAAATTTTACAACCAAATGAACATCAATGTACTATTGAAATACATTACTACTGAAATCAAAACCATGGCCAACTAATTAACAAATGTGTGTACTAGTTTGTACTGCGAATCCATTTTCTTTCTTTAGCCATAACTTTTATTAGCGACTTGATTGATGAGCGAATTTCACCAGTAGATAGTGATGACAAGAGGAATAATATGATATAAGTCTCACTAATAAACGGCGTATAAATCAAAATTTACTACAAAATAAACATCAATTTACTACTGTATGAATATTGATTTACTACTGAAACGCATTACTACTGAAATCAAAACCGTGGCCAACTAACTAACAAATGCATGTACTAGTTTGTACACGAATCTGTTTTTTCTTTCTTTTAGCCATAACTTTGCATTCGTAGCTCAGATTGGCGAATGAATTTCACTAGTAGATTACTGACAACAAGAGAAACAATATGATATAAGTCTCACTAATAAATGTTGCATAAATCAAATTTTACTACGAAATAAACATCAATTTACTACTGTATGAACATCAATTTACTACTAAAATGCATTACTAGTTGGTTTCGGTGCGCTGAGTACAGGGCTCGATCGGTGGTTGGTGCGTGAACTGCACGGCGACTATAGAATAGTGTCGGCGTTTTTGCCGCGGCAAGTAAATTTGTAAAGTCTAAGGGGTTGCGTTCCACTCCTGAATGGTTAGACTCGAGAGTCCAAGATGTATCTTGGTTTGGTGAAAGTCCCTACTCCGATTCGGATGGCGTATTGTATTGCTTTGCACGACGTTTCTGAGATGAGGCGCTAAATTACCTAAGCTCCTCCTGTTCTCATGTGTTCCTCCTCTTTAGAATCGTTAGTCACGCCTCCTTTTATACTGAGAAGGAAGGGCGAGTTACATCGGAGTCGGGAAGAAGCGGCGACCTATTCTAGGAGCTACGGTCCTTCGCCGTCGTGGTTTGATCGCCCTACGTCTTGCCCATCTTTGGGTCGGTGGCTTTGGTGGTCGGGAGGTTAGGTATTCCTCGGAAATAGCGTACTTGCCCTCTGTGATCCTACGAATCTTTGGCGTGCGGTGTGTGGCGTTAGCCTCGGGAGGGGCGTGCGTTAAATCTTGTCTGTGGCCCGGTTGATGGGTGGAAGCTCGACTTGGCCGATCACCAAACCTTCAAGGAAGGAGCCACGCCCTTGTATAGTCACTCGATTGACCTTGTTCGCGAGTGTGCGTGGCGGTGGTGATGAGGGGCCCGACCGCGCGGCCCTCGGCGTCTGTCACCTTGGTTGGTCGGTCGGAGATCCGCCCGCCAGAAGTCAGGAGCAATGTCCGTCGGTCGGAGATCCGCCCGCCAAGAAGTCGGGGCTGTCTCGTCGGTTCGGTTCCTTCCCTGGCCGATCGGGGCGGATGTCTTGTGTGGTCTGCGGTGATTCGGTCGATTGGCGGGCGTGCGCTGTTGAATTGGAGATATGCTTGAGGCGGCGCTCGTCGCTTCCGGGCGTTGGGGTACCCTGTTATTAGTATTCGTCGGTAGCCCCGAACTCCGGCGTTTCGGCAGTTCGGTTGGGGTTGAACTTGGATGAGAGTGGTGGCGGGCTGGTCGTCGGTCGGCCGTCCGGTTAGCGATTTGTCAGTGTACCCGAGCGGATCAGCGGCTGCCACGGGCTTGGCGGGGCATTTGAGCTAACGGAGGCTTTTATCGCCTCGTTGCGCATCTGCGAGCATGGCTTAGTGTGCCCGCGTTCGCCTTCTTGCGCCACAGTTACAGTGCGGGGCGGCTTCGTTTTCCCGTGGCATTTACTGCAGAGGCGGCAGTCTCCCTTCATCCGGCTATATAAGGGCTTGCTAGGCGATGGACCCTTAGACCAAAATCCTCCTTTTGATCCTTGAAATGGAGGCATCCTTTAGTCTTGACTTTGGTGATGGCCTTGCGGTAGAAAGAAGATCCTTTGGTGAGCTTTGGTGAAATGCGGCCAAGGCGATGGTCGAGCTCTGCGGGAAGAAAAGGCGCGGCTTGTGATGTAATTCTTGTTGGCGTCTTGCTGAGGTTGTTAGAGGCTTAGGTGGTAAGGAGGCCCTTCTTGAGGCGATGGTGCTGGTAGCGCCGCCGTTGTCGGTCGGCTTGGCGTCGATGTCGCTGAGCAGCGGCGGCATGCCATTCGTGGTTATGTCGGTGGCCTCGTCGGTCGGGCAGAGGCCTACCACGGGTCGTCTCCAACGACCTCAGGTCCGCCGATCCCAAGATCTGTCCGTCGACGGGCAAGGAAGGGCCTACCGGCGAGTCACTTCAGCGACCTCAGGTCCACCGATCAAGATCGTCGTCGACCGGGCAAGGGCTGCGGGGGAAGTTTGATGCGGATATGTTCCTGCCGTAGTATAGGGTAGGTATCTTTTTGAGCTCGCCGGTACCTCATGTAAGCGTTGTGTAAAGTTTGAGTCTGCGGCATATAATGAAATCTTCTTTTATGAAATGTCTTGCGATGAGTTTGCTTTGATTTTAATCGTGGTAGATAGATGGGCCTTGATCGGCGGGAACAACGCGCGAGAGTGCTCGTTTAACGTCGTGCTAGAGCGAGCGCCTTGAGTCGGCGAGGCGGCCGGATGCCTCTGTGAGGTTCGGGTGTCGAATGCTCGTTTAACGTCGTAGCTGAGCCGGTGCCTTGAGTCAGTGAGGGGCGACCCAATGCCTCTGTGAGGTTTGGGTGTCAGAGTGCTGGTCGGCGAGGATGACCGGATGCCTCTGAGAGGTTCCGGTGTCAGTGCCTTGGTCGAGCGAGGGCGGCCGGATGTCTCTGTGAGGTTGGTGTCAGAGTGCTCGTTTATCGTCGTAGCTAGAAGGTGCCTTGGTGGCGGGGGCGACCCAATGCCTCTGTGAGGTTGGTGTCAGAGTGCCTTGGTCGGCGGGGCGACGGATGCCTCTGTGAGGTTCGGTGTCGTAGCGCCTTGGTGGGGCGGCCGGATGCCTGTGAGTTGGTGTCCAGTGCTCGTTTGCGTGTCGTAGGCGGTGCCTTGGTGGCGAGGGCGACCCAATGCCTCTGTGAGGTTGGTGTTTGGTGTCAAGCGCGCCTTGGTCGGCGGGGCGGCCGGATGCCTCTGTGAGGTTCGGGTGTCCAGAGTGCTCGTTTAACGTCGTGGCTAAGCGATGCTTAGTGGTGAGGGCGACCCAATGCCTCTGTGAGGTTCGGGTGTCCGAGTGCTCGTTTAACGTCGCTAGGCGTGAGTTGGTCGGCGAGGATGACCCAATGCCTCTGTGAGAGTTGGTGTCAGTGCCTTGGTGGCGGGGCGGCCGGATGCCTCTGAGGTTCGGGTGTCCGAGTGCTCGTTTGCGTCTTAGCTAGAGCGGTGCCTTAGTGGCGAGGGCGACCCAATGCCTCTGTGAGTTCGGTGTCCAGAGTGCTGCGTTTAACGTCGTGGCTGGGCGTGAGTGCTCGTTCTGGCGTCGTGGCTGGGCGTGAGTGCTCGTTTGCGTCGTAGGCGGGCGTGGGGCATCCTTCCCGAGTCCTCGTCGGGCGGGGTATTGCGAGAAAGAATGGCCGCCGTCTATCCACATGTATACCCCATGCGCGGTGTGGGACTTGGAGAAGTGGCGGCGCGCGTTTACTGCGTTGGTTTGAGCAGCCGTGCTCGTGGAGCCAATAGCGGGTAGTCAGTGGGTCTGGGAGGTCATGGGGACCCTTAGGCCGGACGGTCCCGAGTAAGGTGTCTGGCCTGTTTGTGGGCGACCATAAAAAACCTTTCTTTACTCAATCGTATGGACCTGGGTGCGTCAGCCAACCCGAACACGGTGGTGTCGCTCATTGATGAGCTCGGGAGGCGTAGTATGGTCTCGGACCAGTAGAGTGATTAGGCCATCGGCCAGAGCACTAGCAGGAGCCCCAGGTAGGGCTCGCCTCATACACCCCTTGCTCAGTTTCTTTGGGACGGTCTTATACCCATCTGGTGGGCGGGCCTTTTTGAACCCTGACTTCTCGGCCCGGGGCCTGGCGCAAGCCACAAAGCTTTAGTCTTGGGGCATGTGGCCAGTGGGCTTCTCGCGCGCCCGAGCAACGTTACGGCCTAAAGGCGGAGACCAAGAGGTTCACGGAACCACGTTGTTGAGGCGGCGTCTTTATAGCTCTTAGCCGCATGACATGCGAGGATTAAAAGCGGAGTGGTATTGGAATGCAGGAGTTACGGTAGCGCAATAAGCCAGGTGGGCGGCGGCCGTTTGAGGGTGCTGCTTTCGTGGCGTTTGCTTATCCTCTGCTAATCACGCCCGTTGGAGTGCTCAGGGTGATCACACGCTTTCTTGCCTTCTTTGTCTCTGTCTACGAAACAAGAAAAGCACCCGAAGAGCCAAGGAAAGAAAAACCCGACCTTTCTTTCTCACCTTCCGATCGCCTCTTGTGAAGATGTCGTGGCGTGCTGCTCCAGCGCCGAATAACCGTCTTCGGCTCGGCTTGGTGAAGAAAGCTTCCCTCATCTTGGCGGGACCTTTCCGGTGGAGGGTGCCGGCAGAACCGTCACCCCAGCGCTGAAGGCAGCAATGGTGGTGCCGCCTCGTTCTTGTGTGCGGCTTTAACTGCCATTGCACCCGTTCGTCCGAGTGCTGTCGTCTCACTGAGGTGGAGGTGCACCATCTCAGCCCCAATGGGGTCCTCCACATCGCCATCTTCATCCACGCCTGTCACGAGAGCCTTCTGAGGATCGAGAGAGCCTTTGGGCGTTGTGGAGGCACTTCTTCAGGCAAGGCTTTGGAAGGAAGCCGTGTCGGACGTCGGGCCGTGGCGCCCAGGTGGCTTTGGCTCGGCGACGCCCGGTCGGGAGCACGGAGTACTGGAGAGTAAAGCGCCCTCGTCCAACAAGGGACGGCGTTACGAATGACTCTACGTTGAGCGTCGTAGCGGCGCCCTCGTTTCCGGCGAGCTTCCCATGGCGGAGGCGGTGGGCAGAGAAGCGCCGAAAGAAGAACAAAGTAGCCGGGCCGTGGAGCGGTCAGGGCTCAAAGGCGAGGCTCGCAGGGGCGTTGTTGTGCGGCGCCTTTATGGGGATGCGCGTGCAACCTTGTACCTGAGCCGCTTGCCATTACAGTATCGAGAGCCGTCCGGCCAGGCGAGATGGGGGAACGAGAGTTGTAGCGTCCCGAGGTGGAGGCCGGGTGGCGGTATTGCAGGTGGAAGCGCCCGGTGGCTACGATGTGGCCACGGAGCCATTCTCGGCTCTCTCGCCAAATCCCAGTAAGTCGGTGAAATTTCTTTCTACTTCTCTTTTCTTTGTCCCTAGCACTTGGTCAAATATTTTCCTACATCCTCTTAGAGACTCATGGGGATGTCTTCGAGCCAGCTCTCGAGGGATAGGAAGTTGGCGACCCGCCGAAAAGCAGCAGAGAGCGTCTCTCTCGCAAGAAAGCGGAAGGAGGAAAGGAGGAAGAAGAAGCATAAAGGCAGCAACACGCCTTGTGAATGTGTCAGTCCACCGTAGGGACAACCTCAGCAGTGGCGAGGCGCCTCAACCATCCCTATGGTGGGTTTTCTCTGACCGCCGGTGGCGGCCCGGCGATGGACCGGCCGAGGCGCTTCCACGGGCCCGTGGCCGGATCCCAGGCGGGGGTGATCTTCTTGTTCGCGGTTCATCGCGGCCGCCCCTCGGTGGGCGGCCCGGAAAGCGACAGTGACTTGCCCCTTGGTGCGGGGCGGCAAAGAAGAGGCGCAGTGTCACCACGTACCCTTCGGCCTTGTAAGTGTTCCCCCTTTTTTTCTTCTTATTGGAGCATTTTTTGCGGCAAAGCCGCGCAAGCGACTCTTGAATCTTTGTAGCGTCACGGTGCCTACATGCGTGTGCGTGGGCGTCGCGTGGCCAGCTCGCATAAATGCTTGTGCCGGTGATTTGGCGACTCCGATCAGGTCGGTGGCGGTCGCGGTGGTGGCCCAGGAAGCGGTGTGCCGAGGAAGAGGCCTCACGGTCGGTGAGGCGAAGAAGAACTTCGCCGCCTCCGTGAGACCCCACCGGGCTGGCGTGATCGTCCTTTGAATGAGGGTGCGGTCTGCCAAGCGGTCGCGCCGATCCGGCCCGGCTGGTGGCGGAGGTGCTCGACCCTTTGTCCCAGGGGAAGTCTTGCGGCCGATGCCCTCAGTGCGGTCGTGAGGTTTCTGAAAAGTTGACCTCATCGCCCTTGCCCATGGTGCTTTGGGCCAGGCGGCGTCCCGACATGCCGAGCGAGGCGTCTTGTGCGGGTGTAGTCCGGAGTCAGGCGTCATGGGCCTGATGGAGAAGCGAGTGGGCGCCCGCCGGCAAGCGCGCTACCGCCAGCTGGTCGAGATAGGCGATCCGTAAAGTCCGGCTCTTGCTCTGAGTCTTCCACGGGGCGGCTGAGCACGATGGTCCGGAAGTCAACCGATCGCCCGATAAGTCGGCAAAAGCTCGACTCATTGCACATTTTTGATAGTTCTTCCGTGCGACTAACGGAGTGTCCACGTTTTTGCAAAGGCTTGCGGGCTCGCCAAATGCGCGGGTTGAGCTCCTGCACGGCCTTTCGAAGCGGTCGTGGTAGTGCGATGGAGCAATCGCGATCAGCGCCTTGAGCTGCGCCTAGTCCAGGAGGCCCTGGACATTAGGCGGTCGGAGGCGGTGGAGATCCGCGAGGGCTTGCAGAGGCCACGAGGCCCTTATGATGAGCGCAGGGAGCCAAGGTCTTGAGGGCGAAGTGGTGGAATCGAATCCTCTCCGGCGGAGGTCACAGAGGCCAAGGATGCCGCCGTTTGCGCGGAGGATCGGCATGACGCAATAACGCGCCGCGGACCGAGCGAAACAGGCTCGGGGATCTGCGGCCGAAGTTCGTTCGAAGTGACGGTACTTTCGAGGACTCGGTGGTGCCGAGACTTCCTCTGAGGCGCCTCAAGAAGGCGGCAATCCGACCAACTCTGCGTGGTAAGTGTCTCAATTCTTCAATTAAATGCGGAGTGCGACCCACAGGCGGCACTTATCGAAATCGCTTGTCTGCAGAGGCGCAGAAGAATGGAAGGCGTGTTGTGAAGCGCAGAGAACAGCGGCAGATGCTCGCGGCGTGGAGGATCATGGCGGGGCGAGGCCCGGCGGCGTTGAAGGTTGCGAGGCGGTCGGGTAGAGATAGGCGCCGAATCGAGGGCCTTCCAAGGTCGATCGGGAAATCGTTGCGATCGCTTAAGCGGGCAGCCCGAGTGCCCTTGCCCTCGTGGCCGCCCGAAAGTGCGCGACTTCGTGGGGCGGCGGATCATTGGTATTGCGCTTGGAGCTTCGTCGTGTTGGTCAACACCGCCTCGCACTCTGACAAAGATCGACTCTCAGCGGTGGTGAGCGTGGCGTGGCGGAACCGGACCGGCGAGGAGATCGGCGAGTTTGAGCTCCGGTCGAGACGCGCCCGGGAGATCGCCGACCACATCATAGCAGGTGCCTCTCGAAGCTGTGAGGCGGCCAACTCTCCGCCTCACCCTGGATCGCCCACGGGGAAGAATAAAAATAGTTAGCTTTATCCTTTTTAGATTGTAAAGAAGCGCTATGTAAACAATCTTGAATTTATCAAGTTCCAAAATCGCCTCTCGTCCTCTTTCGTATTTAGGGTGAGCGCGTTGACCTGACCATAGCCTTAAGGACCGCGAAGTCACTTATGCGTAGGTTGGGTCGTTTTGGGAGGAGCGAGGTGGATTGAGACTTGGCTATGCACGTGATTAGGCGCGACTTGTGAGGGATAGGAGTGTTCTAGGCCGGCCAGGATCTTTCCACTTGGGCACTTCCTTCTTCAGGCGAAGTGCTACTTAGCAACCATAGCCATTGGGCGTGGTGTAACACTTGTGAGAGGCCTGCTGGGATGGACCTCATGAGTGGTCGGTCACGTACCCTCATAAGCGATGGGATAGCTGAGTTAGATGCGAGGAGGAGTTCCTGCCACCTAAAGGTCCTCCCACTCGGGTACTTCCTTCTTAGGCTGTAGTGTTAGCAACCATAGCCGGTGGGTGTGGGTAACACTTGGGTCGAAGGGTTCTGGCTCGGGAAGGACCAGCCAGTGGGTTGGAGTCATCAACCAGCAGCAGCGCCCGGTAGAGCGGCAGAGCGGGGCGCCAGAAGGCAGCTCCAGAGTCGTCGCGATGGCGTACCTGTGTGCTCGGAAGGGAAAAAAGTAAAGAGTATGCTAGGAAGAGGGAAAGAGTTTAGGATAGAATCGCCTTAACTTTTCTATATTCCATGCGTGGAAGCGATGCGGTCGTCGGCCGTCCTTGAGTCGAAAGGTGCCGGGTCGGAGGATCTCCACGGCGGTGAAGGGGCCTTCCTGTGGGCGACGGTAAAAGTGCTTATCCTTGCCGGTTTGGACCCGGCGCGGGACGGTCGCCAAAGATCGAAAAGACCGCCTCGAACTCGAACGGCCGTGATAGCGTGCGTCGCGAGCTTGTTGATACCGGCGATCGCGGGATGGCCCACGTCATGTGCCTCGTCGAAATGGTCGGCGGCGTCTTGTGTCTGGCGAGCCGAGCGAGCCTCGAAGGCTTGTAATCTTGGGGCGCCATACTCCAGTGTCATCGGCAAGAAGACGGCTTCAAACACCGTATACCATGCAGAGCGGTGTGAACCCGTCGCCGGGTGGCGTAATCCGGAGACTCTAGAAGGCGGAGGGTAGCTTCGGTCGCGCAATACCGCTGCGAAGTGCTTGAGCCGGCGAAGATCCGCGGCAGAGCCTGAAGGATCATGCGGATTTTGCCGCTCGACACGGCCGTTAGTCCGCGGATGGGCCACGGCTGCCCAATCGAGCGGATGTTGAAGTCATCGCGAGAACTCGAGGAACTCCTTCCCCGCGGACTCGCGTTCTGATTGTCGATGATGATGGAGTTTGGGACTCGGCAGAAAGACTATGTCAGCGAAGAAGATGGCGGCAACGTCTTGACGTGGCGCTCTGGCAACCAGCTTTTCTATCCATTTGGTGAACTTGTCCACGCGGCGATTTAGCAAATGGTAAAGCCCCGGGCGCTTTCTTGAAAGGTCAGGCCGGATCGAGTCCCCAAAGCGCAAAAGGCCACGTGATGGGGATCGTCTGCAAGGCCGAGCGTGGATGTGCTGCTCGCACGGCAATAGAAGGAAAGGCCTTTCCTTCGCGAGTCGCGTTCACGTGTATGTA